>WOXC01007514.1:0-266387 GCA_011680675.1 Gymnobelideus leadbeateri | reverse complement strand
AGCTCCTTGGCAAATCGTTCTTTGGGACCTTGGTGGCCAAAGTTACTTCGGTTTCCATTCATGATATCATTAATACTCTGACTAAACGGAGTCTGACTGTGCCTGATTTAAGAGAGAAAAAAAAATAGTCTTTGATAATTCAAGGCACTCAGACCTCTTCATTTTCTTTCTTCCCAGACCTGTGAGTCCACTGAGGAGACAACTGCCAGTGAGGAAACCCTCACGCCGCCCCCCGCCCCAACCCAACCAATGGCGATCAACACCTGTTCAGCAAGTTACAGTCTTAGAGTGTGGCTCAGAGAGAGGCCCATGGACCTGAGAGGTGATTCACTCACTCAGTCACACACTCAGGATGTGTAAGGGAAAGGGCTTGGAGCCAGTTCCCCCAGATTCTAAGAAAATTGCCTCTCTGTCCTCCTAATATTTATTGCTGGGAGGGAAAGGTTTCTTGGGATCATAGATTTAGAGATGGAAAAGGACTTTGGGATCATCCAGTACAAATTCTCCAGACTACAAATGAGGAAATTGAGTCTCAGAGAGGTGAAGTGACTTGTCCAGAGTCATACAGGTAAAAACTAGTAGAGGTAGAATTGGAAACCAAGTACCAGATATCTAAATCCAGTCCTCTTTCCCCTCTTCTGTTCTTCATCTACGGAAGAGGAATGGATAAAACCTACATGTTTAATGGGTAACAGGCTGAACTTGACCTGAATCTGAAGAACACAGGTTCCAATCCTTCCTCTCACTGTGTGACCCTGGGAAAGTCACTCAATGTCCTGCTGCCCCGGCACTTCTCCAAGACCGTGTGTATTGGAAGAGCAAGTTTCCTGCCTGGGACATCCCAACACCGAGGAAACCTCAGGTCAGGAGTAAAGAACACAGCGGCCTCCACAATGCCCTCCACAATGCCCTCTGGGTCCTTTCCTTTTTCTTTTTGCCTTTTCAGATGGGGGCCTGCCTTAGTGTAAGACTTCTATACGTTGCTCTCCATGACATTATTTTTCTTTTATTACTCAGCTTTTTTAGTCTCAACAATTTTAATCCCCAGGTGATGAAATAACAAGCTTGCTCTCTCCTCTCCTCCTCTTTTTTCTTTCTCTTTCTCCCTCTTTTTCTTCCTCTTCCCTATCTCTTCCCCTCCAGAACTCTTACTTTCTGTTTACATATTTTCTAATTTAAAAAAAATCATGTACAGCACATTCTACTACACAAAATAAAATGAAAGTTAGGTGACCATCAGGCTGCAAAAACCCACATACTTGAAAGCATTATGGACCTAGTTCGAGAAGAAAACTCAGAAGCCATCTATCTAACCCCCTCCTTTGGCAAATTAGGAAGCAGAGGCCCAGGGAAATGATCTGACCCAGGGAATTAGGGCCATGATCTAAACCACTGGTCGCCATCACTTCCCCTAAGAACCATTAGAGGAGTCATACGGAACAGGGCCCCGAAAGACCTTCAAAACTAACCCTTCACAAAAAACTGGGCAAGGAAGGAGAGACGCCACTAGTTACCTGAATCTGCAAGCATGCTTTTGTATTTTAAGCATCAAAGGGGTCTGGTTTATGACAAACCAAGGTTCATCCTCGTCATCAAAGATTGGAAACTTAGGCACCAAAAAATACAAATCAAAATCTTTTTTGCTCGATCTGGTCATGGGAAGATGCTCATTGTCGGTGGAATAAACGTACATTTCTGGTGGTAGAGTTAAACTGTCGTTTAAAAGCAGTCGCTTGTAATCGTAGAAAAAGGGGTCCTCCTCCTCGTTCAGGTCCCACTTGGCCAGCTCCTTTTCAGAAAGACACACTTTCGCAGACTCAAAACAAAGAAAGGGGATGTACTCTGGATAATTCAAAATGGTGAAAGTGCCAGGGACTTCAGTACACAATTTAATTATGTGTTCCCGGAACCACCATCCAACGTCCTGACAGCCTTCTGCATATGACTCTATTCCTGGTCCAAATCGTTCATCAGCCCTGTATAATCCCTTTAGAAAAAGTATTGAATGGGATAAGAGGAAAACACATTAGGGGAATTGATGCACTCAAACACTGCAAGTCTGATTTCTTTTATAAAATAAAATCTAAGCACCGAAATGTGGTACCTACAAGACCACCAGCAGTGGCCACATGACTTTATTTGCCCCTTAGCACTAAAGATGGGCTATAGAGGGAGCAGTTTCATGCGGATGCTTCAGAGTCCAGGACAGCTCTGGCCCAGAGTTTTCTCCTCCTCGTCATTCTATAACAGCTGTTGTTTGCAGTTTATTCTGAAAATGCTTCCCTGGAAACTCTTAAGAGCCTTCATAGCTGTCCTTGCTGGCCCATCTCAGGCTCTGGGACTCTAGTTCCATAGGATCACAGCTCTCAAGGTGTGAGAAGCCCCTCCAATCCTCTCCTTTTACAAATGTGTTCATGTCCCTTGACCAGGAAGGATGGCCCCAAGTACCACAGAGCTTCCTTCTCTGGCCCATTAGAACTCCCTGCCCCATTTTGTCAGCCAGCACCAGATCTGGACCTTTAGGCCCCTCCTGACCTCTCTGAACCTGTTTTCTAATCTGTAAAATGGGACATGGAGGGATTACGATATCAAATTCAGTGTTCTTTCTACTACACCCTTCTCTCTTTCTCCCTTACCCCTCAGGCTCTAGGCCAGACAATACTGTGGGAGTCAGGAGTTTCGGGACAGGCCCCCAAGATGAAAAGGGAAGGGGAGGAGGGAGGGAAGACCATGGAACATCTGCCTCCCACTTCCTCCCCACACCCCGAGAGAGTTCCCATCTCAGCACCATCACTAATAGACAGACAGACAGACCACACACACAAACACACACACATGCACACAGACACATACACACACTGACACACACACATAAATACACATACATACACACACATACACATGCACACATGTACATGTACACATACACACACACACACACACACACACACACACACACACACACACACACCCGTCTGGCAAAGGAAAGGAAGGAAAGGAAAGTCTTGCTTTGCCCCCAAGCACTATTACGCTCTCCTCCCTACCTCTCCAGCTGACACTGGCCTCCCCTGCTGTCCCTCAACCCCCACCTCTTCCTCACCCCACAAATAGTCCACCGGACTTGGAGTCTTTGTTGTTCAGTCATTTCTGTTGTGGCTGACTCTCCGTGACCAAACTTGGGGTCTTCTTGCTTTGCCATTTCTTTCTCCAGCTCATTTTACAGACAAGGAAACTGAGGAAAACAGGGTGAAGTGACTTGCCCAGGGTCACACAGTTTATAAGTGTCTGTGGCCAGATTTGAATTCAAGAAGAGGAGTCTTCCTGACCCCAGGCCTAGCACTCTGTGCACTATGGTGCCCCCTAAATTTAGCACCTTCCTTGGCACTTAGTGGCTAAGTGACCTTTGAATAGATCCTTAGCCTCTCTGGGCCTCACTTCTCTTATCTGTAAAATGAGGAATTTGACCTCAGTAACCTCTGAGGCCCCTTCCAGCTCTGAATCTGCGGTGCTGTGACCCATTCCCCAATCTCTCACTGCCTTCCATCGTCACTCACACACACACACACACACACACACGCATACCACATATGCACATGCACATGCATGCACATGCATACATACATGCATGCATATGCACATGCACACACACATGCACACACAGTCCTCACCTCAGAGGGTCTGCTCATCAGCCCAATGGAAGAGTCCCTCCTCTCCAGATCTGCCCCAGATCCCACATCATGGCTTAGAACCCAGATCCATTTCCCAGCAAGTAGGAGGTTGGGAAAAAGGGGCATCCCCACCGATGGGACTGGGACTGCATCCCAAGGGGATGGGCATTGTGTCCAGCACTTCGGACTGGGATATGAGATCCGTGTGTGGCCACAGGCCCTGGATCTGAGGCCACTCTGGAGTGCGGGGGCCTCGGAGTCATCAAGTCCAAACCCATCATTTTCTAGAAGAGAAAACTGAGGCCCCAGAGGTGAAGTGGCTTGCTCAATATCACTTTGGTGATAAGCATCAGAGGTGAATTTGAACCTGGGCCTGCCAATGCCAGGACTATTCTCTCCGTTGCTGTCATAAAGGGGTACAGGGAATAGAGAGGTGGGCCTGGAGTTGAGTTCTGAGTTCAGATTCAGCATCTAACACTTACTAGCTGTGTGACCCTGGGCAAGTCACTTCACCCTGCTTGCCTCAGTTTCCTCATCTGTAAAATGGTCTGGAGAAGGAAATGGCAAATCGCTCCAGTATCGCTGCCAAGAAAACCCCAAATGGGGTCACAGTCAGATTAGACCAAAACAACTGAATAACAACAACACATTGCCTTATCCCCAGTGCTTAGCATATCGTCTAGCAAACAGTCAGTACCTAATAGATGCTTACTGACTGAATGATTAACTAAAGCACTTAGTACAATGCCTGGCATACAGTAGGTGCTATAATAATGCTTCTTCCCTTCCTTGGCTTTCCCTTTGACAACTATCCATTGAGAAAACGTCATATCCAGTCTAGTGCATTGGTTACATTTGCTCTAAATGTCTCTGTCTCTTGGAACCTCACTGCCAAGGATTACATTGTTTCCTTTGGGAAAACATATTCTAAGCTAACAAGCTTTTTCGTTTACTTATAGAGCCTGCCCGTAATCTGAGAACCCTAAAAAACAGAGTAACAGTTACTGTTGGGAATGGGACTGTTAGTTATATTAATGCCTCAATTGTAAATAATCAGGCTCAGAAACCATTTGCATTAATACAGCACGTTACAGCAGCAGTGTGCATCACCACTTACAAGTCAATGGTACTGAAACGAGGAAGATGTTCTAAGTAATAACGTGAGAGAGACACTATGCTAAAGACATCAATTACCTTACTTGATATTAATTATTAGAACAAATGCTTTACCCTTATTATTACCCTCTTTTGATGTGAAAATCTGAAGTCTTTTAATCGAATCAGAAAACATTGTGTAAATGCAACTTACTTCCTTAAAAGAAGATCCAGACCAACTTAGTCCTTTCAGAAAGTACACGAGTTAATGACCACACACACACACACACACCACACACACACACACACACACACACACACACACACACACACACACACAGGAGATTGCACAAACCCAGAAGACCTGGGTTCAAATCCAGCTTTAACCACTCGCTATATGACCCTGAACAAGTCACTTAAACCGCCTGCCTCAGTTTCTGAAATCTGTGAAATGGGGATAAAAAGAGCATTTCCTTCCCAGGGTTGTTGTGAAGATCGAATGAGGTCATATTTGTAAAAGCATTTTACAAATCTTAAAGCACTATATGAATGCTAGCTGTCATCATTATTTAGAGAAGTGCCCAGGAGAAGGGCATGAGATGTGGCATATATGCCCTTGTTTGATGTGCTGGTTACTTCTACTCAACACTTCTTTCCTTTTTCTTTTGACTATTATAAGGGACGGCTTTCTGGGGGGTGGGGGAATGAAGGATATATCAGGAAGTGAGATAATATAATAATAAGATATAGTAAGAAAAACCTAAGTATGAAAGTTCAAAAGAAGATCCTAGCAGTCTGAAAATATGTTTATGAAATCCTCATTCTCCAGTAATACTAAAAAAAATCCTCCTCTTTGGAACAGAAAATTATCACACGTAGGCATTTCACATCTCAAGAGACGCTGAAAATCACAACTCAATTACATCATCTGATGATTGATTCCAAACATATCAGCTCTCTGTGGGAAGGAAATTGCCCATTATCTGGTAGAAAAAAATCATGATGTCCCTACATCTCCAGGCTTGCCAGCTGTTGATTTGTTAATAACCTCTTCTCTTATCATTCCAGGCCCCAATTTTCAACCAACTCACAAAATCTGATTGCTTTCTCAGGGTTACATAAGTCCTACATAAGTAATAATCTTCTTAAGATATAAGTTAACCACATTCCTCCCTAGCTCCAGAACTATCAGTGGTTCCCTATCTCCTCTAGGATAAAATATAGTGTCCTTAGGATTTGAAGCTAGACCTGAGAAGCCATTGGCTCCAACTCCCAATTTTGCAGATGAGGAAACTGAGACCCAGGGAAGCAATTTAGAATCATAGGATCAAAGATTTAAGAGAAGAGGCAATAGAGGTGAAGTAATTTGCCTAGGGTCCATCAGCTCCCTACCTTAGATCCCAGTCTGGCTCTGACTCAACATTCTAGCCTTATTCACCTGATTCTCCTTCACATTTTCTACTTTCCAGGCAAGCTGGATTCAACAAGTCACCAATATGAACCTGTGTGAAGGCCATTCTTTGTGACTATGGTTTGGTTTTTTTTTAAAGGCTACTTTGGCCATGCTTCCTGCAGACCTGACCAAAGATTTAAGGATAAAGGAAAGAGGTGTAAGCAGAGCTTTTGCAGTGTCCTCTTTTTCAACTTCCTCCCCGGGATAGTTTTTACCTTGAACTTGAGGCTGAAGGGACTTAGGAAAGCAAAAAAAAAAAGATGGGACCAATGAAAGGGAAGACTTTGCAGAGTCAGTGGGGTGGGCTCGTGCCAAGAGCTGAAGCTCCCTCCTAGTCAAGCTTAGAATCCTTGCCAGATACTGGGCTTGGGGTAGCTTTGGCACTGCCAGGGATGACCAGCCCTGGGACCACGTGGTGATGGTGAGACTGACATTATAGACGGAGAGGGGACACTTTCCATCATGTCCTTGCCCACATCTCTTCTCTGCCTTCTCCCATCCAAGAGGGCTAATGACAGCCTCTTCTCCCTCTTCTCCCTTTCTAAATGTAACAAGCATATAGGACTTCGAACTGTTGTCCCCTTTAACAGAAATGTTTGGGTTTTTAGTGGACTTTCAGGAACTACTTAAAAATTCATTCATCTTGTCCATATCCGTTGTACTTGTCTGAATGCATGTGGGAGGGGCAGCTAGGTGGCTCAGTGAATAGAGCACCAGCCCTGGAGTCAGGAGGACCTGAGTTCAAATCTGGCCTCAGACACTTAATACTCACACACATACAAAACTAGCCACCTTGGGCAAGTCGCTTAACCCCAACTGCCTTCCATAAAGCATACATACATACATAAATGAATGAATTGAATGAATGCATGCATGCATGCATGCATGTGGGAGATGGGGTACAGAGAGAGAAAACAAAGAAGTGAAGAAAGAAACCTAAAGTATCGGGGCATACTTCTACAAAATCCAAATTAGCACTGGAAGAATTAGATTCTTATTTGGGTATTTCAGGAACCAAGTATGAAGAGATGACAGCTTGATTTGAGAAATCCTCAGGACCCACAGCAAGGAGCCATGGAGGTGGGGGGATAAAACATAGCCATTTTCTTTCCTTTTCCCTGAAAGCCCACGCTATGCTTACAAGGTAAAGCCAGGCCTATGATGGGGCAAAGAGAATGGAAAAGTCCTACCCACAAGAAGCAGAAGAGAGTCCAGGGATGACTGGCAGCTCTCTCTGCCCTACCTGCCCAAACTGTCTGGTATCTGTACCTGTTTCTTATATCTACAAACCAAGAAATCAGATCCCATAGCTAGCGCAGAACCAGAGAAGGGGTTCTGTATTCACCTAGCTACCATATGGTGACTATAAAAGATCAGCCATGGCTTTACCCTATTTGTGATTTCAGTTTGTCCTTCCTTCTCAAAGAGGACCATGGCATCAGGGAGGTGATGCCACAACATGCAAGTGAATTGGACTGAAGTGAGCAAGTGCTGTACCAAATCACCAACTTCACTTTCTCCTCCAGAGCCATCTGGGTGCAATGGCCAGATCTCTATCAGGAAGACTGGAGACGGCCTAGGCTTTACCCCTGGACTGTGGGCAGAAGGCAAGGAAAATGTCAGAAAAACCCAAGGAGGACGGGGGTATAGAAAAGGAGAGAGGAGTCAAGTCAAGTCAAATGCTACCAAGAGAAGGAGGAGGCTAGGAAATGAGAGGAGGCCATGCTCTCTTTCTCTGCCCAGCTCCTAGCATGGCCTCTGCATCTACAAAGATTCTTAATAAACATTTGCTTTGCTTAATCCTGCATTTTGAGGGTGTCTCTTCAGGTTCTAGCATATGTGGCTTGTATGTGCCAGCTATTCCCACATGAATACATCCTCTTCAAAGCTGCAGGACAGAAGAACCACAGATTTTAAAGTTCTAGTGACTGAGAAAAATCAGCCTCTGAACTCAAAAGGAAGTCATGCACTATAGGTGAACTTGTTAAAATTGTCAAGCTTATGTAATTAAAAGGACAACAAATAAAATACTATGTTAAATAACATTATAAGGGGCGGCTAGGTGGTGCAGTGAATAGAGCGCCAGCCCTGGAATCAGGAGGACCTGAGTTCGGAGCCGGCCTCCGACACTTAATCCATACAAACAAAAACCTAGCCGTGTAACCTTGGGCAAGTTACTTAACCCCAATTGCCCTAAAGGGGCGGCTAGGTGGCGCAGTGAGTAAGAGTGCCGGCCTCGGAGTTGGGATGACCCGAGATCAGATCCGGCCTCAGAAAATGAGCACCCACGCATAAATAATGACTAGCCGTGTACCCTTGAGCAAGTTACTTAACCCCAATTGCTTTAAAAAAAAATAACATTATAATAGCTTAGAAAGATGGTAAGAAATTTATATATTGTAAATGGAGGACAGAATGCAGAAATCACATTTTTTGCAATAGAACTATCACAAAGTACATTTTTAACAGAGGGGTGAGTCATTCTTTGACTTGACTCAATGGCCTGCAGATTAATTTCACTTGATCTAGGGGCAGAGCCAAGATGGCAAAGTAGAAACAGGACTTCCACGTGGCTCCCACTTCTACCTCCTCCAATACATGTAAAAGATGACTCTAAACAAACTTTAGAGCTACAAAACTCACAAGGTGTCAGAGAGCAAATAAACTCCTGCTGAAGAGAACCTGGCAGACTGGCAGGAAGGGCCTATCACAGCTCTCTGGGAGCAGAGGCCAGCCCCACATGAGTCCATGGTTTTAGCCTCAGGTTAGCCACAACCAGCTGGAGAGACATCAGGAGAGTGGATCACCAGCAGCTGTGGTGGTTGCCAGACTTACCAATCCATAAATGCCAAAGACAAAGAGGTCAGTGGACTTTGGGAACAGGGGGTCTAGGAGTACAGTCCAGCCTCTGCCCCCAGAGGGAGAAGTGGATGAGGCACCATGGCCACCAAGTGGCTTCTTCAGAGCTCCTGGCCTGCAGACTGTAGGGCAAACAAGCAACCAGTCTGAGGGGTAATTGCTCTTGCTCTAACCTGCTTGGATCTGGATCTCTGTCTAGGGTGGAGATCCTGGGGTGTGTGACCAGTGTGCTAGAGTGTGGAGGCTTCAGAGAGGGCATGCAACTAATAGCTCTGGAAGCTGAGAAAACCCTAGCAATTTGGGACAAAACTCTCCTCTCTGGAAGCAGAGTTCTACTGTGGCAAAAAGCTCAAAAGGCAAGTAATTGAGTGGCAACACGAGCAAGCAAAGGAAGCAAAGCAAGCAAAGCAATCCGGCTTTAGACTCCTATTTTGGGGGCAAAAAAGAGCAAAGCATGGAACAGGGGGAAGACAATGAAGTCAGAACTCCTGCACCAAAAGCTTCCAAGAAAAATATGAACTGGTTACAGGCCATAAAAGAGCTTAAGAAGGAATTTGAAAACCAAATAAGATAAGTGGAGGAAAAATTGGAAAGAGAAATGAGAATGATGCAAGAAAATCATGAAAAGAGAGTCAACAACCAGACTGAAGAAAATAACACCTTAAAAATAGACTAACTCAAATGGCAAAAGAGGCCCAAAAAGCCAATGAGGAGAATGCCTTTAAAAGCCGAATTTGCCAGATGGAAAAAGAATCTCAAAAGCTCACTGAAGAGAATAACTCCTTTGGAATTAGATTGGAGCAAATGGAAACTAGTGACTTTATGAGAAATCAAGATACTATTAAACAGATCCAAACAAATGAAAAAATAGAAGACAATGTGAAATATCTCATTGGAAAAACCACTGACCTGGAAAATAGATCCAGGAGAGATAATTTTAAAATGATTGGACTGCCTGAAAGCCATGATCAAAAAAAAAAAAAAAAGAACCTAGAAATCATCTTTCAAGAAATTCTCAAGGAAAATTATCCTGATGTTTTAGAACCAGAGGGCAAAATAGAGGTTGAAAGAATCCACCAACCTCCTGAAAAAAGATCCCCAAAAGAAAACTCCTAGTAATATAATAGCCAGGTTCTGGAGTTCCCAGGTCAAGGAGAAAATTTTACAAGCAGCCAGGAAGAAACAATTTGAATATTGTGGAAACACAATCAGGATAACACAGGATCTGACAGCTTCTACACTGAGGTATCAAAGGGCTTGGAATGATATTCCAGAGGTCAAAGGAGCTGGGATTAAAACCAAGAATCACCTACCCAGCAAAACCAAGTACCTTGTTTCAGGGGAAAATATGGTCATTCAGTGGAATAGAGGACTTTCAAGCACTCTTGATGAAAAAAAACAGAGTTGAATAGAAAATTTGACATCCAGACACAAGAAGCAAGAGATGCCTGAGAAGATAAACAAGGAAAAGAAATCATAAGGAACTTATCAAAGTCAAACTATTTACATTCCTACATGGAAAAACGATAATTATAATTTATGAAACTTTTCTCAGTATGAAAATAATTGAAGGGAATAGAAATGTGCATGTGCATATGTCTATATAGGATGGTATATGAGCATATGAATACATATGTGAGTGTGTGTATATATGTGTACAGGTATACATAGACAGAGGGCACAGGATCAATTGAATAGGAAGGGATGATAATTAAAAGGTATAATTGAGAAGTGAGAGGGGAATATAATGAGAGGAGATGGGGAGAGACAGAATGGGGTAAATTATCTCATATAAAAGAGACAGGGGAAAACTGTTACAATGGAGGGGAAGAACAAGAAGGCAAAGGGGAATGAGTCAACCTTACTCTCATTGAATTTGGCTTAGGGAGGGAATGACATACACACTAAAAAGAGTAGCTCACCCTACAGGAGAGTAGGGGTGAACGGGATGAGAGAGGGGATGATGGAGGGGAGGGCAGGTTGGGGGGGGGGAGAGAAGTTGGAAACACCCACTTTTGAAAAGGGACAGGGTAAAAGTAGAGAATAGAACAAGTGGGGGCAGGATAGGATGGAGGGAAATATCGTCAGTCTTTTACAATATATCCACTATGGAAATGTTTTGCATAGCTACACATATATAACCTATATTGAATTGCTTATCTTCCCAGTAAGGGTAGATGACAATGGAAGAAGGGAAAGAATCTGGAATTCAAAGTTTTAAGATCAAATATTTAAAAAAAATATATATATATAATTTTTTTTTTACTTGCAACTGGGAAATAAGATATACAGGCACTGGGGCATAGAGATCCATCTTGCCATACTGGAAAGTCAGAGGGGGCAGGGGGAGGATATAGGAAAGAGCAGATTGGGGGAGGGGGTATACAGTGGGATTGCTGTTTTGGGGTGGTGGGTGGGGGACAGACGGGGAGAAAATTTGCAATTCAAAATCTTGTGGAAATGAACTGTAAACTAAAAATAAACATAAAAATTAATTTTAAAAAGATTAATTTCATTTGTTCTTAGTAGGAAATTAAAGTAATTTCTAAGTATGCTACATACAATCTCATATATCAAGGACTAAGTTTGGTGGACACTAGTTGGTGCCACAGTGCACAGAGCACAGGTCTTATAACCAGAAAGACTCATCTTCCTGAGTTCAAATCTGGCCTCAAACACTTACTAGCTGTGTGACCCTGGGCTAGTCACTTTACTGCCTTGCCTCAGTTTCCTCAACTGTAAAATGGTCTGGAGAAGGAAATGACAAACCATTCCAGTATCTTTGCCAAGAAAACCCAAATGAGGACATGAGGAGTCGGGCATAACCAAACAAAAAAGTTTGTTCTAAAACAGATTCCTAACCTGGAGTCTATAAATTTGATTTTTTAAATATTTTTATAACTGTATTTCAATATAATTGGTTTCCTTTGTAATCCTATGTATTTTATTATATATTTCTAAAAACGTCATTCTGAAAAAAGGTCCCTAGATTTTACTAGCCTGCCAAGAGAATCCACCACACAAAAAGGGTTATATGACCCCAGACCTAAATGTTTAAAATTAACCCAAAACTGCAAATAGAGGCATATAAACACAGAAAAATAAAATAAAGTAGCCAAAGAGACCATTTGAAGAATTAAACCAAATTAGAAGCCTTTTATCATATCCAATTATAACAAATATATTGTTTATCTTTCATTCTTGAGGAGGACCATGACATTAAGAAGGTGAGGTCATGACTTGAGAATGATTTGGATTTGAGGAAGAGAGGGCTGTGCAAAGTCACCAGCCTCACTCGCTCCTCCAGAGCCATCTGAGTCCAGGTTCTGGATACAGATCAGGACAACTGGATATGACCCCGTGTAACAAATATAGGCAACATCTGTAAGTTGTGCTTCTAATTTTTTAATAAAATGGCAAGTACTCCAAAGCCATTGATTTCCTTTTACTGCCTCTAACAGGGGTTGTTCTCCAGCATTTCCGCCAGACTTCCCAGAATCCCTCTGAACCACCTGGCAAAGCATGACTTGGTAGGCTCTAATTCCCACTTCAACTCTCACTTCTATAACTTACAAAAGGGCTCAAAACCTGACACAACTAAGAGGAAGGCCATCGAGATCATGATCCTTTCCAAGGAATGGAGCTAGCTTTCTTCTGTTCTGTAATTGAGGCCAACCTGGAGTTCCTCAGTCAACATTTTTCAAACAAGGAGTAGGCAGGTACTTGATCCTCACACAGATTCAAACACTATGCTAATTTGGTCTTTCCACGGAGATCTCGAAAACAATTCTAATGCTGTAAATCAAGTTCAAGAACACAGAATAATACTAAGATATATAGCTCATAGAAAGACTTTTGAAAGATGGAAAAATGATGAAATTTTGGACAAAAAAGAATTCAGCCCAATACTACTGACTTCACTTTGACAAGCATTTTTAAAGCAGCCACTATGGGAAGCAGGGCACTGGGAACACAACTGTTGGGGGGGGGGGGGGGCGAATAAAGGAATAAACTCCTCCTTCAAGGAGTTTATACTCTTGAATTTCAATTAATCAATAATCACTTACTATGTGTTAAAAACACTGTGAAAGATGCTACACATACAAATACAAAAATGAAAGTCTCTGTCCTCAAGTACCTTACGCTATATGGGGTGACATGACATGTATAGAAATAAGAATATTTGGAATATATTCAAAATAATTCTGAGATAATTTTAGGAGGTGAGTCACTAGTAGCTAGGGGATAAGGAAAGGCTGCACGTAGAAGTTGGCACTTAAGGTGAATTTTGAAAGACTAAATAGATTCTAAGAGACAGAAATGAAAAGGAATGACATTCCAAGCATAAGAGAGGCAATTCAAGGGTTTGGAGGCAGAAATGGAGAGCTGTATATGAGGAAAAGGCCAGTCTCATTGAACCACAGAGTAGAGAAAAGGGAGGGATATCTAACAAAATTGGAAATGTAGGTCAAGGTCAAGTTATAAAAACTATTAAAAGTGGATAGAGTCAGGAGGACCTGAGCTCAAATATGGCCTCAGACACTTACTAGCTGTGTGACCCTGGACAAGTTATTTAACCCCAATTGCCTCCCCCCAAAAAAAGTCAAATGGTTCTATTAGACATTAAAGATAATAGGAGCCATTGGAATTTAATAAGTAAAGAGGTGGCCTACTCAGATCCATGCTTTAGGAAAATTACTCTAGCAGCTGTATGAAGGGTAGGTTGGAATGGGATAACTTGAGGCCAGGAAACCAATAGGTCATTATAATAATCCAAGGAAGAGGCAGCAAGGCATAAACTAGGTTGTTGGTTATGTCAGTAGAGAAGGGGACAAGATGGGAAAGATGCTATAGAGGTAAAAACTTCGAGATTTGGCAACTGACTTGATATGTGGGTGAGAATGAGGAGTTCAGGCTTACTGTACATCTGAGTGCCTCAAAGGGTGGTGGTGGTCTCAGAAAGAGACAAGTTTGAAGGAGAGGAAGATTTGGATTCTGTTTTAGAAATGTTGAGGCTGAAGTGCCTGTGGGACATTCAGCTTGAAAGGTCCAACGGGCAGCTGGCAATTCAGCACTGAAGCTCAAGAGACAAGGGATGAAAAGATCTGGAAATGATCCTCACAGAGATGATAACTAACCCTATTGGAATGAATGGGGTCATCAAAAGAGAGAGTGCACTGAGAGAAGAGAAAAAGGCTAGCACAGGGGTAAAACATGGGTGAAGAATCAGCAAAGGGGACTGAGAAGGTGCAGGAGGATAAGCAGGAGGAAAACCAGGAGAGAACCCAGAGAGACAAGAGTCTCTATGAAGAAAGGGTCAGCTGCTACAGAGAGGTCAAGGAAATTGATGGTTGAGAAAAGGCCATTGGGTTTGGAGATTCCCAGAGGCATGGCTGGATTCCAGATTGGCTCTGACCTGGTCACATGCCATCTAAATTAGGTCCATGTTCAATTCTAGGCATCTCCTTTTAGAAAGGATGATGACAAGTTGGGAAATATTCAGAAGAGGGCAGAAGGCAATTCGGGAGGGAAACCAAGCAGAATACAATACAATCATATTCAATTAAATGTATACTTTTTAAAACCACATGAAATAGAAACTCATGAGTCCCTAACCAATCCTTGTTGTTTTTGTATAGAAATGTTCATGTTTGTTACTCTTAAAGACCATAATAAAAAAGGAGAAATGTTTTTAAAACAGAAAAATCAAAACCTCATATCAATCAAAAGAAATAGGGATGTTGAACCCAAAGTAGAGATTTAGGAGGGCTGATTGGCATAAAGAAGAGGTGTTAGACATGTTTTATTCGGTTCATGAGACCAGCCCTCGAGGCAAAGAGACAAACGTAGGCTGGATAGAAGGTGAGCCTTGCTAACACTCAGAGCTGTGCCAAAGGCAGAACTGGCTGCCTCAGGAGGTGGCGAGCTCCTCCTTTAATGGAGGTATTCAAACAAGGCTGGATAATCACTTGTCAGAGATGATGGAGATGGGGATTCCTGTTCAAGTAGGAATTTGACATAAATAACTGCTGACCTCCCTTCCAGTGCAAAAGTTCTGTGATCATCTGGTCCATGTGGACAGCCTCACATATCAGCATCTTCCTCGCTCTTATTCTGTATGCTAAACCAGAAGCCTCCTCATCCTTATTTGGTTTCCCATTGGGAAGAGGATGCCCTGACTAACATGGAAATATATGCACACTTGGCAGTTAAAGTTTTCATTATAAATTATTAACTTGGCTTTCTGGTACAAATCAGTCTTGTGGGAGTTGGAAGAGCTCGAATCACTTTTCTGGAGCCTGCTCAAACCTGAATAATAATTACACATTTCTATGGCACTTTATGGTTTGCAAAGTACATCCTTCACTGGTCTCTGGGGCTGGGAGTGTAAGTTTTAAGAAATGGGCTCTGCAAGGTTAAAGGATGGGCTTGTCATCACATGGTGGCTTAATGCAGATAGTACTCCCTTGGAAATAGGATTACTGACTGCAGATTCCATGGTCCTTCTTTTGCATCAAAGGGCTTTCTTCAATAAGCTGATCTTGGGGGTTCTAGAGCTGCAGCACTGAGTCCAATTAATCAATCAATATGCATTTATTAAGCACCTATTATGTGCCAGGCAATGTGAATAAATGGAAGGATTGGACAAATGAATGAATGAAGAGGCATTTTAGAAGCAAATTAATATGCAAGGCATGGTTCTAGGTGCTGGAGATACAAAATAAAAATGAAAGAGTCCCTTTTCCAAGAAGCTTACATCCTAATCAGAAGAAGCATGTACATAAATATGAAGCAAATAACTTCAGAGTAAATAAACAATAAATACAAGCTAGTTAATGTAAGACAGCACAGTGTTTCATTTTTGTGTTTATATCCCCAGGGACGGTACTCTACACACAGTAGACACTTGTTTGTTGAATTGAATTGGGCAGCTGAATGTCTGAAAATAAGTTAAACTCAACTAAAAGCTATAAAAGTTTATGTTGGAATAGCATTTAAGGTAGCCAGACCATTAAAGAGGGTTTCTTTATTCAAGTAGAAAGTTCTCCCACTGCTCCTGTCTGCAGATAACTAACTCTTTGTTCTAATTGTGTCAAACCCTTGAGTGGCACATGGACTCCTCAAAAAGATCCAGAGATGCTTAAAGAGGTTGGACTAACAATCCACACAGTCAAAATAAAGTGGATGAAGACTGTGCATTTTCCAAATTACGACAGTCAATATGATGATTAGATATTGTCACATTGATCTTGTGTGGGAACTGCAGGTGGTTGATGAGCTGGGCACTGACACAAGAAGAAAGAAAAAGGATCACTAACTTTTGAGAAATCATGTTTCCCAAGAAGCCCATTTTTTGGTGAATCACTATTCTCTTCAAGATGCAGCACAAAACAGGCAGCACCACAACCTCATGGGAATCAAACTGCAGGTGACACAAAGGACAATGGAAAGCTCTTGGTGTGAGTAAGTGGACACTGGCTGTCCCCTATGCCCAGAATGCTCTTCCTCCTCCTCTCTTACTCTCAGAGGCTTCCTCTAAGACTCAACTCAAGTGCCACCACCTGCAGGCAGCCTTTCCTAGTCTTCTCAGATGCACATGCCTTCCCTTCAGCGACTGACTTCCATCTACTCTCTGTATATCTTGTACATTTATGTACACACCGTCTCCCTCATCAAAATGAACTTTTTCTTGCTTCTTCTTTATACACCCAATCTAGTCAACAAGCATTTATTAAATACCTACTATGCACCAGGCACTCTGTGGAGCACCAGGGATACAAAGAAAGATAAAAGGTTCCTGCTCTCAAGGAACTCACAGTCTAATGAGAGACAACACACATAGAAGGTTCCAGCCTCTGGGGTCCTTGGAAGACCCTTAATAAAAGGATTTGTTCTATAAAGCCTGGACTCAATCAGAGGGCCACACTTGAAGACCTAGAGGGTCACCTGTGACCCCCGAGGCCACAGGTTCCGTACTCCTCCTCTTTTTTTTATTTCAGGATATGTTTACACTTTTAAAAGTATTGAGGTTCCCCCCAAGAGTATAAGTTTGTGTGGGTTATAGCTATCAATATTTACAATGTTCAAAATTAAAATATCTCCTATCTGAATACAGTCTGAAGCATTCTATTTTTCACTTTCTTTCCTGCTTTATATCTTTTTTGTTTAAGTCTCCTTGCACAAAATGACTAACACGGAAATGTCTTACCATTGCACACATATAACTCTCATCAGATTGCTTACCAACATAGGGAGGGGGAAAGGGAGGAAGAGATAGAATTTGGAACTCAAAACTTTTTTTTTAAATGTCAGAAATTATTTCTACATGTAATTGGGGAAAACAAAGTGCTGTTTTAAAAAATTAAAACATCTTAGTATTATTATAAAAATAATTTTGGCCTCAAGAATCCCCTGAAATGGCCATAGGGACACCCAAGGGTCCCCAAGCCACACTTTAAGAACTGCTACTTTAGAATCCTTTAGTAACTGGACACAGGATCAGAAAGGGGTCCTACACCTCTGATTCCCAGAAGCTCATGTTTGTAAGAGACGAGATATCAGCTTGGAAAGAATAATTAGATCTTGGGGGGCAGGTCATTTGCTCCAGGACCTCCTCCTGAGGTGAGGGTTGCCCAGAAGACACTCAGGGTCAAATCTCTGAGTCCCTAGAAGCAAAGCCCCTTCCCCCTCTACCATACTCCAGCACCTCTGTTAGGCTGAGATTCAGGATCCAAAACTTTAATAATTAATCATTTTAAAAGAATTTGAATAATTTAATAATCCCTTATCTTTACCCAGGCATTTAATATTGAGAAAACTGTAAACTTTCTGGGATCCCAAATCTTATTTTTCCAATAATTAAATTGGTATAAATATTTGTTATTTCTACTCACCTGAAATACTCTGTTTTTTAAGTACATGGTGCCATATCCTTCTCTGTGGCTAATATAAAATGTCCCTGTGAAAGTGCAACCATCAGGCCAAGTATAGGTACCTTTGCCATGACGATGATCCCTATAAAATTGCCCTTTGTATGTCTGGAAAAGAAAAAGGTAGAAGGAAGGGAAGGAAAAGTGAATTATTCCGATGGAGGGCTGAACTCAGAGTCAGAAAGACCTGGATTCCAATACTACTACAGACACTAAGTGTGACCCTGGGAAAGTCATTTCATTTCTCTGGGCCTCAGTTTCCCCATCTGTAAAATGAGGGGGTTGGACTTAATGGGCTCTAAGGCTCCATGAAATTCTAAATCTATGATCCCATTCTCAATGATTCCTCAGAAAAAGTTTCCAAACTTTAATGCACACACTCTAAGTTTGAAGTGGAGGGAATAATTAAAGACTTTCAAGAGTATTTTGATGCTGGGACAGTGGCACAACTATTCTGGGTTATATTAGGTACCACAATCAGTACAACCCAATTTGGGATTCTGCAAACCAAAAGGTTAGAATGCCCACCCTCTGGCTCTGAGGGTGCCTCCACAGGCACACACCCCAGTAAGGTCATCGATATAAAGAAAGCCCTTAGACATCTAAATTTAGAGCCAGCAGCACATGTTATAGTAACAAAGAACTGAAAACAAAGAGGATGCCCACGGATTGGGAAACGGCCAAGAAAACTGTGGTGCATGAATATGATGAAATGTTACCAGACAGACAGAAATGACGAATGTAATGAAGACAGAGAAGCATGGAAAGATTTGCATGAACTGATGCAGAGTGAAGTGGGTAGAACTAGGGAAACAATGCACACAATTACTACAGTCATGTAAGTGGAAAGAATAACCACCACAAAATCATCCAAAGTTACTGGGACAAAATTACAAAGGTTCAGTATGGTCCCAAAGAAGAGACAGAAGAGGACACCTCCTCCCCACCCGGGACTCTTTGCAGAGGTAAGAGTTCCACGGATGTGAATACTGAGAAAATTTAAATGTAAGAACAAAAGATATCAATAAAATTGTATCACTGAGTGAACATGTATAGTTTAATTAGACCAATTGTTTTTCAGAATGGTTGCACTAAGCCAATTCCAACAACATTCCATCAGGGTACCTATCTTACCACTGTCTCTCCAACACTTAACATTTTTATCTTTTTGCCAACCTGGGAATGAGGCAGAAGCCCACAATTGTTTTAATCAGTGTTTTTCCACTTATTAGTGACCTGAAGCCTTCTTTCATGTGACTGTTGACAATTTCTCCTCCTTCTTTAAAAAATTACCTGTTCATATCCTTTAACCACTCATCTTAATTTTGGGGAACAGTGACCATTTTTTATTTTTGTCTTAAATGAGATCCTCAGAGATCAGAGGTATGGCTAGCAAAGTAGGTAGGATAATCATATAGCAAGAGTGAGGGAAAACCAAAAAGTTTTCATTCTCCATTCTTATACAGGTATTGTCAAGTCATGCAAGTTAAGTCAACTCCCATTTATTAAGCACCTACTGTGTGCCAGCCACTGGGGATGTTGAAGAAAGCCCCCTAGCACATGATGGAGAATTTCATGGAAGATATCATTGGAAATTTCTTCTTAGGAGAATGTAAAAATCGGCTTTCCTAGTAAGGTTCTATCCACTGGTCCTAGTTTTTCTTGCTAAGGACCCACAATTGATTCTCTCCCTTTTCCAAATGATAACCCTTTAAATACTTGAAAATAGCAATAATGTCCTACCTCCATAATGTATATATGCACACATATTATATGTAACTATGTCATGTATATGCTATATACAGTCTGTATGTATATGTATAGATGTGTAGATAGGCAGATAGTCCAACCCCTCCCACCACCACCCATCCTAGGCATTTTCCAGACCCCCTTTTCCAAATGAAACCTCCATTCTTCCTTTAACCATTCCCTGAATTGCTCTCCCTTCTCACCTCCTCACAGAAATCCCCTCTCCCGTCACACCACACAACTCAAGCACCCCTTCTTCCCATGTCCTTCCAGATCTAATCAATGCTAATGCCCTCCCTCCCAAAATACTTTGTTTATTTGCATTTTTTTCTTCATATTGATTCTATCTACCCATTCTTCTGTATGTACACGTTACCTTTCCCATTCGAATATAAGATTCTTAAAAGTAGGGTTTGTTTCATTCTTTCTATCTGTGTCTCAAGGGCCAAGCACAATGTCTGGCATGCAGGAGTTGTTGAACCAATGCTTGTTGAAGGCTTAATTGAAATGACATGGCTTCTAGATCCCTCATCATCCTGATCAACCTCCTTGGGCCATTCTTGGGTTCATCAATTTCCATGAGAGCATGGTACCCAAAATGGGTAGGCAAGTATAATAAATATGCCAGACATAGTCTGAATATGATCCTTTTCTTGGGGTTAGGGGAATATGGTGTTAAGTTTTATTGATGCCTTTTCTCCGGCATCACAGTTATTTCTAGACATCCCCCTCCTTGCCCCTCTGTCTGCCTTCACATATAACACACACTCAGAACACCCAGTGAAGCAGAAACCACCGCGATGTTCAGAGCGTCTGGGAGAATATCTAACATCCCCAATTCTCAGTCCTAGGCCCTCTTTTCTTTTCTCTCTCTGCTCTCAATGATCTCATCAGTTCTCGTGGGTTTAATTATCGTCTCTATTGCAGACAGATTTCCAGATCTATGCATGTATCCAACCCTCTCCTGAGTTCTAGTCGCCCACTGACTATTAGTCATTTCCTACTGGCTGTTCTATAGGCATCGAAAACTCAACACAGGCAAACCAGAACTCATTAGCTTTCCTCCACAACCCACTGCTTTTCCTCAGTTCCCTTTTTGTTGGGCCCCCACCATCCTTCCACTCAGTCAGCTTCAAAACCTTGGAATCATCCTCAATTCCTCCTCTTCTCTCCTCCGTCATGTCTAATGAGGAAGTCACCAAATCTTATCATTGATTCTTCTCCAGCACTTCTCACATATGTCCCCTTCTCCCCACCCACAAAGCCATCACTCTGGTTAAAGGCCCTTGTCCCACTCACTCACTCTCCTAACTGGCCTCCCTGCTTTCATTCATTCCCTCCTTCAATCCTTCGTCTGCCTAAAGCACAGGTCTGCCTGTGCCCCATCCTCTATATGCTCTAGTGACTCCCTAATGCATCCAGAATCAAATCCTCTGAAAGCCTGGCTCTAGCTGACCCTTCCAGGCTTATTATATATCATTCCCCTGAGCACACCCTCTATATTCCAGCCACAGTGGCCTCCCTGCTATTTCTCACACACAGGTTTCCATATCTTATCTCCACATCTCTGTGCAAATTGTCCCCTTTGCCCTTCCTGCTGCTTGAAGGGCACTCTCTGCTCACCCAAAAATCTCAACACAAGCCTTCCCACTTCCACAGGAGGCTTTCCCTGGCCCCCCTGGCTGCTCATCCTCCCTCCAAATCACCTGCCCACATGTCTGTGTCTATCGGCTGCATCTCAGCTTCCAAGCATACATGCCGTAGGATGCAAGCCCCCAAGGATGTTCGTTGTTGTCTCTGCATTTCCAAGCCCATAACATAATGCCTGACATACATGAGGCATGCTGGCTGATTTACTTTTTCTGCTTTCCATCTATACCAGACTACTCGTTGGTCCCCAAACTTACCACTCCATGCCCCCTTCCCCACATATTGGCGCTCTCTATGGCCCCACACCTGAATCATATCTCATCATCTCCACCTCTCTAGCTTCCCTAGCTCTCTTCAAGGCCCAACTCAGACACCGCCTACTCCATGAAACCTTCCCTGATTCACCATCCCCCCTACCCCGTTCAAGGTGACCTTTCATAAGATATTCGTAGAGTACTTTGTAGGGTACTCCCTGTGGAGTACCCCTCCTTCTCTCTGTGGACAGCAATCCATCCATAAGCATTTGTTAGGGAAACAGACCAGGGTGAAACAGTCCCTGCCCTCAAGGAGTTTACCTTCCAATGAGGGAGACAATATACAGGGCTCCCCAAAGGTCTTACTGCAGTGTGTTTTTTCCCCAATTAAAACAAACCTGCACCAAAATTTTTGGGACATCCAGAATCTACATATAAATGTGTGTGTTTATGCATAAACATATATACATATGTAAATTTATACATACACCCACGTATACATATATGCATCTATACACATATGTGTGTGTGCATGTAGATAGATAGATGTTACATATCAAATAAATACAAGGTAATTTTCCAGGAGGACATCAGTAGGGGCTGGGGAAAAGCTTCATGTAGAAGGTGGCACTCCAGCTGAGTCCTGAAGGAAACCAGAGGCTCGCAGAAGCAGAGGGAGGGAGGAGAGAGGGAGAAAGGAGGGAGGGCACTGTCTGCCCCCCACTCGCCCCCAGCAGCATAGACACTCTGAAAAACGTGTTTGTTTTTGCCTTTGTCTCCCCCAGCGCCTAGCAGGATATCTTCATAACAGTTTATTGAACTGAACTGGGGAAATGGGAGCCAGGGGAGTGCTGGAGACAGCTCCCAAGAGCAAAAGGGTTCAATTTTCAGTGTGAGCATTTGCACCACAAAAGTCTGCAAAGGCTCCAGACCAGACCATGATTCGTTGTCTGTTGGTTGTCTAGACTTAGGAGAGGGATGAAGAAAGCATCAATAATGAAGACCAGACTTAAAAGTGCATTCTGTCTTCTTTGAGAGAGAGAAAGGAGAAGGGGGACAGAGACAGAGACAGAGAGAGGAGCACCCTGGCTGTTAGATAGTGAATGCAACCTCTTAGCCATCCAGGGTGTATCTGCTGGACCAGAGATGAGATCCTGGAAGCCCATCCGAGGCTGCAGTCACCACAGTGCTACACTATGGAAGCTTAAAGCATGATCTATAAGTGGGAGGTATTCTTCCTTGAAGACTTCAGTGTTTTCAGGATCTAACTTCCAGCTGTCTACAAATGGGGAGATGGGGCCATCTCTGCAACACTGGGTGATGAGGGGACAAAAAGACTGATGAAAGCCACCTTGGCACTAAATAGCCATCGAGATGGCCACCCCCGGGGGTCAAGCAGACCAAAGGTATGAATGCAGGGCAAGGGGAACAACCCAAAGTCCTTTTCCATCCAAAAGACAGCATTAGTCTCAGTCCCTAGAGAGAGATCGTTTGTTCCTGAGAACCTTCAGTAGTTTTCTCTTGAGTCTCCCACAGCTGTGTTTTTGAAGGAGTCCACTTTTAAGACACAGCATCTCAGTTCACAGCCTGAATATCGAGTTCCACACTGAGGGGAGGATAAGATGGCCATTGGTAAGTGTGACTTGACTACATCCCGCTATGAACACAGCGAGCATCTTCATTTTCACAAAGATTTTCACCTGGCATTCAAGAGCAGTGGATCATAGAATCATAGGTCTAGGGATGGAAGTCCCTCCTTTTACAGAGGAGGAAACTGAGTCCCAGGTTATTTAAGTCACTTGCCTAAGGTCACAAAAGTATTACATATCAGAGATAGGATTTGAACTCAGATCCTCTGACTTTCAAGCCACTCTGTGTTCTTTCTTCCTCGGAACCACCACCATGCACATAGTAGGTGTTTAATAAATGTTTATTGACTGACTCCCTTCACACAAGAAAGTGTGAGTCGGGGTGGCTAGGTGGCACAGTAAATAGAGCACCAGCCCTGGAGTCAGGAGGACCTGAGTTCAAATACAGCCTCAGACACTTGACACACTTACTAGCCATGTGACTTTGGGCAAGTCACTTAACCCCAATTGCACTCCAAAAAAAAAAGGAAAAAAAAAGGAAGAGAGTGTGAGTCCTCCAGCCTTCTCTCTGTTGAAGGCAATAAGAGATTGACCTCAAGAGACCTAGACCAGCCTGAGAAAACTGAGGTTTGTTCCCTACCAAGATAATCCTGAATCTTAACACAGTCACCAGTCTAATGTGTTGCCACCAAAAGTCAGACCTAATGACTGGCAGGGGTACAGCCGACTGCCCCAGGGCCTGGGGCCTACAGGTTTGTCTTTGAACTGCTCCCGTCTTCTTTCCAGAATTCTACTTCCCCCACACTCAGTCATGAGCGCCATCATGCTGTCTTCTCTACTATACAAAATCTTCACCTTTCATCCAAGCTCCCTTGATCACAATCCAAAATTACTCCCCCTTATTCACTGACTTTCCAATCAAATCTATCATTCCTTGACTGTTGCTGCTCTCTGGAGAGGAATTTATCTGATTATCTGATTAAAGTAATTCACCCTGATTACCTGATTAAATTAATACTGTCTAGGAGTACTAAGAGGCTTAACACTCCTATAGATCATTTGCATTCTAAATGCTGAGCTTATCAACCCAAAGGACTCTCCAATTGGTCACATATGTGGTAGACCAATTTTTGAGGAAGATTTCTCCATAATACAGCTAGTTTCCTTATTGTAATGGATACTGCAGCCACTTGCTACCCTCTCCTTTTCCAGCTTGGCTATAGGACTGTAGGATCATAAATTTAGAGGTAGACAGTACCTTAAGAAGATACCAAATCCAACCCTATTCAGTTGACAAAAACCTATTTTATCTCCATCCCATATTCTCCCTCCCCCAATTGGAGGAAGAGGAGAAAGGAGAAAGAGGGAGAGGGAGAGGGAGAGGGAGAGGGAGAGGGAGAGGGAGAGGGAGAGGGAGAGGGAGAGGGAGAGGGAGAGGGAGAGAGAGAGAGAGAGAGAGAGAGAGAGAGAGAGAGAGAGAGAGAGAGAGTCTCAAAAAGAAAAAGAAAACTTTGGTAATAAATGTGCATCATTAAGGAAAACAAATCCCTCCATTGGCCATATCCAAAAAGTATGGCTCACACTGCGCCTCCTCTATCAGGAGAGGGATAGCATGCCTCATCATTAATTCTCTGGAATTGTGATTGGTCACTGCATTGATGTGAGCTCTTAAGACTCTCAAGCTGTTGGTCTTTACGATACTGTTATTGTGTACTTTGTTCTCTTCACTCTTCGTCAGTTCATCTGGGTTTTCGCAGCTGTCTCTGAAATAGTCCCTTTGCCACTTGTTACAGCACAATTGTATTACTATATATTCATGTACCATGATTTGTTCAGCCAACCCCCAATCGATGGGCACCCTCAGCTCAAAAAGAACTGCTCTAAGTGCTTTTGTACACGTGGGCCCTTTTCTTCTTTCTTTGATCTCTTTTGAGTACAGGCCTACTTCTCTGACTGCTTATCATTCAAGGGGAGTGCAGAGATTAGTGACTATTCAGTCACAGTTTCAAATTGCCTTCCAGAATGGCTGGACCAGTTTGCAGCTCCATCAACAGGACATCAGTGTGTCTGTTTTCCCTCAACGCCTCCAACATATGTCATTTTCCTTTTTGTCAAATTTGCCGATGTGATGGGTGTGAGGTGGAACCCTCAGGGCTGTTCTCATTTGCATTTCTCTCATTATTAGTGGTTTGGAGCATTTTTTTCAAATGGACATTGATAGATTGAATTTTTTCCTCTGAAAATTACCTATTCATATCTCTTACCATTTGTCAATTGGGGAATTCCCCTTATACATTTGAATCATCTTGGACAGTAGACATTGATCAGAGAAATTTGCTGCAAAGATATTCCCCCAGTTGCCGGCTTCTCTTCTAATTTTAGCTGCAATGGGGGCTTTTGCACAAAAACATTCTAATTTTATGTAATCAAAGTTATCCATTTTTTTTCTGTGTTCCCCCCCACCTTTGGTTGTGAACTCTTCCCCATCCATAGATCCAAAAGGTAATTTCCTTCTTCTTCCTCTAATTTATACCACCCTGAGGTCTAAGTTGTGTATAGATCTGAAGCTTATCTGGGTTAATGGGACTAGATGTTGGTCTACACCTGATTTCTGATAGACAGCTTCCCGCTTTGCCCAGAAGTTTGGGTCAAATAGTGAGTTTTTACCCCTGCAGTTTTTATTGTTAGCTTTATCAAACACTAGTCTACTGCGGTCATTTGCTTCTGCTCTTGTGTATATAATCTATTCCATGAATCAACCTCTCTATTTCTTACCTAGAAACAAATCAATTTGATGATTCATTTTGTATGGCTTTTTTGTATACTTTAGGGCAGCTAGGTGGCACCATAGTGTACAGAGCACCAGGCCTGAATTCATGAAGCCTCATCTTCCTAAGTTCAAATCCAGCCTCAGACATTTTCTAGCTGTGTGACCCTGGGCAAGTCACTTAACCCCATTTGCCTCAGTTTCCTCATCTGTAAAATGAGCTGGAGAAGGAAATGGCAAAGCACTCCAATATCTCTGGCAAGAAAACCCCAAATGGGGTCACAAAGAGTCAGACTGAAACGACCCAACGACAAAGTATGATTTGAGATCTGGTACTTCTAAACCCCTTTCCTTCCCACGTTTTTTATTTCATTATTTCTTTTGATATTCTTGCAAGCCCATGGTTTTACAGATGAAGAAACTGAGGCATAGAGAGGTTATATGACTTACCCAGGATCACACGACTAGTAAGTTTCTGAGACAAGATCTGAACCCAGATCTTCATGACTCCAGGTCCAGAGCCCCTTTATCACTACATCATGCTTCCTCTCAATAGAAAGAGCCCTAGGTCTGGTGTCAAAGGACCTGGAATCCTATCCAGTCAAATCTCTGATGCTTATGAACTGAATGACCTTGGGCTAGTCACTTAAGATTCCTGAGCCTCAGTTCCTCCAACTGTAAACTGAAGAAGTTGAACTAAGTCATACCTAAGGTCCTTCCAGCCCAACAATCTAGAACCCAACGATCTCAGTGTCCTTGGACAAATAACTCCATGTCTGTGGGCCTCAGCCTCGTCACTTATAAGATGAAGGAATTCAACCAGATGGCTTCTGAGTGCCCTTCCTCTCTGGATCTGTTACCCTATGAAATCCCCATTATAATAGCAAAAACTTTCTCATATCAGGAATTTACTTTACTTAGACATACACATGACAAAGACATGATCAGAACAACTATGAAAATTGTAATGGCAGAAATAAGTAAAGCCTAGAATAATTGAAAGGACATTCAGTGTTCATGGATGAGTTGATCTATATAGCAAAAACAAAACAAAACACTGTAAGCTCAAAATTTATATATTTGATGCAATACAAACCAAAATACCTATTTAAAAAAATAATTATAATTAAATAGAAAAACAAATGGCCAAGGATATGAAAAACCTATTTAAAATGGCTGATGGATTAGACTTGCTTTCCCAGACCTTAAAACATATTTCAGAGCTGTTATAATTAAAATAAGCAAAATATAATTTTGCTAAGCAAAAACGGATCAATAAAAAGAACAAAGGTGATAAACATACAACCAAATGCACACAAAAGTTGACTGGTAAATCTTTTAAAAAATGAAAACAGGGAAAAGATTAATTATTTAACAAATATAGTTGAGAGAATAGGTAGGCAATGTGATGGGACTTAAGATTACAACCTGTATCTCACGCTATATATCTCAAGTGAATTCTAGCCTGGTAATAAACACACATTTAAAAAATAAATAATTTTAAGAGTGGAAGAAATTAGAATAACATATTTCAATAGAAGGAAGAAGACAACTTTTATCTATTAGAGAAACAGAAGAAATTAATTAAGAACAAAACAGATGTGCTTGATTAAATAAAACAAAAAAGTCTACACAACAAAAGAATCAAAAGGGAAAATGTTTATGGTGATAAGGAACAAAAAGCTGTAGCTCCAAAACATACAAAGAAATGTTTGAAAATGTGCTAAGGCAACCCCAGATCCCAAAGAAGAAATGGTCGAAAGATGTGAATAGGAAATTTCCAAAAGATGACAAGTTGTTAACAGTCATTTAAAAAAAAAAATGTCTAACCTAATTATCAAAGTAATGCAAAGTAAACAAGTCTGAAGTTATTGCCTCACACCCATCAGATCAATAAAAATAACGAAAAGCAAAGGGCCTGCCTGATGTCAGGGTGTGTCCTGCTTCTCCAATAAATAAAATTATTTCTTATTTGTTGGTATCAATGAATACAAATTGTTCCCTAAAACTGTATGGAAAACCCATTACTGGCAATAAATAGGAGGCAAACTCTCCATCTGCTAATAGCACAAAATAAGCATAAATGACTTTACTTAAATAGTTTACCTCACCATTGTTCCATTCAAATAGTCCAAATCCAAGTTTCACGTTAAGCCCAAATTCCCCCTTGTATACGCAACCATCGGGCCATTCCTGCACACCATAAACCCGATGGATATAATCTTGTACATCTGGTTCAGGCAATCCCAGCGACTCCTTCTCATCACTGTCCTCGTCTGTTGTGATGATGTCCCTGGGACAACAATTGGGAAAGGTGAAGAAGTCAGAGCCAAACCCAAAGTCAGGTAGTAACACTCCAGGCCCCAACTGACAACTCTTCCCAGCATCCCCCCACCCCTGCCCCAGTGACATTGCATGGTATATATTATTTAGCCCTTGAATATAGGTTAGACAATAAAAGCCAGTCCATTGGACACCAAAAACAATGTTTCTAACTTGTTCTTTAATCATGGAGGCAGGGTGGTACAGTAGAAAGAGCCTAGGCATCAAAGGGCCCTCAGTTAAGCTTCTTGGGCCTTGGTTTCCTCATCTATAAAATGAGAGTTGGCCAAATTGGCTGAGATACTCCTACGATGACCTATCAATCAATTTAATCTGGGCTCCTAATATGACAAGGAAGCATATTTGATCTCCCTACACACCAGTGAACTCTACAGACAGAAAAATTCTTCTCTGCCCATTTGGTGGCCCCTAATCCTGCATATTCCCAAGTACCTGGGACAGGGTTAGGGATGAAATATTCTCTCAATAAATTTATTGAACCATCTTTGCCTATGAAGATAGCACTAAAGAGAATGCTAATGACCTCTGGGCAGGGAGCCATTACTGAAGAAAGTTTCAACAGAGAAATCCAGTATATCTAACTAAGCTGTACCAGAATGACGTTACCTACAGAAGAGCTAACCTCACTGAGGCATTCCAGAATCACAGATTTTCAGGGCTCCTCCAAGCCTTGACCTACATTTTCTATTCATTCACTTATTCCACAAGCATTATTAAGTTCCTACTCCGTACCAGGCACCAAGGTTTTACGTTGTTCAGTCCTTTCAGTCACGTCAGACTCTGTGACCCCACTTGGGGTTTTCTTGGCAGAGATACTGGAGGGCTTTGCCATTACCTTCTCCATGTCATTTGACAGATAAGGAAACTGAGGCAGATGGGGTGAAGTGACTTGTCTAGGGTGACACAGCTAGTAAGATGAATCTCCCTAGCTCCAGGCCCAGAGCTCTATCCACTGCACCACCCAGCTACCCAGGCACCACAGTCAGGCACTAAAAACAAAGAGACAAAAACAAAACAGTTCCTGCCTATATCCTATTGGCCAAAACATGTACCCATATCAATAAATGTAAAATTTATACAAAGTAAATGCAAAATAGTCCATCTGGGGAAAGGAGACACTTGGAAGCTGAGGAGGAAGAGAATAGAAATAATTGTTTTTTTCCAAAAAATATTAATGCTATGTGGGTGGGGAAATGAATCTAGATGTTAAGACACATAGTTGGACTTGGCAGAATACTTAGGAAACTCGTATCACAGATGTAAAGTTAGAAGGGCCCTGGGAGGTCATAATGTACAACCCCTTCACATTACAGGTGGGGAAACTGAGGCCCAGAAAAGCTGATTTGCCCAAAGTTGTGCCAGGAATAAGGGTCAGAAGAGGAATTTGATCTGAGGGCACCAGAGCCAGTTCCCTTTGTACTGTACCATCATCTACCCTGATTGACCCTAGTAATTTCATCAGTAAGACGTCAAGGCTCTGATTTCATTGCTGCAGATGCCTGGTGCACCGATGCAGATTATCATTCTTCTGTGTGGCTTAGTGAAGGGTCTGAGGGATGTCCTCTTTTACATGGTAACTTTATTCCTGGGGGGCTGCCCTCCCCTTCCCCCCAAACAAATCATTACCTCCAAGCAAACCTTGTGGTGATGAAACTCTTTAAATTTAGCTAGGCTTGTCCTCAAACAGCACAAACATTCACATATAATACCCTAGAGCAACTTAGAAATCCCCAGGTCTAGTGACCCACCATCCTCAGCCATTTCAGTAGCTGGGGACTACAGGCATATGCCACCATACCCTAGCCCAGAATGTTTTTAAATGCTTAAAATAAAATGCATAGGATTGCAAAGGAAACTGATTATGTGAAAATGGAGTTATCCAAAAATTTTTAAACAGGTTGAGGGGAACATCTAGGTGGCACAGTAGATAGAGCACCAGCCCTGATATTAGGAAGATATGAGTTCAAATCCAGTCTTAGATACTTGACACCAATTAGTTGCGTGACCCTAGGTCACTTAACCCTGACTGCTTCACCAAAAAAAAAAAAAAAAGCTGAGGGGTCCCAAGTTAGGAATCCTTCACCCAATGATCAATGATCTCTGAGGTCCATTCCAGACCTAAATATGATCTAAGCCAGGGCCACCCTCAAGGCCAATGCATTAAACATCGGAGCAGATATTGGAGAAGGAAAAATAGGAAGATTTTCCTGATTGACTATTCACTTTGATCAACCAGCATGTGTTACAATCCCTGCCTTCAAAGAGTTTCCACTCTAGCTGTCGGTGACAAGAGGCAAATCGAGAGTATATAGAAAAGAGACAGGAGATAACTGGGGGCAAGAGGGGGTACCAGCAGTTGGAGGGAAGAAAAAAGGCTCCACACAGAGACATTTGAGCTGAGTCTCAATGGAAACTAGGGATTCCGTGCTGAGGGAATATATCCCAGGCATGGGGTACAGCCAATGCAAACATGCAGAAATAGGAAATTAATAGTTGTGTATAAGGAACAGTAAAATGGACAGTTTTGCTGGACTATATAGTGTACAAAGGGAAAAATAATACAGAATAAGGCTGGGAAAGGTAGGTTAATCTGAGTTATGAAAGGCTTTTCAATGCCAGACATAAGAAGTACACTTAGTACTGGGGGTATGAGGGAGCTATTGTAAATTGAAGAGAGGAATGATATGGTGAGACCTGGGTTTACAGTAATGCCTTTGGCAGCTCTGAGGAGGGAGATGGAGAAGGAACCTCAGAGACCTGGAGCAGAATGACTAATGAGAAAGGTATTACCATAGGAAAGAGGGAATGAGGATTTGAATTAGGACGGTGGCTTTATGCATGTTTATGAGGGGGAACCACCAGCAAATATGCCAACATCAGATTAACAGAGCAGATGAGCAGGGCTCCTGAGCAACAAGGCCCCATGAGTCATCTCCACCAGGTCCTACTCCAATACCTCACTGTGGCATGGCAGTGACCTCGCTTTCAAAGACTTTGACAGAGGAGAGTTAAACTCTGGTTTTGTTATTCAGTCATTTTTTAGTCATGTCTAATTCTTTGTAACCCCACTGCAGGGTTTTCTTGACAAAAAATACAGAGCAATTTACTATTTCCTTCTCCAGCTCATTTTACAGATAAGGAAACTGAGGCAAATAGAGCTAAGCAATTTGTCCAGGGTCACATAGTTAGCATGTGTTTGAGGCCAAATCTGAACTCAAGTCTTCCTGACTTGAGGCTCAAAGCTCTATCCATGGTGCACCTAGTCATGGTTCTTTTTTTTTTAATTAACAGTTATTTTTCTTTTCTTTCCATCCATCTCTATTTATTCGTAAACAGCCTATGGTTAGATTCTAGTTTTTAATTCACTCTGATATGTTTACACTTTGTGGGAGAAGTCATCCTGTTCACATCCACAGTTATGATCACTAACGTGTATTTCCCTATCCTGTTTTCCCCCATTTATACTTTTCTCTGTCTCCTTTTACCCTGTCCCTCCTCACCAGTGTTTTGCTTCTGACCACTGCCTCCCTCAATCTGCCCTCCATTCTATCATCTCTTCCTTTCCTTTTCCCCTTCTCTTACTTCCCTATAGGGTAAGATAGATTTCTTTACCCAACTGTGTATGTTATTCCCTCTTTGAGCCAAATCCAGTAAGACTAAGGTTCAAACAATGCTCACCTCCTCCCTTCTTTCTATCCCCTGTAATAGGTCTTTCATGCCTCTCCATGTGATACAATTTACCCCATTCTGTCTCCTCCTTTCCTCTTCTCCCAATACAATCTTTTTTTCACCCCTTAATCATTTTTTATCATCACATCAAAATTAACTTATACCCATACCCTCTGTCCATACATACTCCTTCTGTCATAATAGAGATGGAGTTCTTAAAAGTTACAAGTATCATCTTCCCATGGTATCATCTTCCCGTGTTGAGATGTAAGCAGTTTAACCTTATTGAATACCATATTTTTTTCTTTCCTGTTTACCTTTTTATGTTTCTCTTGAGTCTTGTATTTGAAGATCAAATTTGCTGTAAAGCTCTGGTCTTTTCATCAGGAAAGTTTGAAAGTACCTACTTCATTGAATATCCATCTTTTATTCTGGAAAATTATATGCTCAATTCTCCTGGGTAGTTGATTCTTGGTTGCAATCCAAGTTTCTTTGCCTTCCTGAATATCATATTCCAAGCCCTTTGATCCTTTAATGTAGAAACTGCTAAATCCTGTGTAATCCTGACTGTGGCTCCTTGATATGTGAATTGTTTCCTTCTGGCTGCTTGCAGTATTTTCTCCTTGACCTGATAATCCTGGAATTTGGCAACAATATTTCTTGGAGTTTTCATTTTGGGATCTCTTTCAGGAAGTAATCAGTGAATTCCTTCCACGAGTATTTTACCCTCTGGTCCCAGGATTTCAGGGCAGTTTTCCTTGATGATTTCTTGAAAGATGCTGCCCAGGGTCTTTTTTTGATCATGGCTTACAGGTAGTCCAATAATTCTTAAATTATCTCTCCTAGATCTATTTTCCATGTCAGTTTTTCCAATTAGATATTTTACATTTTCTTCTATTTTTTTCCATTTTTTTAAAAATTTGTTTGACTGACTCTTAATGTCTTCTAGAGTCATTAGCTCCCACTTGCCCAATTTTTAAGGAATTGTTTTCTTCAGTTAGCTTTTGTATCTCCTTTTCCATTTGACCAATTCCACTTTTTAAGGAGTTGCTTTATTCAGTTAATTTTTGTTCTTTCTTTTTCAAGTTGTTGACTCTTTTTTCATAATCCTCTTGAATACCTCTCATTTCTTTTCCCAATTTTTCTTCTACCTCTCTTGAGTTTTAAAATCCTTTTTGAGCTCTTCTAAAAAGACTTTTTGGGCTTGAGATCAATTCATATTGCACTTTGAGGCTTCGCACATAGGCATTTTGACATTGTTGTCCTCTTCTGAGTTTGTGTTTTGGAGCTTCCCTGCCACCATGGTAGTTTTCTATGGTCAAGGCTCTTTTTGGGGTTTTGCTCATTTTGAAAGCTCTGCTCCTGGGACACAGGGGCACTGTCCCAAGATTCTTGCACTAGAGAGCCAGGGGCCTGGCCATAGCAAGGGTCTGTGTCGGGGCCTCTTGGTCTGGCAGCTTGCACACTAGAGGGTGGCCCATCCTAGTCAAGCCTGTCATGCTCCTGGGCTCCAAAATTGGCAGTTTGCCTGCTGCACCGGGGCTAGTGGCCTCACAACCGGCCTTCTAAGCCAGGACCTTGGGGCCTCAGCTATTGATCTTTGCTGTGACTAAGAGCCTCCCATTGGTTTGCCTGGATGTCACTTGCTCACTGGGCTCTGTTCCCCTTTTACCCAAGTGAGAGAGATCTTTCCTGAAGTCCTTCTAAATTATCTTGGGCTGGAAAACTGTTTTCACTCTTTTTGTCAATTCTGTTACTCTAAAATGCTTTTAGAGGTGTAATTGAATATTGTTTCCAAGGGAAACTGTGGAGAGCTCAAGCAACTTCCTGGCTTCTCTCTGCCATCTTGGTTTAATCCCATTTACCCACCCCTATTTAAATGAAAAGGGTAAAAGAAAAAAAAAACCTTGTAACAAATACGAATAGGCAAGCAAAACAAATTCCTTCATTGGCCACATCCAAAAATTACATGTTTCAATCTGCAAGCTGAATTCATCACCACTCTATCAGGAGATAAGAAGTACACTTCATTAGCAATCCTCCAGATTTGTGGTTGGTCCTTGCATGGATCAGAGTTCTTAAGATGTGCAAAGCTGTTTCTTTTTACAACGATGTTGTTATTATATATACGTTGCTCCCCTGGTTCTGCTCCCTTCACTCTGCATCACTGCATACAAATCTTCCAGGTTTCCCCCAAATCCATCCCTGTAGTCATTTCTTATGGCACAATAGTATCCTATCACACTTATATGAAATAATTTGTTCAGCCACAAACTGGGGGTAATTGATGGGCATCCCTTTAGTTTCTAGTTCTTTGCTATCACATATCTAGTATCTAGTTCTTTGCTATAAACATATTTGTATCTATAGGTCCTTTTCCCTTTTCTCTGATCTCTTTGGAATCTAAGCCTAGGAGTGGTAGACCTGGTTCACAGGGGATGCAAAGTTTAGTGACTTTTCTTTCCAGAATGACTAGACCAATTCATAGTTTCATCAAAATTCATTAAATGTGTCTGTCTTTCCACTACCCCTCAAACATTTGTCAATTCTTTCTTTTATCATATTTGCCAACCTGGTGGGAATGAAAAATTTTAATCTACATTTCTCTAATTATTAGGGATTTGGAACATTTTTTCCCATGGCTATTGATTTCTTCCTTTGAAGACTGCCCATCCATATCCTTTGGTCTTTATTCAACCAGAGAATGGCTATTATTCTTATAAATTTGAATCAATTCTTTATATATCTTGGAAATAAGACCTTTATCAGAGAAACTTTTCTGGCAGGCTCTACATGCTAGAAAGGCTTCCAGGAAGGCCCCATTAACAAATTGAGGCAATTTTTCAAGGGCTAACCTAATTAAGGACACAGAAGCTCATCACCAAAAGGCTGCCAACTTAGAAATGAATTCTTTAATGAAAGCAGTCCATGAAGCAAAGAAAAATTCAAAATGTTCTCCCCAATCTAGGGAGACTCCCTTCTGTTTCTGCTGTAGCAACCAACAGAGTGGTTGGAAAAGGGGGGGGGGGGGTAAAGTCACACCAAAACAAGTCAAAAAGCATTTATTAAAGCATCTATGTGCCAGGCACTATGCCAAGCACTGGGGACACAAAGAAAACCAAAAAGTTTCTAATCTCAAGGAGCTCATGGTCTAATAGAGGGCGGGGGCAGATAAGATATATGTATGTGTATACACACATATACAGGATAAATTAGAGCTCATCTCCTAAGGTTAAACGTTTTAGACAGCTTTTAGACCATGCATAAGCTTTGATTTGACTGTTGGGAATCTGAATGTGAAATCCCTGTCAATCAATCAATAAACTTTCATTAAATACCTACTATGTTCTAGAGGACAAATGTCCCAACAACAGAGAGCACATATCTGTCCCATTAGAATATATACTCCTGGAGAGCAGAAACAGCTTCCTTCTTTGCATGTTTGTTCCAAGTGCCTGGCATGTATTGACATTTAAGGATCATGCTTAACTCCAGTAATCATCACCCCCTCCATAAAAAAAGATGCCATGTAACAGATAGATACAACACCTTTTGGAGAAATATTTCAGATCGCCCATGGGCCTGTCTTCTCTGGAATAAGCAGATTTGATAGTGCGATGCACGGAGGGTTTAATATCCCCCTGGGTAAAAACTTCAGGATTCATCGTGTTTGCAAAAGCACTTTTAGCAGCTTCTTCTTTAGCTGACCTAGAAGGGCAAGTAGAAAGGTCTCAGACTTCATAAGAGGAATCTGCCACTGACCGACACGTTAGAAATGGACAGTCAACGCTAAGACTCACCCAGGAAAAACGCTGACCTTATGCGCCCCCCTTTCGATGTTGCCTTGGGTGTAGTCTCCACTTTCTGAGAGAATGCGTGAGCCACAGCAACTCAAGAGGGATCGTGCGCGCACACACACCCCTGCCAAGCGCCGCTGACGCACCTCGGAAGGCCGCCTCCGCAGCTGGTTCCCTCGTGGGAATTAATCAATCCCTGACTTGCTCTCCTCCCACGGATACGGGAATGGAGCTGGATGTGCCCCCTACAGCTGGATCAGCTTCGGCAGCCCGTGCGCCCTCTGGGAAGATGAGCGCCGAAGTCCACCGGCCTGCTGGCCTCTCCCCCCAACCCACCCACACGCGTGTAAGTCAGTCAGTCCGCCTGTCCGTCCGTCCGTCGTGCGCCCTCTTGCTCGCGCACGTAGAGTGCAGTCCTCCCTTCCCTGCCTCCGGCACCCTCAGCGACACTCTCCCCTCCCCCCACGGGGCAATCCTCAGCCCGGGACGGGCTGTACCACTGCCGCTGTGGGGGTCGGGGAGTGACGCCCCCCCGCACGTGTACCGTCCAACAACCCACGCCCGCCTTGCGGTGGCTCTGCGCCCCAGAGACCAAGTGCTGGGTTCAGGTGGGAATGGGGCGGGAGAAAACACCAGAGCCTGGAGGACCTCCCCTTCAGACCCGAGCCGCGAACCTCCCACCCCTCTCTAGTTGACCATGGATGAGGCGAAAGCGTCCGCGTCTCCATGGAGACCCTGCTACACAGCCCGACTGCCCCCTCCTCCACCTTCCAATTGAGCTGCCCCGCCCCTGGCTGGGGCCCCACAGGGGCCCCACGGCCTGCCCCCTCCGGGACCTGCTCCAACCAAGAACAGACGTCAGGACCTCTGATTATGACCTCACAGGGGCTGCTCCACCGGCCAGCCCCGCTGCTGCGGCTGCGGCCGGCATTCAAGGGGGTCCTGGCTCTAGCTGGAAGGAACTGGTCAATGGACAGAGACAGGCTCATAGGTCTGTAGCCAGAAAGGACCTTAGAGGCCAGCCAGTCTAGACAGTTTAGACTCCCCATTTGACAAGTGATGAAAGTGAGGATCATAGACCTAGGGCCAGAAGGGGGGCCAGAGGCCATCTAGTCCAGGCCTCTCATTTGACAGAGAAGGTAACTGAGGCCCAGGGAAGGGGAGGGGGGTGACTGGCCCAAATATCGGTCAACATTTATTAAGGCTTACTAAGGTTGTTAACTGTAAGTCTTTGGTATGTCACAGAATCTCAAACCTAAAAGAGCTGTTGGGTCCACCTGACCAGCCTCAACCTAGAACATGAAGCCCCTGGCAGATTGACAAGCAGACCTCCAGTTTTTGCTTGACTATGAGGGGAACCCCACTCCCTCCCAAGACCGCCCATTCCACTTCAGATAATTATTGTTCAGAAGCTCTTCTAGCAAGCCTAACTTTGCCTCAATTCTGTTCTCCCCTCCTGCCCTCCAGGATCCAAACAGAACAACCATACCTTCCTTCCCTGGGGAAGCCCTTCAAAAGACTTGAAAGATGCACCCTCCAAGTCTCATCTCCAGTTCCTTCAACTGATCCTGGACCATGTGGCCCGATGGCCTCCCATCCTCTCACCTTCCTGGCTGTTCTCCTCTGGACTCTATTCAGCTTATCACTGCCCTTCCCAAAATGTGGCACCCAGTCTTCACAGTCAGGAGACTCCATGTGCGTTTGATCCATGACAGAATTTTCCTTCCAAACAACTCACACTTCTTCCTCAAGGAGCTTTCGCTATTACTCTGTGCTCTGGGCAAACTGGACCTTCCACTCACCATCCCTTGGACACGGGGGTATGCTGGTAAATGTTTAGCAAAAAGCTCAGGGTGGGGGGATGGGGGAACTTTTTTTTTTTTTACCATTTTCTCCATCACTTTCTAAGTCTAGACAATCAACAAACAAATTATCTCCGTTTGCTGATTTCTGAGCTCACTGTGAAAACTTAACGATTGTTTCTCCTGAGCTGCTAAGAGCTGGCTAGCATGCCCGTGCTTTGATAGCTCCCGCCTCAGTCATACAATCGTGCCATTTCCCCCTGCGACACCTTTGCTCATGGCATTGCCTCCACTTAGTACAGCCTCCCTCTGTCCCCTCCACCTAATGGACTCTGTCACATGGATCTGTGAGCCTGTCACTGACGAGCCCCTCCAAACTGAGCTAGACTGGCCATCAGCCACATGCCACCAAACCTGTACTTAAAACCTGTTCAGCTTGGGAGGACCAGCTAGAACAAGTATTTCCCTGGCAGAGCCTTGGAGAAAACCCTGGAGTCACCTTCACACTACAATCAGGGAAATCTGACCCATTCTTTTTATTCAGTCATGTCTGACTCTTTGTGACCCCTTCTGGGGTTTTCTCAGCAGAGATATTGAAGTGGCTTGCATTTCTTCTTCCATTTGCCAGATGAGGAAACTGAGGTTAAAGATGGCTAAGTGACTAGCCCAGAGTCACATAACTAGTGTCTGAGGCCAAATTCAAACTCAAGTTTTCTGACTCCAGGTCCAGCCCTCTTATCTACTTTGCCATCTACCTGACCCATTCTTACTGGTCCAAATAATTTTGATTAAATTTAAGGCCCTCTTCCCTTAAGCCTTTCTTGATCTCTCCAAATGAAATGAGGTTTTAGACCCTGGGATCTTAGATTATACTTTTCATGTCTCTCATCTAGAATGGTGATTTTTGTGACTTAGGAAGCAATAAAATCAACAATCTATAGTTTTAGAAATTGGGGAATTGAGGAGTTGAGATAACACAGCCAGGATGTGCCATGAGTGGATTTCAACTCCAAAGCTGGTCCCCTCTCCGTGATCCACCCTGCCTCTTATATCCCTCTTGGGCCCTAGTACAATGTTCTCTTTGGTATTATCATTGCTTAAATTTACATTCCCTTCTTCTCACTGGATTGTGAGGGCCATGAGGGTAGGAACAGGGTCTTGTTTTTAATCTTCTTATTTCCCCCATGCCTGTTCTAGTGCTGTGTTGTAGGCAATCATTCAGTCAATGGGCAAGCATTGCTTCCTGCACACCAGGCACTTGGCCTCTGGGATGCAAAGACAAAAGAAGCTGATGGACCAAACATTTGTTAAATCACGTGTATGAAATAATAGATTATAGGCTCTTATGTTGAAAATCTATTTTGGGTCTTCAGTTGGCAGTTACATAGTATATGCCTCAAAGTCTTCAAACATACCATGTTCTTTTCAGGAATCCAGGCTGGCTTTCCTCCAGTTCATTTCACAGCCCCAAGATCTGACAAACAACATGGCAGATCTGGAGGCAGAAAACCTGGATTTGGATTCCAATTCTGTTACTAGCTCGGAGCCCATTTCCTCGACTGTCTGTCAAAGAAGGGCTTGACTAGACAACTCTACAAGTCCTTTCCAGTGCTAGAGATCTATGACCATTGTGTAGAAAGTCAACTTTGAGTGTAGAAACAGCAGGTGTGTTGGAGCCAGTGCCTACCAGCCCTGAGAGGCAAATGTTCCATTTTCAGTGTGAATATGTATATGTCTTGAGGCAGTTAGATGTCTCAATGGATAGAGAACTGGGCTTGGAGTCAGGAAGAGAGTTCAAATCCAACCTCAGATACTTCCTAGCTGTGTGACACTGGGCAAATCACTTCACCCTGTTTGCCTGTTTCCTCATCTGTAAAATGATCTTGGGAAGGAAATGGCAAACTACTCCAGTATCTTTGCCAAGAAAACCCCAAGTAGGGTCACAGAGTCAGACACAACTGAACAACTACGAAGCTTGGTACCTGGCACATAGTAGGAACAATAATTTATCCCTCTTAAATAACAAATGAGGGCTTGATTTATTGTTTTGTTGATTTGTCGAGTCTAGACTCTAGACTTAAGAAAGTAATGGAGAGGGGTGGCTAGGTGGCGCAGTGAGTAGAGTGCAGGCCCTGGAGTCAGAAGGACCTGAGTTTGGATCCGGCCTCAGACACTTAACACACACAAAACAAACAAAAAAAAAAAAAACCTAGCCGTGTGACCTTGGGCAAGTTACTTAAGCCCAATTGCCCTCCAAAAAAAAAAAACTAATGGAGAAAATGCTAATACTACAGAGCCCTCTTAAAAGTATGTTCTCCCTTTTTGGAGAGCTGGTTGTTAAATATTTACTAGCACAATCCAGTTTGAAGCCTATTTGGAAATGTTAATTCAATAACAAGAACTCATATTCTTCTAAAGCTTTAACAGAACTCTTTCCTTACCACGCTCCTAGGTGGCAGGTAGCACAAATATCATTTTACAGAAGACGAAACTAGGGCTTAAACAAGTTAAGTGACATGACCCTCCCAGTCTTGTGCCTTTTCCACTCTGCTTTACTGGGTTGAGTGAAAACAATTCATTAAAGCTCAGACCCAAGCTTATTCCCAGCTACCATAACCCACAGCAAGTGCTTAGCTAGAAAACCAGCTGGGATCATGATCTCTGCAGACAGCCCCAGGGGCCAGAACAGGCCTGGGCACAGACTGGGGGCTACCTGCAACACGGGAGGTGGGAGTACAAAGAAAGCCCCTCCACCACTCAAATTTCTTCTCTGCTGACCTGTCATGGATATAAAATTAAAGATTTTATCCTCCCCTCAACAGTGGATTCTCCTGTTTTTGGTGAGTCCCAGATGCACCCCAGAAGATCTGCCCAGGTCTCCAGTTGTACAGTACAACCCTAAGGGTGAGGCTCTCCTTGGAATTGAAACAAGCCTGAGGTGGTTGGAAAGACAAGTGAAGGCCACCCTGCCCCCAGGAACCTTCATAGGCTCCAGCCTCATAGCATAGCCTTAAATGTTTTTAGTGGGTAGGACACACGATAATCTAGCAAAAGAGACCAAGGAAGAATGTTCAGATGGGTAGGAAGGGAACCATGTGAAAGCAGTGTCATGCAGAGCCAAAGAAGGGAGGTTATCCTGTCGGAGGTTAACAGTGTCAAATCCTGTGAAGCCAAAGATGAGGACTGAGAAGACGCCATCCAGTTTGGCAATTAAGAGAGCAGCTGTGGGGCGGCTAGGAGGCGCAGTGAGTAAGAGCGCCGGCTTCGACCCGGGATCGGATCCGGCCTCAGAAAATGAGCCCCCACACACAAACGATGACTGCCCGTGTGACCTTGAGCAGGTTAACCCCGACTGCTTTAACAAAAATTAAAATTAAAAACAAGAGAACCGTGGCAACGGCACAGCAACCACGAGGCGGAGGGAGCACTGGAGGGGGAATTGACTAGATTCATCTTTTGGGAGGCCCAACCAGAAGGCACATGGAGAATCTGCTCCAACCAGCCTCATACACAGCCTTGCCTCTTGTCTGAGTTATGATCAGGAGAAAGAAGGGAGGCTACAGGCTTGTGCCAGCCCAGGTCAGACAGTGTGAAGTTCACCTACACAACCAATGCCACCTCCAGCGTGTGCTTTCCAGGAATCCACACCCTGGGGCAAAGAAGCTGGTTCCCCAGGCAGTTAAAGCTCGTGATTTAAGACACAGTACAAAAGGCAATCTCTCGGAAATAATGCTCAGAAATGCTAAAGGCCGTTAATGGTCCAACCCTGCCTAATCAAGCACAAAGCTGTGGCAGGGTGTGAGTGATGGGGCAATCATTCCCTTCTTTTGCCCTACCTAATGGGAGACAGAAGCCGAAGACTGGTCAGCACACTGAAGTGGTTTGGCCCCTGGCCTGCATAAGAATTAGACTCTGACATATAAGCCAGGCTCCTAAACTTTCCCAACAGAATGTCAGCTCTGCCTCCCAGAGGCCAGTTATCAAACCCTTGGATTTCTCTCTCTAACCACCAGCTCGGAATTTCCATACTTCAGACACCCATCAGAGAAATACCACGAATTAACTGCCATCCAGCCTGTGTGAAAGGTCACCGGAGACATCTGATATTTACGACTGTCGGCCTAATGGACATCCATTAACTTTTCATTCCTGCAGGTTCTCCAAGCTCTAGCCCTGTATTAAGTTAGATTAGCAGAAGGCAATGTACCTGGATCATATCATCTCTGATCCCTGCAGAAATGTCTGCGCAAAGTTAAGATTGAATGTTATGCCCTCAGCTTTTATAGAGAATCATATCCCACAGTCCATGATTGGGTGGAGGAGGGGGCCTGGCATGGGAGTGTGGAGTTTATGTTATCTATTCCACGTCCCAGGTGTGGGGGGAGGGGGATCGGAGGGGAAAGATCTCAAGATAAGATAAAGTCAATGTCATTTAGCCACATAAGCTTTGGAGAATCCGGATCCCAATCCCTACCCTCACAGATAAGTCTTGGGTCCAGGAACAAGGCTCCATCTCCCTCTCAGGGTCTTGGGAGACCCCTGAGCGCTCAAGGTTAATTCTCTAATGCCACTGGCTGGAGGCTCCACCGCCTGATCAGTTAAGAACCAATTCAGTCAGTCAGCCCTAAGGAGCTTTTAGAAAGGGAGTGTTAGGAAAGTGGGACAAAAGCTCCCCCTGGACGTCTATAATACACCCTCTCTCGAGGAAATAAGTGCCTGGGGGCCTTCTGGAAGGCAGGGGCTGTCCTTTCCGATTGTATTTGTATCCGCAGCCCTAAGCACAGTGCATAGCCCACAGAGAGCACCTAATTAGAGCTTCCTAATCTTAAAAGGAAGCAAAGAAAAGATGGCCAGCTCTCGACACAGCTAGTGGTATTTATTCTATAACCTTTCTTGAGCTGGAGATTTATTGCTATATGTTTTGAATCCTCTCTTGTGTTCTACTATGCACATGACATGTTTCTTTTTCTTGTGTATTTGTTTTAGTAATAAGAAGGGAAAAAAGAGATTCCTTCCTTTCCTTCCTTCTGTTTTACCTCATTCCCTCCCTCCTTCATTCCCTCCTTCCTTACCTCCCTCCCACCTTTCCTTTTTTCCTTCCATTTTACCTCCCACCCTCTCTTCCTTCATTCCTTCCTTCTTTCCTCCCTTCCACCCTTCCTTCCACCATAAAAAGCACATATAAAAAGCTCAGGGGTTAATCACAGTTTTTTTTTTTTCTTATAATCAGGGAGACTTGGCCAATCCCATGTCTGATACTTCATTACCAGTGTGACCCTGGGCAAGTCATTTACTCTTTTCATGGCTCAGTTGACTCATCTATAAACTGAAGGGATTCGGATCAGTGGTCTCCTAGGTCCCTCTCAGTTCCAGATCTATGAGCCTATGAGTCAGTCCATAAATTGAGTAGGTCTGGTGATCTCAAGAGAATAGAAGAGGGTAAGATTCCTGAAGGGCAGCTAATAGAGGCGGAGAGAAATAGGGGACCACCCCAGAGCAATCCACTGGGGCCCAAGAGAGGGATGGTGCTAAAGGGAAGACAAGAGGCCATATAGAACGTAGACAGGAGGTTCCTCCAAAGTGGGAGTAAGGCTTCAAGCAGTGAAGGGAGTGAGGCTGGGTGCCAAAACCGAGGAAGGCTCTCGGAGCTGCAGCTGGAAGGGCCCTCAGTCCTCCCCCTCACTTTACAGATGAGGAAACTGAGGCCCACAGAGGGGAAGGCGTTTGCCCGAGGTCACAGGTCTTCTGCCTTCAAATCCAGCCCACTTTATACCGTGATATTCTGCTTCTCTAAGATCCCTGGACATTAGCAAAGAAGACCACACAAGATCATCAAGAAGAAATATTTCTTCAGTCACTCACATTTAAGCAGAACCTTAATGAAGCACTTTACAGACGTTATCTTGTCATTGGCTCTCATAAGTCTGCAGGACCAGGCAGCCCAGTAAGCGGAATTTTCCAGGTTGCTGCTTGGAGGGACAGTTCCACCTCTATCTTCATATCCCTGGCACTTAGGAGGCGCCAAAAAAATGCTTATTGATTGATTCATAACCTCAGGAAGGTAACCCTGCACTTGGTATTACCAGAACCAGGGATGCTGTGATTATACCGTAAACTAGAACTAAGTACTTACATAGCCAGGGGTGTGCTGTCAATTTTTAACAACTGGTTCTCCAAAATCTTATACATACACACACACACACACACACACACACACACACACACACACACACACACACACCCAATACACTGCTAAATGTAATCTGCATTTTTAACATTTTTCTCCATCACTTTCTCAAGTTAAGCAATCAACTATGAATCAAGCCTTGATTTGGAGAATTTGCTGGTTTCTGAGGTATATGGCTCACTGAAAATTTAACAACAGGCTCACACATAAGTGGCTCTCACAACACACAAAGGACTCAGGTTCACTTTAGGGGATTTCTCATTTGTCTTCATTTGTCTACTTCCTAGCCCCTACCCAGAAAGTCTGAAGAAATCACTACCTCACTGCTCCCCTTATGTTTACATCAATTCCCCCCGCAAAAGCATCCCATATCAAGAAAGCAAATTAGAACCCACATTAGAGCCTTTTGAAAACAGACATTCCCTGATGAGCTATCTTTATGGAGATTCAGCCTCTAACAATCCCAAGTAGGCAGCCTTCTCAAGCTGGGGTTCCAGCAAGGGTCAAGAGGCAGGGCCACATCTGTACTTCCTGAAGGCCTGGGCTGCTCCCAGTGGGCTCTGACTCCTTTTACAACCGCGAGTCCTGGAGGGCAGTGCCAAGCGCTGCTCTCGGGGAGGCCAGTGTCTGCCAAGGCAAGCTTTCTCTTTCAGAGAGTAGGGTCTTCACTTTCTCTGAGGGAAAACGTAAGACCGTGCCCTGTCCATGAGGAGATGCAGTTCTTCCTATATTCCTCTCTCCTAATAGAGACCAGGGGCCCCTTCTCCCCGCTTCACCCCAATTTATCCCTAATTACTTATTTTAAATGCTAAAGACTCTCCCATGGGAACCTGCCTGCTCAGCTCACCTGGGCAACAGAACAGCCTTCACGTGAATCACAGACTGGGAGCTGGAAAGCATCCAGAGACCATCCAGTCCAAGCCTTTCATTTTGCAGGTGAAGAAATAAGACCTGAAGGGACTTGCTTAGGATCATACGGTGCCAGGTGACAGAGGGGTGGAGGGACCAAAGCTTAGGTCAGGGCTGATGAATAGGTCTAGAAGAAGGGAGGGCAGAAGGGCACGCTCACAGTTTCAGAGCCCTGGATGCTGGAGGCAGCACAGCGATGGGCTGTCATCCCTAGAGGGGGCTAAGGGGGGCTGAAGATGGGTCATGGGAGTAGGAGAAGTGGATGAACCACGACATAGGAGAAGACTCCTCACATTCATGTTGAAGTCCCTACAGGGGAAGACAGGGATTGGGGTTCAAACTGACCTCAACAGGTCAACTTCACCCCTGTGCCTCAGTTTCCTAACCTGGTGAAATGAGGGCAATGGACTAGATAATGAATCTCTTATAGCTCTAAACCCTGAGATCCCATGGTTCCAGGGAGACTAGAAAGACTTATAAAAATGAGGAAAACAGAAACTTCAAAGAGATGGCAGAGAGATTTTCCTAACCCAGAACTCTCTTTTTTTTAAACAAATGCTTTATTAACTTCTGGTTTATATCATTCATTTCCGCCAGATTTTCAGTTACAATTTTTTCCCCATTTTTACCCTGCCCACCATCCCAGAGTAGCAGTCCCACAAGATATCCCCTCATCCAATCTGCTCTTTCCCATATCTTCTCCCATACCCCCTTCGACATTTCCATTACAGCAAGATGAATCCCTGTGCCCCAATGCCTGCACATATTATCTCCCAATTACATGCAAAATAGTATTAATAATAGTATTTATATATTTGAAACATTTAATTTTAAGACCTCGAGTCTCAGATCCATTCCCTTCTTCCCTTGTCACCCATTCCCTCTGGGAAGATAAGCAATTCAGTATATGTTGTACATGTCTAGCTATGCAAAACATTACCATAGTAGATATATTGTAAAAGGCTGCTTATAATTCCCTCCCACTCATCCCACCCCCAAACTGGTCCATTCCCTACTTTGATCCTGTCCCTCTTCAATAGGGGGTACTTCCAACCTCCCCTCCCCCTAGAATGCCCTCCCTCCATCATCCTCCCTCTCATCCCCCTTCCCCCTACTCTGCTGCAGGGTGAGATATCCCATTTAGTATGTATGTCATTCTCTCCCTGAGCCAAATTCAATGAGAATATGGTTTTGCCTTTTTGCCTTCCTGTTCTTCCCTACCCCTGCAACCACTTCCCCTTGTTTCTTCTACATGAGATAGTTTACCCTACATTGTCTCTCTTCATCTCTTGCCACTTTCCTCTCTCACCTCATAATTTCACCCCTTAAGTATCCCAACCCAGAACTCTTAACAAAATGGCACCCATTTTGTTAGTGACACTGGAGTGACCACGCTGACACAACAAAGCTGTGGGGAGACAGGGAGTAAGTTGGAGATTGTCCTCACCCTATCTTCCAGGGTCCACATGGAGCCAACTGGGGGCACCATGGATACAGAGTTGAGCCTGGAGTCAGAAAAACCTGGGTTCAAACTAGTCTACCTGCCTCAAGTCCTCCTACCATCCTCTACTTGGCCGCCATGATGACTTTTCTAATGTAGTAGATCATGTTACCCTGACCCTACCAATTAATTCCAGTGGCTCCCTATTACTGTTAGAACCTAACAGAAAGTCCCCAATGGGGCCTTCCTTTGCCCCCCCTCAGCTGCTAGTGCCTTCTCCTTTCAGATTACTTTCCATTTACCCTGCACCTTCTACATACCCCTCTAGAGTGTGAGCACTGTTTTTCACCTTTCTTTGTATGCCCAGCACTTAACACAGTACCTGGAACACAGAAGGGCCTAATAAATGCTTGTCAACTGATTGGCCAACTACTAGTATTTGTTTCTTGGGCTGGTTTATGAGCAGAAAAAAAGGACCGAGTGGCTTGATTTAACAGAAAAAAATATATACTTTCGGAGTCTAGCTCTCGGGCAAATGATTTTTAACGGTCTTTCAGAGGCGGAGGTGGGGACGGCACATGTCCATGGATTCAGCTCCTAATTGGCCAATTCTTCCCCTTCCCTCCCGTCGCCTAGCTCCTTTTGGAGGCGGGGATAAATCGAAAACGCTGGATCTCTGGAATGGGAGGCGGCTCTGGGAAATTTTCCTCTTTCTCGGTGACGTGACCTTTGACCCAGACCCCTACCTTTGACCGGCTAGGCTGCATGTTGGTGGGGCGGGGACCCCTATTCTGGTTCGGCGGAGTGGCTGCTTTGGTCCTGGCCTCCCTGTGCATGCACTCGCTGCTCTCCACCTACCCCTACCTACGGCTGCTCCCCCGAGCCCTCTCCATGGCCACCCAGCCTCCCGAAGCCTCGGCCCCCGCCCCTACTGGTTCAGACTACGTCGCTGGCTCCGTCTCGGTCGTCTTCGTAACCTGCCCCAATGACAAGATCGCCAAGACGATCGCCAGAGCCGTGGTGGAGAAGCGGCTGGTGGCCTGTGTCAACCTTGTACCTCAGATCACGTCTATTTATGAGTGGAAAGGAAAAATTGAGGAGGACAGTGAGGTGATGATGATGATGAAGACTCAGACTGCCTTGGCGACACCCTTGACAGAGTTTATTCGTTCTGTTCACCCATATGAAGTGGTAGAAGTCATTGCATTGCCTGTGCAACAGGGGAACCTTCCATACCTTCGGTGGGTAAAAGACAGCACCACTCCTCAGTGATGACTTCTGAGCGTACTCTTGATATCTTAACTTCTACACTCTCTCACTTTCTCTAATAAACCCTATCCCCAGAAAAAAAAAAAAAATATATATATATATATACTTTCTCTCCTCCCTCACACATCCTTCACATTGCCTATAATCCCAGAAAAATCAGTACACATACTCTTCTTCTTCTACCTCTCCTCCAAAGTCTATATCCAAACTTAGAATTAGATTTAGAAAAAAAAATCAAGGGCAGCCTTACTGGCAATAAAGGTCACAAAAGAGAAACCTGAGAAGTGGGATATTGGAGGAGGCTTTCTGGAACAAAGCTAGGAGAAGTTACAGGTAGCAAACCCAAGGGATAGGTGGGGTAGTTTGTGCTGGGAGCAGTCATGTACACTTTAGTAAGAATTATGGTACTAACTCCCATTTATTATTTTGATTTTTCCCCCCTTCACATAAATCAGAGATTCAATCAAATACCACAATGGATACCTTTCCTTGTGATCTGGACCAAAGTTCATTTTTCTAATTACAGAATTAATCAATGAACTTCTGCCATGCCTCCTTCTCCCATGCTGGGCCTCATAGTAAAACGGCTACTGATCTAGCAAATGGACAGGCTCATTCCTGGATTGGTAAGGGCCTGCTCTTCAGATGAAGGATTTGTGGCAACATCAGCACTTTCCTCCCCCTTATGCTATCTCAGCATCTGTGGTTTCCAAGTAGGGCCTGGCTTGGCATCTACTCAGGCTCAGCTATAGACAGTCCCATCTGAGGGCCCTGTGGGGAGAGAAGTTTTACCATCCCAATCAGCAGGACTTGGCATCCATGAAGAGTGCAATGACAAATGTCTATCCCCTGGTATCCACACGTTTGTTACTGGAGGAGTTTGCTGAGCACATCACCACGATGGGCAGCTGCATGCCACACCTACCACTGTTTTACTATTTTGTTGTGTTTTTGTCAGGACCTGTGATTTCCTCAATGTAGCAAGCACCTGCTTCCAGTTTGAGGCTTGGATAGATAGATACCCAGAGCTCAGAGAGGTCAGGTGACTTGCCCAGGGTTGCACAGCCAGTGCATCTCAGAGGCCTGGTTTGGACCTAAGTCTCTCCTGAGGCTAACTATCTGTCACCTCACAATTATTGGGTATTTGTTATAGTATAGTATATTTGTTGTAGTATAGGATGTTGCCTGGTCATATATGTGTCAAAGGCCTCCTGTGAGCCCCATGAGGGCAGGGACCATACCTTGATGATCTTTCTGCATAATACTTAGCACACTGTAGATGTTTAACAAGTGACTTGGATTTATGAATATGTAACTATGCGTGAAATATATGGATCTTTATATTGTGTGTTTCTATTTGTGTGATTATGTGTGTGTGTTTCTATTTATTTTTGTGATTCACAAAAGGGGATTATAGATTGGAAAACAAAATTAGATTGTCAAAAAGGGAAGAGGGGAAAATTCAAATCTAACAGTGACTTCACATTTATACATGTATATATACATTTATGGGCAGTTAAATGGTACAGTGAATAGAGTGCTGGGCCTGGAGTCAGGAATACTCATCTTCCTAAATTCAAATCTGGCCTCAGACACTAACTAACTGTGTGACCCTAGGCAAGTCACTTTACCCTGTTTGCCTCAGTTTCCTCATCTGTAAAATGAGCTAGAGAAGGAATGGCAAAACACTCTAGTATCTTTGACAAGAAAACCCCAGAAGAGGACACAAAGAGTCTGAATCAACTCAACAACAACCACAAAATCACTGATGGAGAATCATCATTAAGTATCATGAGGCAACTGGGTACTGGGCCTGGAATCAGGAAGACCCCAGTTCAAATCTGGCCTCAGACATTTGCTAGCTATGTGGCCCTAGGCAAGTTACTTAACTTCATATATATTTTAGTTTCCTCAGCTGTAAAATGGGCATGATAACCAGACCAACATTGCAGGGCTGCTATGAGGCTTAAATAAGGTAATATTTATCCAGTTCTCAGAACAATGCCTGGTACACAGTGTATAAATATTCATTCTCTTATTCTCTCTCATCAAGAACCAGCATCTCAAAGTCCCTACTATGGGTCAGGTACTTGTGCTAAGCATTAAAGATACAAAGAAAGGCAAAAGACAGTTGCTGTTCTTGAGAAGCTTGCAATCTAATGAGGGGACAACATAACGATTATGTACAAACAAGGTACGACCAACAGAGCAAAGGCATTAAGGGGGGACCAGTATTCCAAGATGGCCGACGGCTCCTCCTTTTCCCTCACTTTCTGCTCTTAACAGCCTGAAAGTCACACTGGTCTTGGGTCAATATTAACAGGCCAAGAGGAAGGCCTCCAAGTGCACTGGATAGGTCCTTTGTGGAGAAATCATGGGAGGAAATGGACAAGAATGGCACCATATGAGGAGGGACAGATGGGCTGGAACCAGCACTCAGGGAGGTGGGACCAACATTAATGAAAGCACAGATCCATTTATGCATTTCACTTGAAGTATCTCTTGGGTGATTCTGAATGGCTGCCCCTTTTGAAATGGCTTGGCCAGTGCCCAGAATGAACTGAGCCACTCTTATTGTGCGTCCAAGGAACTAAAATAAAACGAGTTTTTATTCCACTGGATCATGTTTTGTGCTCTCATTAACAGCTCTTGGAACCGTCCCCTTGGTAATGATGCCTCATTAGGTGCACCATCACTGCAAATTAGGATTTAGATCGTTCTTCATTATCTCCATAAAGGCTCCAAAATCTCCACAAACCGCACTGAAAAGAGACAAACGGGTCTCCTTCCAGCGGCACAGAGAGCACAGAGGGGTGATTCGGGGCTGATTTTTCATTAGTCTAATCCAAGTCCCTAATGATTAAATAAATCACAAAATGTTTTCAATGGCTATCATGGAAGCCAACCACACGGCATCTCTACCATAACATCAGACTAAGCTTGGAAGCTGAAGTGCTCCAAAATGGGGATAATATTTTTAAAGTACTTTGCAAACCTTAAAGCACTATATAAATACTAGCCATTTTATTGTTGTTACAAAAAATAGAGGTCACTATCCTCTCAACTGAATCTATACTATCTCCAAACTTCCTCCTGTTCCAGGTAAGTCAATCTATCTCCAATTCCTACCCATGTCAAGCTCATGCCTCTCTGCTCTAGCAATATTTGGGGAATCCCATTCACCTAGAGAAGGGGTGGGGAATTGGTGGCCTTCTAGGTTCTGAAGTGCAGCCCTCTGGGTCCTCAAGAGTGGCCCTTTGACTGAATCCAGACTTCACAGAACAAGTCGAAGGGCCACACTTGAGGACCTAGAAGGTTGCATGTGGCCTTCAGGCTGCCAGTTCCCCACCCCTGACCTAGAGCATCATCTAAGGCCCAGGTTGTGATCTCCCTTCTTTAAGAAACTGACTACTCCAGTACTAATAATCGCCTCTTCTTGCCTAATGAATCATTGAACTTATTTGAACTAGACATTTGGGCAGCCCATTATGTTCAACCTAGTGCTGTGTTATATATTATCAGGTACCGGTGCTTTGTGGGGGTCCACTTCCCAACTACTGACACTTAGGCAGCTGGGGGACAAAGTGGATAGAGCACTGGGCCTGAAGTCAAGAACTGAGTTCAAATCAAGTCTCAGAAACTTACTAGCTGTGCGACCTTGGCTAAATCATTTAAACTTCTGTTTGCCACAGTTTCCTCAAATGCAAAAAGTAAGAAGAGTAGCACCTACCTCCCAGGGCTGTTGTGAGGATTAAATTAGACAATATTTGTAAAGTGTCTGGCATACAGAAGCTTTATTACTTATTCTATTCCTACCTTGCTGTTGGCCCACCCTCCAAACCTGACCTTCAGAAACTGTGCCTGAGAGGAGCTAAGTTATTCAGCTCCAAATTGGGACCATGCCTACCACTCCCTTCCCCCCATACACACACACACACACACACACACACACACACAAAATCTACCTCCAGCTCTAAGAACTATTGTCAAATCCACAATACCAGGGCCTCTACCAAAAACAGCTAAGTGGATTACCTTAAAGTTCTACTCACCAAGCCAGTGACTTCCTACAAGAAAACACTGCCCCTGCCTCCACTCCACCATGAGAGTGTAAGTTCCTTGAGAGTACAGACTGGCAGCTTTTCTACTGTACCCTAGCACTTAGCACAGAGTTTGGAACATACTAAAGATAGAGGCAACTAGCAGGTTCAATGAACAGTGAGCCAAACTTGGAGCTGAAAAGAGCTGAGTTCAAATCTAGCCTCAGACACTTACTATCTGTTACCCTGGATAAGTCATTTCATTATTTGCCTCAGTTTCCTCATCTGTAAAATGAGCTAGAGAAGGAAATGACAAATCACTCCAGTACCTCTGCCAAAAAACCCCAAATGGGGTCATGAAGAGTAAGATGACTAAAAAATGACTTAACACGAGTTCTTCAATATTAATACTTGCATTGCTGAATGAGATACCATATGCAAAGTGTTTCACAAGCCTTAACGCCCGATATAAATGCTGCTGTTGTTCAGTCATTTTCAGTCACATCTGACTCTCTGTGATTCCATTTGGAGTTTTCTTGGCAAAAATGTTAGTTTGTCATTTCCTTCTCCAGCTCTCAGATGAGGAACTGAGGCAAACAGGGCTAAGTGACTTGCCCAGGGTCACACTGCTAGCCAGATTTGAACTCAGGAAGAGAATATAAATACTAGCGATTATTAAATTGAAATTTTTCTTTGTTAGAGAAATCTGGGTTGTAGAAATAGCCTCCATACAATCAGTTTAAAAGAAAGGCAAGAAGGGAAAAAATGATATGACAGTATTGAAACCATCCAGATGTCAGGTACAACACAGATACATACAAAAATCACAGCTATATGCAACCCCATCCCATGCATGGGAATGGTAAGCTAGGGCAGCAGTTCTCAAACTTTCTGGTCTCAGGACCCCCTTTACACTCTTAAAAATTATCAAGGACCTCCAAAAGAACTTTTGTCAATGAATTAATAAACTTTTATTAAGCACTTACTATGTCTTCATGTGGGTTATATCTATTGATTTTTATTGTTAGAATTAAAATGCTTTATTATGATAACAAAAACAGTTTTTACCTTGTAGGACCCTCCTCCCCCATAAAGGTTTCAGGAACTCCCAGGGGTTCCCAGACCACAGTGTAAGATCTGCTAAGCCAGAGGGCATCTGTATAAAGCAGTAGGTGTACATGTTCTCCTTCAAAAGATGACAAATCATGCCGTCAAGTAAGAAAGCATTTACTGAGTGCCTGTATGGGAGTGTGTCTACCTTGAAGTAGTACACTTAAGTCCCACAAATTGTGAAAGACCAATCTGAAGTAATTAAAAATATAATGAAGCCTTTTCAAAGTGCACTGGGTTATTACCTTCAAGTATGTACACTGATTTGAACTAGGACAACCTAATCTCAAGGAGCAGTCCTTAAGAAGCCACTTTAGTGAGTAATGATTTGTAATTGGCATAACAATTATTTCTAAATACATACATATATATATATATATCTCCATACACACACACACATACACACACACATATGTTTCTAAAGTGTTTGGCATCTTTTTAAAACACGCTCTTAAGTCAAACATGCTCACTGAAATCTTGTTTATACTGTTTACTTAGCTTCCCCTTCAGAAAGAGAATAAAGCTAAATTTCAGTTCAACCTCAATTCAAACGGTCACAAATGTCTAACGGGTTAGGTCCCAAAGAAATGAGGTTGTATCATATTAGGGAGATTACACATGATCCAGTTTGACCTCCTCATTTCACAGATGAGGAAACTGAGGCCCTGGGGGGCGATGTATCCAATATCAGAGCATTAAGTAGCAGAGCTAGGATTCAATACCAGTCTTCTGACCCCAAAATCTAAAAGCCAATATTTGGGAATACCAAATCCTGGGTTCACATTGTTCACTAGATTGTTCATATTGTTTCATATTCATACTGTTCGTTTTACTTTCTGTTGTTCCCTAAAATTCTTTAAAATTTGAGATTTTTTATTATTCTGAGTTCCACCTTACTGGGGGGAGCAAACTCATTCCAACATGAAATTTGATGGTCTTTTTTTTTTGTGGATGAGAGCACAGTACTAACAACAGTATGGCTGGGCAAATTCATAATTGGCCCCAAAGAATTGTTGATGGAAGAACACTCAGGAATCTGCCCTTGGCCTTCTGCTCTTTGGATTTAAAATTGGAAGAAAAAAACACCTTGAGATCAAGAGGGCCAGCAGGAATCATGCTTCTTTCTCTGGACTTTGGACTTTCTCTGAACTTTGCCTGCCTTTTCTCTTATTACCCATAGCCTCCTCCCATAGTAGAGTTCTTCCTGGGGCCTCCATTTTGCCATCCTTCCTTCTTTAGGCTTGACCATCACACAATTTCCAGCAACCCTTTTTATGCTGCCATCCTCTATTAGAAAGTAGGTGTCACCCATATGTACAAAAATATTTATAGCAGCTCTTTTTGTGGTTGCAAAGAATTGGAAATTAAGGGGGTGCCCATCAACTAGGGAATGGCTGAACAAGTTGTGGTATATGCATGTAATGGAATACTATTGTGCTATAAGAAACGAGGAGCAGATGGACTTCATATTTACCTGGAGAGGCTTATACGAACTGATGCTGAGAAGAGTAGAACCAGGAGAAATTTGTACACAATCACAGACACAACATATGTGTGATGACCAGTATGATAGACTGGACTCTTCTCAGCAATGCAGTGAAGTCAATCCCAAAAGACTCATGAAGGAGAGAGATGCCTACATCCAGAGAAAGAACTAGAAAGAACTGCGTTTGAATCCTGATTGAAGCAAACTACTTGATCTTTTTCTTTTTATTGTTTGGTTTTATTTCCTCTTTACCATTTTTCATTCCATCTGGTACAATCCGCCTTTGTAACCTGACTAATATCTAATGTGAAAGTACTTGCTGATCCTATACTGGATTGTATGCTGTCATGGGGGGGGGGGAGGGTAGAGAGGGAAAGAAAATTTGAAACTCAAGGAATTGTGGAATTGAATCTTGTAAACTAAAAGTAAACAAACAAATTGATAAAGACAAAAAAAAGAAAGAAAGAAAGTAGGTGTCACTAGGGCAAGGATTATCTTTCTTTTTCCTTTGTATTTCTTATCCCTAGCACTCCCTTCCCTTTCTAGCTCTCTTTTGGGATGTCTTTCTCCCCACCCCCCACCCCCATAAGAACCAAAGTTCCTTGAGGGCAGGGATTGTCTTTTTGTTTGTATTTGTATCCCTGATGCTTGGTACAATGCCTGACACCTAAGAAATGTTTGCTGACTAAACTGGACCAAACTCCTTGTTTTGTAAATAAACTGACACCCAGGGAAAGGAGAAGACCTACCAGTCACAAAGTCAGAAACTACAACAGAGCCAAGATTTGGGCTGGAGGCTCCAGCATCATTTCACTATGCTATGCCTGCAGTTCAATTTTCACCAATGACTTGGATAAAGGAATGAATGATCATAAAATTTGTGGATGAAGGAAAGCTCGGAACAATATCTCACACTGGCTGACAGGATCCCAAATGATGCAGACAGGAGAGGACTGAATATATAGTAAGACTGAGTTTAAAGGGGATAAATGTGTAGTTGGGCAAACAACAACTTCACAAGTGAAAATGGGGTTGGATGAATCTGAGTGGAAACAAAAACCCAGAGGGTCTTAGTGATCTATCGGTCAACACTGAGAGGCAGGACCTGGCTGGAAAAGCTAGAATGATCTGAGGCTACATTCACAGAGATCTAGGGACCAGAATATTCCACAGAGAGCTTCACCATGATCAGAACACATTCAAGAGGTCAAGCCTAATTCTAGTGCCCTATTGACAAATAAGTGTATCCAGCCAGAGGCTGGTGATCAAGCTAAAGAAGGGACAGGAGACCATTCCAAGAGGGCTGATCTAAGGAAGTGGGGGTTTTAGCATAGAGGACAGTGGGGAGAAGGGAAGATAAGGCAGACATCATCAAATATTTCAAGAGATATAACATAAAAGGGGGGGGGGGTTTAGACTTTATCTTAGTCCCAGAAGACAGAAGCCGGGGCAGTACGAGAAAATTGAAGGATTGTATGTTTCAAGTTGATGTTAAAAAAAAAAAAAAAGACCCTTCCTAACCATGAGTGTTGTCCAAAAGCAAAAGGGGATAATCGACCAATCAAAAAGCACTTATTCAGTGCCTATCATGGGCTAAGAATACAAAAAGAGACAAAAGACAGGGTTTGTCCTCAAGGAACTAACAATCTAATGATGAATTGTGAAGCAACAGGTATTCCCCCTCCATGAAGGTCTTTAGAGGCTGAGCCTTTGTCAGGGAAGCTGTGGAGGTCGGTTCTGTTCATGTATGAATTGGATTGGATTGGAAGGCTACTCAGGTCCATTGCAGATGGTGTGACTACATTCTCTCCTTCCCCATTCCCCCAACAAGGCAGAGTGTGCACAAGTCATTGAGTCAACTCGAATTTTTAAAGTACCTACTATGTGCCAGTCTGAGGCAGCAAGATATAGTCAAAAGAGCAATGGATTTTGATTGAAAGGACTTGGGTTCTAGTTCCAGCTAAATGATAGTCAATTCACTTCTCTGGACCTCAGTTTCTTCATTTGCAGGAATTGAACTAATTGATCACTAAGATGCTTTCCACTTCTAAATCCTACGTAAATAGCTGCTTAAATGCATCAGAAAACTAGTAACGAAAGTAATCTTTTTATGATGAAATAAGTTACTCTCACACCTGAGAGCTCATTAATTTGGCCATTTCCTTCTGAACTGCAGATGGCAATCCATCCTACGTGACTCTTGACTCATACCCTCCCATAGTTTCATTACAAGGGGTCCACCCAATGTGCTGGAGACATTCTTCATCTCCAGGTATCACAAGGATGTGATTCTGGCTGTCCACCTGGCTGTCATCCTGTGCCCTCACCACTGGCTGGCCCATCTTCTCTTCCTTTCCTAATTTCCCAGCTAATATCTCCTTCTATTCTTTGAAATACCTCATTGGTTGGAGGCTGCACCCTCTCCCTTTTGGTTCTCCGTGTAATATTCACGAGTAATTCCTCGGAGATCCACATTCAATTTACTGTGCTTTGTGTCTCACAGCCATCCAGCAATATCCATAGAATGATGGTTTGGAAAAGATGGGCCTTTGCTTTGGGGAGCCACTTAAAAGAGTATTTTAAAAGCGTTTTGCAGTTTTCTGAAGGCATCCCGTGAGCTTTCCTCCTCCTGGTCGTCTAATCATAGAATCACATATTTATACTGGGAAAATAGGACCTTTGAGGCCATCCAGTCCAACTGCCCCAGCCCCTCAAGCCCGAGAATCTATCCAACATGCCACCTTAGCAGGAGCACATTCTATATGTATTGTCTATCCCATACATATCACTAGACAAGCTCTAGAGGTTGTACATCCAAATGGGTGTCATAATCTGGGCAACTGACACTCTTCATCCACTTGGTGTTTCTCTGTGGACGGTCAGACCAAACTTTTCTTGAACGGCTGTGTCGCTTTGAGGAGGCTCTGCAGCATCTGGGGGCTTGATGTAACCAGCATCATTTCATCCACAAACAGGAGCTTCTGGAGCCCCTCATCACCTGCGGAGACCCCCCACTTTGATCGGGACTCTGCTGGGAATCTCCTCCTGCGAAGGGGTGGACGCCTTGGTCAAGCTCCCCAGAGGACGGCTCCTGCACCCGTGGAGTCAGCCCAGTGGAGCCACCCTCGGAAGCGGAGCATGCCGTGCCTCCTCCCCTCCCCCAAGTCTTCCCACCACTGCTACAAAGCAGCGCAGAGGGATGCACGGGACAAGGCTTCAAATCCCTGCTCAGCCTCCTGCTGTGCAGCCTGGGCAGGGAAGTCATTCCCCACCCCGTGCCTCAGTTTCCCCATCTGTAAAATGAAGGGCTGGACCAGCTAGGGCCCCTGCCAGATCTAGATCTAGGACCCGAAATCATTCCTCAACCCCCCGCGCCTCAGTTTCCCCATCTGTAAGAGGGACGAGTTAGATGATTCCCGAGGTAGGAGAATCACGTGGGTCAAATCCCGAGCATGAAGGGACCTCAGAGGCCCCCACCCTCTCCTTCTACAGGCGGGGAAACTTAAGGCGCCAAGAGGGGAGGAGCTCTGTGGGGAGAAGCGAGGCCGGCTCTAGGACCCGGGGGAGCGCGGACCGCAGCGATAAATATAGCTCGAGGGAGAGGCAGGAGGCGCGGGAGGCGGGGCGGCTCTGCTCAGCCTCTTCCCGGCAGAAAATGGACGCGGAGCCCGCGGCTCCGGCAGGTGGCCCAGCCGAGGCCCTGGGCTCGGAGGCCGGAAGGCAGCTCGCGCGGATCACGCCGTGGCTCCTCCTGGGTCCCGCGCGCGCCGCCGCGGACGCGGAGCTGCTGGCGCGCGAGCGCGTCACGTTCTGCGTCAACGTGACCCGGCAGCAGCCGTGCGCGCGCGCGCCGGGCGTGCGCACGATGCGCGTGCCCATCTTCGACGACCCAGCAGAGGACCTGCTGACGCACCTGGAGCCCTGCTGCGCCGCCCTGGAGGCCGCCGCGCGCGCCGGCGGCACGTGCCTTGTATACTGCAAGAACGGCCGCAGCCGCTCAGTCGCTGTGTGCACCGCCTACCTCATGCGGTACGGCGGCCTTAGCCTGGAGCAGGCCTTCCAGGTGGGCGGGGCTAGATCGCGTAGGGGGGCGGGGGTTTGAATGATTGGTCCAGGCCGGTAGAAGGGGCAGGGCTGGAGCGGCGTGGGGGGCGGGCCTTCGGGCTGGGCTTGAGTGAGGGGGCGGAGTAAACCTGGTGCGGTGGGCAGTCCTTGGGGAATGGGGGAGGGGCTGGAGCCCGTAGGGGGCAAGGCCTTGAGTGATTGGTCTGGGCCAGAGAAGGGGCCGGGCCAGACCCAATCGGGTAGGCCTGGAGCGAGGAGGGGCGGGCCTTCGGGCTGGGCTTTGAGTGAAAGGGCGGAGTAAAGTCAGTGGGCAGTCCTTAGGGGCATGGGGCGGGGCTTCGAGTGCCCGAGGGGCGGGGCCTGGGGGCTGCCCCGGGTCTCTGGATCCTAGGAATAGGGTTCCTGCTCCCTGGCTCCAACACAGCGGGTGCCGCCGCCCGTGATTTTTCCCTCACCCCACTCGTGTCCAAGACAAGGGGAGATCTCCCGTGGCGGAGGGCCAGTCCTCCGGGCGTCCTCCTAGTCGTGGTCGCAGGCCACGCCTCCGAATGAGCAGAACTGAGCCCACTAATAAGGGGGTGCTGCTGGGGTGCCCCCACTTGCCTCACGGTGCTTGTCCGCCTTCCAGGTGGTGAAAAAGGCCCGCCCCGTGGCCGAGCCCAACCCGGGCTTCTGGTCTCAGCTGCAGAAGTACGAGGACGCCCTCCAGAAACGGCCCCCCGAGACTGACGCCCCCCAAGCCTCTGTCAGAGACTGTCTCTAGCGGAGCCTGTTCTCCCACCTGCGACAGGGAGAGCGCTGGGTGGAGAGGGCGCCAGAGCCGAGCCATCCCCAGGTCTGCAGGGCATGGGGAGGTTTGGGGGTACCCGGGAGCAGAAGTGTGACTTAACTAAAATGCTGAGGACCGCAGAGAGTCCGAGAACCGAACCCTGAACCCGAGGGCTGAAGGCAGAAGTTTCTGGGGGTGAACCCGGGCTCTGGCGCCAGCTGCCTAGGAGAGACTCCCTTAAACTCTCTCTGCCTCAGGGACTAAATGCCTTTCTCCTCAAGTTCGGGACCCTCCACTTGGGCTGCATTTTAATCCTCCCACTCTAAGGCTTTCTTCTTTCTTAGATCCCAAGTCAGGGGTGGAGGGGCTGGGTTGGGAGGAATCACATGGGGCCTTAAAAAACAAAAGCATACCTGTGATCTTAAGAAAGTAGGGAGCCTCCGGGAAGGACTGGCAGCCTCTTATAGTCTTCAAAAGTTGCCAGGGGCGCTGAGGTGTGTGGTGATGTGCCCAGGGTCCCAGCCCCTATAAGTGTCAGAAGTGGAACCCAGTCCTTCCCCCTTTAGAGCCATCAGGCTTACTCTTCATTACCTCTGTGCTGCCAGCCTTTCTGCTGATGGAAGAATCTGGCCATTTGACTCTCCAACTCCCATCTACCACCCATCTACCACCAGAGCTGTGTTGATATTTGACCCTTAACAAGCAGAGTGATCCTCAGAAAGCGGGTCCTTCCTTCATGATTATTATACATTCAAATGTATAACAATAGTAATATATAATAATATATTGACCCTGGGACTGGCTCTATGTCCTCTGTGCCATATTGCAAATGAAATGGAATAGGGATAAATGTTTTGTTGTTTTTGTTTTGTTGGGTTTTTTTGTTTTAAGCTCAGGAAGCACAAGACTGAGGAAGAGAGGAGGCCTGGTAACAGGGTCACAGAGTTATTCCCACAAAAGAGGCTGGAGGACTACAGTCTCAAAGAGTGTGGTGTAGCAGTCCCCCCAAAAAGATGACAGGGTGGCTAGGTGGCACAGTGAATAGAGCACCAGCCCTGGAGTTAGGAGGACCTGAGTTCAAATCCAGCCTCAGACACAACACACACACACACACACACACACACACACACACACACACACAACTATCCGTGTGACCTTGGGCAAGTCACTTAACCCCAACTGCCCTCCAAAAAGAAAAAAATGAAACAGAAGCATAATGCCCTAGGGGAGAAGGGTCATAGTCCTGTTGGACTGTGCCTTACCCATTTTTAGCATTGAGTTTACATTGAGAAGGACGTTGAGTCAATGGGCAAGAAAGTGTACTTGATATAAGGAAAAACTTCCTAGCAATTAGTAAGATAAACAATACTCCGACTTTCTGGAAATTCCTCCAAAACATCCACAAATCATGGTCTCCAATCCAATACTAGATGGGCATTCCAGGTGAATAAACCCCCATTGATCCCTCTAATTCTACCCACGAAAGGTTGATAGGAGTTTTCAAGGGATGGATGACCACCTAGAACTGTGGTGGCCCAATCGTATGTGGATTCAATGCACCCTGAGCTCCCCCAGGCCTTACTAGCCATGAGACTAGACCCTCCAGACCCCCAGCACTGCCATCTGACTTACAGGTGAAACCCAAGAGCCCTTGGACCTTTCCATTCACCTGCTTCTGATCCCTTAGGATGTTTGAGCCTCCCCATCTGCCATGCGTTGGAATCCATGCTATCAGAATGCCAGCTACTTGAGGGCAGAAGGGCAGAGACTGTCTCTCTTTTTTTGCCCCCAGTGTTTAACACAGTAGTAAGTGCTGAGTGCCTTTTTATTCATTCATTAAGTCCCGTCTTTGGCATCTTGGTCTGGCCGCAAGGTGTCTCTCCAGGTCCATTTTCCATTCCGGATGCGGCAGTCTCTCGTCTCCTCAGAACAGTCATCTCCCCTCAGCCCCCGAAGATGGATGCTGAGCTGTTTCTCTGCTCTTCCTCAGTGCGCTGCTGACAAGGCTCACTCTGCTCAGGGCTGCAGATGGTCCAGGGAAAAGCCCTGATCTTTGGTTCTTCAATCTGCCATTGAAGACCACGACCTCTGCCTCTGATGCAACCAGAATGGTCTCGCCATCCCCTCAGCTTTTAGGGCAGAGCATTGACTCTCAGAGGCCATGCATCCAAATCAATAGCGACTAGCATTTATTTAGTTATCTAGCACCGTGGGCCAAGGGCTCTACAAGGCTCTCATTTTATCCTCACAACAGCTCCTCAAGGTAGGTGCCATTATCCCCATTTCACAGATGAAGAAACTGAGGCGAACCAGTGACTTGACCAAGGTCATATAGCTGGTCGTTGTCTGAGGCTGGATCTGACATCAAGTCCTCCTGACTCCAGGCCTGGTGCTCTCTCTACTGTGCAACCTAGTCAACAATGACCTACTTTAAAAGGGGACTAAGTGACCTCCGAAGCCCCCTCCCATGCTACATCTTCTGCCTAGAATGTTTCACATACGCCCATTCCCATCCTGATTCCCTGATGCCCTTCCCCTCCTCAGTCATTAATCACCATTTCCCCATTAATCTCACTCAGTGTTTTACATCTTTTTAAAAAGTTAATTTTATTGATATCACTTGTCTTTACCTAACCTACATTCCATTCTCTCCCAGAAAGCCATCCTTCCTAATATTTTTAAAGGGAAAAAAAGCCTTCAGAAGAATACAACGTTGAAAAAGTTTGGCATTCCCTTCAGGGCTCCTGCCCTGTGTTCTCCCACTTCTGCCAAGCAGGGGCTGGGGGGTGGGGTTCTTCTGTCTCTTCTTTGAGGCCAAGTTTGGTCAGGATAATTCTGCAGCTTGGATTCAGCTGTTTTCTCCCTGTTCTTTTCTACGGTCATAGCCACCCCCGGTTCTGGCACGCTAGAAGGCTGCGCTGGCTGAGCTAGTGTGCACTTCAAGTTTCCACAGCATCTTCCTTGAGAAATGTTTGGAGAGTTGGGATTTGTTCTAGCCTGTGTCCTCACTCCTTCCCCTAAGGGGGAGGGGAGACGCAGTGCTAAGAGGACCTGGCCTCCAGGTTCGCCCCTCCAGTGGGGCTAAGCAAGCCCTGGGAGGTGATTTGCATAGAGTCGCCAGATGTATGATGGGAGTGGGGAGAGGACTGCCTTCTGAATCGGGAAAACCTGAGTTCCCCCCTTAGCCCCGCACGTGCTGACTTCGCAGGCAGCTGGGCAGCTGCTGGCACCGATGACGTAGGGATGCAGTCCAAAACTAAACTGACCTAGAGAATGGACTGGCCTTAAGGGGTGACGCAGCAGGGGCAGAAGAGCTCAAAACAAAAGCGGGCTGGGGCGCCCTTGGGGTCGTTGATTCACGAAAAAGTGGAGATGTTTTTTGTGTGGGTGATGTAAGGGGACTGATCGCTTTGAGAAGGGGAAAACTGAGGCAGAAACGAGGTTTCTCCAGACCCAAACGCGAGGCCGCGCTGTCCGGTACTGCGGGGAATGTGTCTGTCCCTCGGGCTCCTTCGGGGGATAGAAGGTGGGCCGCTTCGGGCTCTGAAGCTACGCGTACAAATCTTGGCAGTAGTGCTCACGGATACCTGTGCAGCAGTCGTCCTGGACCGCGCGTCTCCCTGGAGACAGAGCCCGCCCTCCCGTCCCCCTCCCCCCCACCCCTCCGGACGAATCCAGCCAGACCTGTTCCCTCCGCTGCCGCTAGGGGGCGAGGGCGGCTGGTCCAAGATGGGGGGCGGGACGGGAAGAAGCACGCCCCGGAAGTGCAAAAGGCGGCGGAGGAAGGGGTGGGACATGGGGGGCGGAGGTCGGGAAGATGGCGTGGAGAACCTGGGCTCGGAGTGGCTGGGGCTGCGGTAGCCCGGCATGGGGGGCGCCGGGGGCCGCGGGCCGGGAGCTCTGCACTGGCCGGGCCCCCGCCCTGCTGCTGGGCCCCAGGTAAGGGCGGGGCCGAGGCTGGGCGCGGCCTGGGCCCCGGTATCCCCCGGCCCGTCGGGCTCCCCTGCTCTTCTCCCCGGTAAGGGTCCGAAGGGCCCTGACCCCTGACCCCCGCGCCCTAACTCCGCCTCCTGGTTTGTCTCTCTGCGCCCTGAGAGGGCCCCCCCCCCTCATGCCAGCACTGGACCTAGAGCTGATCACCCAGCCCCTGTTTGTGCAGAGGGAGAAACTGAGGCCCAGAGAGGCGCATGACCCACCCAAGGTCACCAGCCTTCTGCCTCCAGACCCTCCCCCTCTGGTGCTGCTTAGTTCTCATCATGTCTCACTTTCTCATCCTTTTCTCTCAAACGAAGTATTTGTGTATGTGGCACGTAGTAGGCGCTTAATAAATGCTCATTTTCTTTCCCCCTTCTAGTTCTCTCCTGATCCCCCCATTTTCCTTTTCGAGTAATTTAATTCATTGAGCAAGTATTAGGAGCCTGCTGTGTGCAGGGGACGTGCTGAGCTCTAGGAGGAGCGCTTAGGAGTGATTCTTGGCGAGGAGGGGGCCTGTGCAAAGGCACGGAGATGGGAGATGAAATGTCATGCTGTGGAAGTGGCTTGTGAGTCGAGCTTTAGGAGTTGGAGAGAGGCCAGGACAAAGTGTCTGTGCCCCAGAGGCCGTTGAGGGCTCTGCGTTTGGCGGCTGCACCCATGGGGACGGGTCCAGAAGCTGTGGGAAGGTGCAGGTGAGGGGGGGCGGGATGGGGCTGGGAGGTCCCCAGGGTCTCCTCTGGCTCTGACCCGGCGGGCCCCAGCACTGCCCTCGGGCCTTCTCGGCCACTTATCCCGGGCTCTCCTCCTCGGGCTCTGGGCAGGCTGGATTGCCGGCACCTGGGAGTTGGTGATACAATGTAGCCCTAGACTTTGGCGGCTTCCCTCCCTCTCTGACTCCGCGAGGGCAAAGTGGAGGAAGGATGGCAGCAGCCTTTGACCCTGTGCTTGCCCCAAATTCCAGCCCATGTGGACATTTGGCCATAGAGTACAGTAGAAACCCCGAGGGGTAGATAGTGCCTGGTGGGCAGCTGAGGGGCTGCCCTTTAGGCTGGTCCGTGAGTGTGCAGATGATGTTGGACTCCCATTGCCAATGGGAAACAGGCAGGGGGACCAGAATGAATGGGAGGAGAGAGCAAACCAGGCTGCATTGGAGAGATCACTTGATACATTAAGAATCCCAAGTGTTTCCCAGAAGCAAAGGCATATCCGTGTTGTTAAGACACTGAGCCACCTTTCGGTCCTGTTCTAGCTATAGTTTACAAGGTGCTCAGCTCTCAGGTCAGCGATCCATACAGCAAACCCATGAGAATTTTATTGAGAGACAGAGAAACAAGAGTCAGCACAGCCCTTCCTGGACTGCCCTCTTAGTGCAAATGGCAAGACTAGAACCCAGATCTTGTCATTCCCAAGCTGTTGCCCCTTCCCTTCTTAGGCCTTCTAGAAGTGGGCCATTACTTAGCCTCTAATGCCCCCAAGAAACAAACGACTAGAACTCACCCAGAAATGGCTAATCAGCATGTGTGGAGAAGTCTCCAATGACACTAGGCAGAAAGAAGAACTAGAAAAGAAACAAAAAACAGGCTTCATAGTGTTTGCAATCCATTGAGAGGGAAAAACCACATTTCACCTTGAGAACAGTCAGTGTTGCAGATCAAGGGCCAACTAGCTTGCCTTGGTCCTTCCATTCCATGGCCATGTGTGCAGCAGGAGGGTCCTGAGAACGCTGAAACTGATGTGGGAAGGTTCTCTGGAGAAATGCAGAATTGAGCCAAACATTACCAGATTTTGTAAAAATGGATGTGCAGAAAATCTAAAGTTAAACATGTTTATTGAGCAGTTAGATGCCATGTCCGCCTACACAAGGGTGCATTTGTGCTTGTGATTCTGCAGAAGGTAGAGTGTTGGTGGTGGAAGCAAGGCAAGGACATGAGCCTTTCCTTAAGTGCCTACTCCCAGGGCAGGCCAGAGTGCCAACAGTCGCCAGTTTTTTCTTTTGTTGTAGACTCAGCATGGCAGGAAGCACCTAATAAATGTGGGTTGGATTCCATTGGTTCAGCTGATTCTGCCCACCCTGGTTACCCATGATTTCTTTTTTTTTTTTTTAAGCAAGTGGGTTAAAGTAACTTGCTCAAGGTCACACAGCTAGTTTTTTATGTGTGGGTGCTCATTTTCTGAGGCCACAACCAATCCCGGGTCCTCCCGACTCACTGCCCACCTAGCCGCCCCTACCCATGATTTCTTAAAAGGCCTTTTCTCAGTCCTCATCCTTTGCCTCTGCAGCCCTCGATGCTGTTAATCATTCTCTTCTCCAACGTATTTCCCTCTGGGTTGTTGTAACACTGCTCTCCTGGTTCAGTTTCTATCTGTGCAGCTTCCTTTTCTTAGTGTCCTTAGTGGCAGGTCCTTCATCCTGTCATGCCTGCTAACCATGTCCTGGACTCTCTTCTCTTTTCACTTGACAGTCTCTCTCTTGGGGATTTCATTGTGTCCCGTGAGCTCAGTTATCATCTCTATACAGGTAACTCCCAGATCTCTGTATCTCACCCTGTTTCTTTTCTGAATTACAGTCAGGCGTCTCCAGCTGCCTCTTGGACTTCTCAGACTGGATGCCACTTCCACAGGCATCTCACATGCAACTCATTGTCTTTCCCCCTAAATCCTCCTTCCTTCCAAATTTCCTTATTATTGTCAAGGATCCCAGTCAGACTCCCAGTCATTGTGCTGAGTGCTGGGGATACAAAGAGAGGCAAAAGTCAGCAAAGTATAGTCAGGATAAATAAGAAATCATTAACAGAAGGAGGGCACTGGCACTAAGAGGGTTTGGGGAAGGCTTTCTGTACAAGCTGGGATTTTAGCTGAGACTTAAAGGAAGCCAGGCAGGTCAGTAGGCAGAAATGAGGAGGGAGATTATTCCAGGCTCGGAGGACAGCTGGAGAAATGCCTAGAGCAGAGAGGTTGAGAGTTTTGTTGGTGTAACAACCAAGAGCCAGAGTCACTGAATCTTAGAGTGTGTGTGTGCCTGTGTTTGTGTGTGTGCATCTCTGTGTGTGTGCACATGTGTGCGTGCATGTGTATCAAGGATTAAGGTTTAAACACTGGAAAAGTGGGAGGTCACTAGGGTTCTATGTGACAAAGGTGAGGCTCATTTGCAAATGGGCAGCTAAGAGCTACCTATTGGGCAAAAGCCATCTTAATTGAGGATTTAAAAAGCAACAAACAATTTTTATAAAGCTTTGAATTACAAAATTGAATTTAGAAGTAAGCTGATAACACTGTGAACTCAGTGAAAGGTTATTTAACTCATCTGTTATTTTCATAAAACTTTCTTTAAAAAAACCCTAAGCTTTGGTTCTTGTACTTGATGCCTTCGCATGTTGTTCTCTTCTGCACATACCAGCCTTTCCCCACCAGGCACCCTCACTTGCACCAGAAAAGCAGAAACCCAGATCCCTGGCCAGGGCCGCCAGCTTCTCTTGGTCAGATATTGTCCCAGGCAGTCACTTACATTGTTTTAATGCTGCCTCGGGTCAGGTCCCTTTCCCTTTTCCTCCTTCAGTGTTTCTGTGTAGCTTGTCCTGTTCACTTTTGAAACGAAGCTTCACAGAAAATGCCCATCTTATGTGATCCATGCTGTTGTGGGACTGAAAGTTCAGGTAATGGACACAAAGGGTCTTTGCTGTTGGCTGAGCCTTTCCGACTTCTCTATGTCGGAAGCTCACAAAATTCCTTAGGATCTCTTACAAATTCTGCATTTGAACGATTCCTCAAACACTTCCTTACTTAGCACCTGCTGTGCCCACCACATTAGGCTAGGGCTGGATGAGACAGAGTTTAAGTGACTGCCCTCATGCAACTTACTGTCTAGCCAGGGAATGTGACATACACAGGAATAACAAGCAGGAATTTGATAGAGGATAGAGATGTGTTTCAGGAGATAGAGATGGGAAGGTTCTTGCATCCAGTTGGGTATGTAAAGAAAGAACCTGCCCCTTACTGTTGGACAAAATATGTGTAACTCTGTGTGTAGTATATTGAACCCAGTAATCTTCTGTAAAGCAGGCTGCCTTTTCTGTGATGGTAGAGAATCTAAAAGTTATTTATATTAAATTTGATTGCAGTTTGATGGACCACCTACTGTTTGGAAGGGCGTGTACTGTGAGTCCGACACCATGATTGTCTTCTGTCTAAGAGAGATGGCCAAATGATGGACATCATTTTATTAATAATGTGCTGTTCTTATTAATAAGATGACTAAGTTACCTAGAAACCATATTTCTTGGAACCTTTTTAAATATCACAGGACAGTATTTCCAGTTGAATATGTTTGATGTTCTGGAAATTGGCCCTCAAGTAAAATGCTTCAGCTCCAAATTGGAAAAGCTTTCCTTCTTTTCCCCCTTGTAACTTCTTTGGGAATGAATACCAGTCATGTGGAATCAGAGGACCTGGGTTCAGATTCTGCCTCTGACACAACTTTCATCACCTTGGACAAGTCCCTTGATTTCCCTGGGCCTCAGTTTCTTTATCTGTGAAAGGAGATAGCCTCTTAGGTTCCTTCCAACCCTAGGTCCACAATCCTGTGATCTCTCAGACTGACTGAAAGCACCAGCTTTAATAGAAGTGCCCTTAGTTTCTTAATTTGTCATTTTCTGAATTATTTCTCCTTGGGGCCTCGAAAGGAAATCCTGGCTTTAAGCCTTCTGCTGTCCTCTGGCCTGTCAGGCTGCCCACTGGGGAACAGTGAACCAATGGCTCACTGAAGGGCATCACACTGATGCAGTTGGAGGAGGGTTCAGAGACCCCCCCCCCCCCAAAGACTGAAGCACAGGAAAGGTCGTCTGGAATGAATTCATGGACTCAAGCATTTTCTAAGTCAAGGTGGCAAAGGTTTATTGTAACACCAATATGGCAGGCAGAGCTCCTTAGGGAACGGAGTGATGATAAAGCTTATATAGGAAAAGGAGTGGATTATCTGGCAGATATGCTAATTAGGTGATAATTTACAACCGTGGTCACAGGCCTCATTCACTACTGGAAGCTAGGGGAATGGTTTTCTCAGGGGTACATTTTTGATCTGTTATGTTTATAGCAAGATAGCTTTGAGAGTTGATGTCTGTAGCTTGACCTCTGCATTGAATATGATAACTTTGGGAATCAATACTTGATAATTATGTGGTTACAAGATAGTCTTGTTTTTACAAGAGAATTTCTTCAGAGGTCAGCTTTTTTTTGTGATGGGGAAAGATGGTTTGTTTTACTGGGGCCCACTCATGAGTAATTGCTAGGCATAGTATCCTTGGGCTGGGGAGAAAACTGTCAGGGATCGTGTTTTGAAGCCAGGGAAAAATATGATCTTGGAATTGGGGTCCAAGCACGAGCACCCAAGCACCCCCTCAAGCGAGAGTGAAAAACAGTCCTGTTTCTAACCCCCCTTTTTTCTTCCCAGGTTTAACTTCTTTATTCAGTCGAAAAATGGATTCAGAAAAGCCCCCAGAAAGATTGAGCCTCGACGCCCAGGTGGAGGGCTGGTCAGTGAAGGCTATCAGAGAAGTGCTTTGACCCCCCCAGTGGATGAGACTCTCTTTTATACATCTCCCTACCCTCTGAGGAACCTTGTGAAGCCTTTGGTTTTTACTGTTGGGGTAAGAGTCTCTGCCCTTTGGGGTTAGCTGTCACATTTGTCCTGCTTGCCAGGCCTTGGGGTGAGGCTTAGTCTGAAGCCTGGCAGCCAAGGCCTCTGGGGGCCCAGAGCTGGGCTGGCAACAGTGGGTGTGGCTCAGCCCCAGGGGAAGGAGTCATACCAGGAGCGTCTGGGGCCTCCTGCCTGGCATGTGGCTTTGAACGGTCAAGAGGACATTCTACTCATCTTCCTCTCTTGGGGGGATGGGATGGGGAAGCAGAACTGTGCTTTGATGGATGTGTGGAAGCTCCCACCCCTTAACTTCTCATCTTAGAAAACAAATGCCCATGCCCAGGTCTCGCTGCTCAGATGGCCCAAGGAGGTCTCCTGACGGCAAGGCCACTGTTTGTCCTCTGTGCTTTTCAATGACTCACTTATGAAATGTGATTCTGACTACTGTGGGGCCATCTTAAAAAAATACCCGGCTTAACAGGCCCAATATGTACAACTGGACCTGGGAAAAAGGAAATCACTGAAATAATTTTCTATTCAGGGAGTAATTTTTAAGTGCCTGCCATGTACTCAGCACTGATAGACTCTTTCCCACTTAGTAGTATAAGAGCAGTGAACATGAAATGATGGGGGTGGGGTTCCCCTTACAAACATTTTCCTGTTTTACTTGCCTAATTTTATAACATGGCTCATATTCTGCAGTTTACAGGGTGTGCGTTTGGGTCAGCCGCTATCTGGCAGTATGAATCCCTGAAATCCAGGGTCCAGAGCTACTTTGATGCTGTGAAGGCAGATTGGCTGGATAGCTTAACACCTCAGAAGGAAGGAAGCTTCAGGAAGCAGGTAAAAACTCGTTCCTTTTTCTTTAGGATTGTTGAAAGCGTTTGTGCTGTGCTGCCTTCCATAGGAAGAATCTGCCAAGTGCCCACTGTGAGTCAGTGACTGCTGAGAAGCCCCAGGGGTTGTCCTGTGCCCTTCTGCTCAAATCCTCTGTCTCTTGTCAGCCTGCCCAGCAGGGTGAGGGTTGGTTCAAGGAGTCAGTGGGATGTGGAGGGGCATGGATAGGGGACAGCAGCTTTTGCCTGGTAGGTGTCCCTTTTAACTTGCTTTTTAATATTTAACATTTGATGTGTTAAGTAATGCATTTTGGATTAAATAACCTTTAGGTTAATTTCCAAAAAAGAAAGCTTTGCCGTTTTGCACCTTGTCACAGTCATAGTTCAAGGTAGAGCCAGTGACTCCCAGTTAGTCCCAGTTGAGTCTTCTGAGTCAGGTATGAGAAAGAGAGAGAAAGAGAAGGAAGGAAGGAAAATTACTAATATTTGTAGTATTACTAAATACTTTACTAATTAACTTTAGTAAAAAAAAAAGAAAGAAAGAAAATTACTAATCCAAGAGCTTTTCTGTCTTCCTCCCTTTTTCTCAAGGAGCTTTCTCTTGGTCATGGAAGGCTGGGAAGAAGGGGAGCATCAGCCCTCTTGTTCCACTTGGTAGTTTAGAGCCTGTCCTTGGTTAGGGAGGATTTGGGAGGTTTTCCTCACTTGGAGGTCATGCTGTTTCTTTCCCTCCTGTTTTCTTCATCATCACAGTCACCAGTACCACATCACATTTTGGAATTGTATCATGCCAAAAGGGAATGAGTCAACACGCATGACCTGTGCCTCCACTCACTCGCCTCTGTTTATTGGGTGGTTGGTTCTAGCTAAGATCGTGCTGCTACCTTACATTCCCTTCTGCAATCACAATCGCCCGGCTTCCTTCCCCCTCCAACCATATCATTCCTCTTGACTTTGATTTTGACCTTTGTTGTGACCTTCAGTCCTTTCAGGCCTTTACCCCTTCTCTTACCTCACCTCTTTCCTCCCAAAGTCTTGACATTGTAGTCAGAATTTCCAAAATGCTGCTCTCCTATACCCAGACTTCCTTTTCCCCTTGCCCTCTGCTTTTTACTCTCCTGCTAATTCTGAAACCTGAATGACTTCCGCCATCTGCCTTCATTCTAACTTTGGAAAAAAGAAACTTGAAAGGGACCTGGCAGCTGCTTCAGAGAGTTGAAGGGCTGTCCTGGGAAAGAGGGATCAGCCTTTTTCCACTGGGCTCTACGGGGGGAAGAACTAGGAGAAATAGGGGATTCAGTATTTTGTTTTGTTTTTTTTATTAAATTGTTAAGATCTCTTGTTTTTTTCTGTCACCAAAATTTCTCCTAATATTTCTTCCTTCCCCATCCCAGAGAGCCAACCTATGTAAACAAAAAATATTTTGTAAAGAAAAAAAAATCAGCAAAACCAATCAGTATGTTGAAAAAGGCTGAAAATGCCTTGCACCCGTGGATCTCCTGTTGCTATGAAGGAATCTCTTATTTGGGGCCAGGCTTACTTTTTATAATTTTGCAATATTTACTTTGGATTTTTTGTGATTCTTTCCATTTGCATTGTCACTGTTTATATTTCTTGGTTTTGCTGACTTCACTTAGCATCAGTTCATATAAGTCTTTCCAAACTTTTCTAGATCAAGCATATTCATCATTTATGATGCAGTAATATTTCGGTTACAACTTGTTGAATCATTGCCCCAGACCTTCTCCCACCTCCTACACACACACACACACACACACACACACACACACACACACACACATATTCTCTCTCTCTCTTTCTCTCTCTCTCCATCCTTTTCTCCCTCTCTTTCTCTCTCTCTCTCCCCCTCCTTCTTCTATCTCTCCAATTTGGATGTGTTTTTACTGATGCAATTGTTTTGTTTTACCATTTCTGGATTTCCATTTTCATCTGTTTGTGCCATGGGGAGGTAACACATGGTTTCTGTTGTGTTCTAGATTAACAAGTGGTGGAATACCTTATCTGATGGCCAGCGAACTGTGACAGGTTTGTGTTAGCTTACACGTTTTAGGCTTTCAAAAGAAGAGAAATAAGACCAACAGGTACAGTATGTCACAGTCGATGTTTACCCGTTTTTTTACAAGACAGATAATCTCTCTACCTACAGGTTAACTTAGTTCTTCCATGAAAAAGTGCATAGCCCCAGCAGTCTGTGCATGTGGCCCAGGCAGTCCTTCACAGTCAGGGTCTCTGCTTTGCTGTTAAACTTAGTATTTACTTGGACAAGTCATCTGCTTTGTGCCTCAGTTTCTCCGTCTGATAAGTAGAATGATAACATTTGCTACTTCCCTATTCCCTGATCAACAGGGATGCTCGGGCAGCACTTTGTATTAAAAGCACTTGGAATAGGTGTGCTTTGCACAGCACTGTGATCATTTTGTTCCTGCTATATGTGAAAATTTTAAGATGAACCCAGAAAATCAGCCTACTAAAATTTTGTGCAGCCAGATAGACAGAACCACAGAGGCTGTTTAATCCTGCCAGGGAGAGATGGCAGAGCACTGACAGCTGGATTATGTACTGTTCCTGAGGTCTCCACCCTGGCACTGGAGGGTCTTTCTCTTGGGCTCACAGTGTACCCTAGGACTTGTCTTTGTAGCCTGGCAGGCAGTAGAACCTTGTTCTTTCTCATGGAAGATGAGGCCTCCTCAGGTCTTCCTTTGGGCTTTTCCACACTGAGGACATCACTCTCTAGTTTTTATGTCTCTGGTCCCGTTGCACCAGTTTTAAGGGTAGTATGCCATTGAATGATGTATGAGTCCCATACATTATTTTTTATTGTTGCTTCTTTCAGCTATACTCATTATGTAGTTAGGTCATCAGCCTCTCATTCCATAATTTTTATGTGGCCTACAGTGGCTAATTTCTTGTGTTTCTGTTTTCTTTCTTTTTCTTGTGACAGCCCTGTAATATGAGGTCACTTTGGTTCTGCTTCTCTTTGGAGAGCTCCTAATCTCAGTGGTCACTTCTCTAGAGACCATGCAAATGCTTCAGTGCCCAGTGTTTACTCCTATAGTTTAATTGAATTCTTGGCAGAGAAGAAAGTGATGATAGATGCCATTAGGTCTTTGTATGTTTGTGTTTTCTCATCCCCTTTATCTCTCCCCCTGCCTCCATGAGAAGAAAGTGCCATTTTGGAAGTGTTCCATCAGGGCCTTCAAGGAATGTGCCTTTATAGAAACTATTCTGGACTTTGGTAAAACCCTTGTATAAGATTGCTTTGGGTGCTTGGAGCATGGCCATGATGGTACAAGGTGTTCTTGCGGGTTTTCTGTTCCTTCAGAATTGCTAGGTCCCTCCAGGAATGCCTAAAGAAAACCCATGGTACTGCCTACAGATTACTCCCTTGAGCAGTAAGTCTGTTTTGTCCTTTGGAGAGCTTTCAGCTGCTCGTCACTGGGGATAGTATAAATCCATGCCAGTAGGAAACACTGTTCAGTTCCCACATCCCCTGTTCTAACACAGATGAAAAGGGGACACATTCCTGAGCTTCTGGTGGTGTCAGATGTGGGAATCCATGTTGTTTCCCTGGTTCCCCTGAGCAGCTGCTCTTTTGAGGCCCATTGAACGTAGTAGGCACCTGATAAACATTGGTTGAATTAATGATTGTCCCATGGAAGAAGACAAATTCAAGGCTAGCACTGGTTTTCTCTGTAGACAACGCAAGATGTAGAGACCATGTGGCAGAGGTGAGACTGTTAGTCATCTGAAGTCATCCCTATGGGAACAGCTGGGGTTCACTTATTTTCTTCTCTGGCGCATTGATGCTGAGGTGTCTCCATCTTGGCCTGGGCTACTTTCTCACATGGGTAGGCCCTGAGCCTCCATGTTTGTCCAGCCTTTCCCCACCAGTCCTTGTTGGCCACTTGCTCCTTTATTGGCACACTGTAATCGCCCATCTTACACAGGCCATTGGTTTGACCTGGACTTCCCCTTTTGTTCCGTCTCTCTTAGCACAGCATGGCAGTCAGGATCTTGCACCTGAACTCTCAGGACCTGGGCCCCTGTAACCTGTAGGATCCTCCCAGCTCAGTTCCTTCATTGGTAAAATGGGAAAATTGGACTAAATGATTTCCACAGTTTTTCCCTCCTCTAAATTGATGGTCTGTGATCCCCTGTTCATGTGCCGTCTCCTTGGCATGAGGCTTTCACTGATCCCCGAAGTGATAGCTTCCAAGTAGGACTCCAGAAACATTTTGTTCACACCTCATTTTAAACCACCTGCATCCTAGTGCAGTTGGTTGTGTATTACGTCCCTGCCTCCAGAGTGGGGGCCTCCTGTTTGCTTTGGTGTTCTCCGTCGCATAAATGATAGTACATGCATCTCATCAGTGCCCAGTTCAGGCTGGTCAATTCAATGAACTCTGCACTCCAGGGAAAGTGGTATTGCAAAGTAAAGGCATGTTGGAAAATGTGACTCAGGCTTGAGAAATAAGAGGTGGAAGGCCTGTGCATTACTCATGCTTCCATGTCCCCAGCACTCTGCCAGAAGAGAGTCTGACTTGGCCAGCACCAGCACCAGTGAACCGACAAGCATCCGTTTTTAAAAATGAAACTGATTCTGCCTTAGCAGACGGGGGTGTTTGATCACTGAGGTGGGAGTCTCCTCTGAACCAGGCCTTCCTGTGTGCAGCTGCACTGTAAGTCAGAGCAGAAATCAAGCCCACCCCAAGCTGGACAGAAGGATGGAGGGGAAGAAGGACTGTGGATGAGTGCGAGACCTTTAGCTTTCCTCTGGGAAATGGAAGAGCAGCAGCTCCACCCTAGCACATCCTAGTATATCCATGGCTCGGAAACCTCTGGAGGCCTCTCGTGTTTGCTTTCCTTGCCATGTGGAGACAAACAGCAGCCATGAGCACAAGCCAGCTTAGGATATAAACTCACTTGTAAAATACTAGAGGAGAAGGCAGGGTTCAGTATCACCCCTATGCTACAGGCTGTGGCTTCATCAGTGGGGATGCTCCTTCCACTGGTGGGTGCTCCAGGGAACAGCCCTGGAGAAGGCAAGTTAATAGAAAGCTCAGGGTGAGATTCAGCTGAGCCAGGAGCTTCCCTCAGAGTCGCTGCTGGAGCACAAGTAGTAAATGGAGCAGATCTGGTCCCTCCCACCTCAGGTCCCACTGGGCTATGTGGAGAAGTGGAAAGGACAAGGAAGGAATGAAGTGGAAGAAAACTGGGATTCCCCAGCTGCACCTGAGGAAATCGGTGTGGAAGTGGAGCCCTCTTGCAGGAGGATTCTGCAAGGTATCTCTGGAAAGGGAATACACCAGAAGAGAAAAGAAGACATCCCGGATGAGAATGTTACCCCAGGAAGGCAAAGCTGTGCTTCCTGATTTTTATAAAACCCTTGAAATGGTCTACACAAAGCAGGGGCAGCCTTGAGGAAAGTGTGGGGAGGGAACATGCTTCCTTTTCCAAATGATTTCCTGTAGCAAACCACATATTTACAATCTTAGGGTTGACTCAGCTGGCAAGAATCCCAGATCCCACTGCATCTGTGGTTTGTTGTTTACCAAAAAAGAAAGAAAAGAAAAAGCTTGCATTTGTGGGAGCACAGCCCCAGCAGGGCGTCTTTTATGCACGTGTCACGTCTATGCAGAATTCCTTGATAAATAGAACTGCAGAGATAATTCTGTTCAATGACCCTGCTGACTTTTAACATCAAGGGAAGGATAAGTCAGAGAGTTGTCAAGGTCTTCCTTATCTTCCACAGTGCCCAGGAGAGGAGGGATCCCCCACACATGGGGAGGTGTCCTGATGCTCCAGTTTGCCTGAGATTTTGTGTCTTAGGGGGATGCTGAGCTTCCCCAGTGGGACCCATGATTCCACAAGAAAGATTGGTTTAAAAACTCACACGGGGGGGCGGAGCCAAGATGGTGGAGTAGAAACAGCTCATCCAAGCCAGTCTGCCCCCAGATTCCCCCCAAACTATGTAAAAGGGGACTCTGAACAACTTCTGGAGCCCCAGCACCCACAGAACGACACAGAGAAGCTAACCTCCTGCTGAGGACAGCCCAGCAGCCCTGCAGGAAGGACCAGTGCAGCGCTCTGGGAGCCGGCAGCGCGCAACGCGCAAAGCACAGGAAGCAGAGCCGAGCAGAGCCCAGGTCCGAGTGAGCCAAGGTTTTAGCCCCAGGGTGGCAGGGCCAGCAGCCGGCTGGAGGAACCCCAGAACACCAGCAGCCATGGCGACTCCAGAATTATCAACATAGACATGCCTAGGACAGAGTAAGAGGTTAGTGTCCTATGGACTTTGGGACCTGTATTTGGGGGAATGCGTCAGCTCCCTCCCCTGGGGGCTAGAAGCTGCTGAGGAGACACGCCATTTTGTAGTTTTCAGAGGCAGCTCCAGCTCCTGGCCTGCGAATTAATTGTAGGGAGAACCAGCGATCCGTCTTGGGGGGGTAATCGCTCTTGCTTTAATCTCCCTGGATCTGGATTGTGATCTAGGGTGGAAGTCTTGGGTGGGTTTACAGCTTGCCAGAAACAGAAGTTGCCCCCCACACGTTCGGGACGAAAATTCCTCTATCTGGTCTTAAAGCCATAGTGTGGCAACAAGCCCAAAAGTCAGGTAATCAAGTGGCAACATGCCAAGGCAAAGGAAACAGAAAAATGCAACCCTAGACTCCTATTTTGGGGGCATAGAGCGGGAAAAGGACTGTGAGGTCAGAAGTCCTGCTCTAAAAGCCCCAGGGGAAAACATGAGCAGGTTGCAGGCCATAGAGGACCTTAAGAAGGACTTTAAAAATCAAATAAGAGAAGTGAGGAAAAATTGGAAAGAGAAATGAGAAGGATGCAGGAAAAGTATGAAATGAGGGTCAACAGCCTGACTGAGGAAAACAACACCTTAAAAAATAGACTAACTCAAATGGCAAAGGAGGCCCAAAAGGGCAATGAGGAGAAGAATGCCTTAAAAAGTCGAATTTGCCAGATGGAAAAAGAATCTCAAAAGTTCACTGAGGAGATTCATTCCTTCAGAGTTAGACTGGAGCAAATGGAAGCTAATGACTTTATGAGAAATCAAGATGCTGTTAAGCAGATCCAAACAAATGAAAGATTAGAAAGCAATGTGAAATATCTCATGGGAAAAACCACTGACCTGGAAAATAGATCCAGGAGAGACAATTTAAAAATTATTGGACTACCTGAAAGCCATGATCAAAGAAAAGAACCTAGAAATCACCCTTCAAGAAATTCTCAAGGAAAACTGCCCTGATGTTTTAGATCCAGAGGGCAAAATAGAGGTTGAAAGAATCCACAGATCACCTCCTGAAAAAGATCCCAAAAAGAAAACTCCCAGAAATATTATAGCCAGGTTCCAGAATCCCCAGATCAAGGAGAAAATACTACAAGCAGCCAGGAAGAAACAATTTCAATATTGTGGAAACACAATCAGAATAGCCCAGGACCTGGCAGCTTCTACACTGAGGGATAGAAGGGCATGGAATATGATATTCCAGAGGGCAAAAGAGCTGGGCATGAACCCAAGGGTCACCTACCCAGCAAAACTGAGTATTTTGTTTCAGGGGAAAATATGGTCATTCAGTGGAATAGAGGACTTTCAAGCATTCTTGAGGAAAAAACCAGAATTGAATAGAAAATTTGACATCCAGACACAAGAAGGAAGAGATGCCTGAGAAGGTAATCAGGGAAAAGAAATCAAAAGGAACTTATCAAAGTTGAACTATTTACATTCCTATATGGAAAAGCAATAACTGTGACTGATGATATCTTTCTCACTATGAAAATAATGGAAGAAGGGGGTGTGGTCATATGAATACATATGTGAATGTGTGTGTATATGGTTACAGTTATATATGGATAGAGGGCATAGGTTGAATTTGTTGGGAAGGGAGAATGCTCAAGGGATGAAATGATGAGGTGAGAGAGGAAAGTGGCGAGAGGAGATGGGAAAAGACAGGGTAGGGTAAACTATCCCATGTAGAAGAAGCAAGGGGAAGTGGTTGCAAAGGAGGGGGAGAATAAGGAAGGCTAAAAAGGCAAAACCACATTCACATTGAATTTGGTTCAGGGAGAAAATGACATACATACTAAATGGGATATCTCAACCTGCAGCAGGATAGGGGGAAGGGGGATGAGAGGAGGGATGATGGATGGGAGGGCATCCTTGGGGTGAGGGGAGGTTGGAAATACCCACTATAGAAGAGGGACAGGATCATGTAGGGAATGGACCAGGTGGGGCGTGGGATGAGTGGGAGGGAATTATAAGCAGCCTTGTACAATATATCTACTATGATAATGTTTTGCATAGCTAGACATGTATAACATATACTGAATTACTTATCTCCCCAGAGGGAATGGGTGACAAGGGAGGAAGGAAATGGATCTGAAATTCGAGGTATTAACATTAAATGTTTCAAATATATATAAATACTATTATCAATACTCTTTTGCATGTAATTGGAAGATAAGATGTGCAGGCATTGGGACACAAAGATTCACCTTCCTCTAATGGAAAAGTCGAAGGGGGTATGGGAGAAGGTAATAAATAAACAAATAAATAATGAAATAACTGTAAGCACTATAAAAAAAAAAACTCACACAGACAGAAGCTGCATGGACAAAAGCCACCTATTGTTCAAATTAAAATTAGTGTATGATTGCATATGTTGAGGCAGTGCTATAGGTGCATGATGGGTGGGCCCAGAGTATAGGGAAGAAAACTGGGAAATTACAGAGTGCTTTCAGTGACTCCACTCCGCTTCCTGGCATAAGAACCCCTCTTTGCAAATCCAAACATTCTCCAGGGATGCAATCAGCTTGCAAACCTTAGTGCATCTGCCTCCAAAGAATCCAATTTGGGAGTGAACTAGAAAGCAAGAGAAAGACATATAGTAAGTACCCTTGTGCTGCTACATGTATCCAAGGCATGACTTAAATGCAACAAACTATAAGGGATTCTGTCAAGAAAGTGGGCATTTGGGATAGATGGTGAGCCTTATCCATAACAAAGGTGAGAGCTGAATTCCTGCTGTAACATGCTATGACATGTCGAAGGCCTAGAGCTCATTCTTAATCTAGGGTCCATTAACTTGTTTTTAAAAATAATGTTTTGATAACTATTTTAACATAACTGGTTTCTTTTGTAATCCTGTGTATTTCATTTTATGCATTTAAAACCATGATTATGAGAAGGGGTCCAGCCATAGGCTTTACCAGACTGACTATCAAAGGGGTCCAGGACACAGAGAAGGTGGAGAGCCCCTGCCCTAGAGAAAGGCATCTTAGTATAGTGGGTGGAGAAGCTCTAGGGAGGTTCTAGAAGAAAACAGAGACAGGAGTGTGCGCCGCCATCTTCACTAAGAGAGGAATTGTCCACATGGTCACCAGTGGCAGCTTCTTTGAATGACCTGTCACTGTTGATTCACTGAATTTGTCAGCCAGTCAGACCACAGCCTTCTGCTCCCCTCTGTAGTCAGACTCACCACAAAGGCCATCTGCACACTCTCAGGCCCTCACCAGCTCCCAGCCTTCTCCTTCCGCTGGAGCGGCTCCCTCCAAAGGTGCCAAACCGCACAGTGGGTTCCTTTGAAGCAGGTTCAGGAGGGTTCTCTCTTTCATTGCTTCCGTAAGATGGAATTATCAGAAAGGCAAGTCAAGAATGTAGTAGTTGCTCTGACATGAATAGAGAGAGATCTCCACATGGCTGGCTTTGTGATCTGTGCTAATAACCCGTTTCCTCCGCCAGCCTGCGAGGTCCTCCCTTCTGTGATCCTCACCCAAGGTCTTCACCAGACTTCTCCCCCAAGCCTGCTGACTTCTGCAGGGTGTGCCTGTTGTCTTGATACATGGTGCTCCTCTGTGGTCTTGCTCTCTGTCTCCCTAGGCCTAGTCCTGCACGGTATTGCTGTTCTGTGTCAGATGTCTGTGATTAGCCCTAGTGCCCTAGTGCTGTTTTTAACCCTGACCCTAAACCTGCTTCTTTTGAGCAAAGTCTGTGCTTCCACCACCAGCATCTGGTCATTTAGCTTGTCCTACAGCAACACCTCCCTGGCCGTATTTCCCACCTGGCCTTTAAAATCTCTCTTTCATATTGTTAATCATTCCTGCTCTGCGTGTCACTCTGTGAACAGCTGGCACTGTGAACGTAGTCTCTGTCTTGGTCCTGGTCATTGTCTCCTATCAGTTATCGAGCAGCTCGACTGCTCTTCTTTTCAGCTGGTCAGATCTGCTGTCCTTTGCACTAAGCAGGTTTGTCGGCCTTGATAAACTCTGGTGGGCTTAGCAGATGTCTGTGTGGGTTCTTAATTAGATCGGCTAGTCTCTGGGCAAATCTGTCCTTGACCCTGGACTCTGTCCCTGGATTGTCTTCTTAGCCTGCTCGTCACTTCCCATATTGTCCTTCCTCTGGCAAGGTCCATAGTATCCAGCAGCAGCAAGGGTGACAGTACTGGCATGCCTCCTTTAATTGTGCTGCCCAGATACTTTGTTTTTACAAATGGAAGGTTTGTGGCCATTCTGCAACTAACAAATCTGCCTGAGATTTTGTGTGGAGGGCATCAGGCCCTTGCTGCCGTTTTTCCAGTAGCACGTGCTCACGTCATGTCTCTGTGTCACCTGTGGACAGTTCTCATAGTATTTCATACTTTTTCAGCATAATTATTATTGTGATATCTGTTATGGTGATCTGTGAACAGTTGTCTTTGATATTACTATTATAGTTGTTTGAGGGTGCCATGAATCATGGGTGCCGTATAAGATCACGAACTTAATCAGTAAATGGTCATGCTCTGACTGCCCCACCAGCCGGCAGTTCCCCCACCTCCCTTCTTCTCATCCTTTCTATTCCCTGAGACACAGCAATATGACATTAGACCAGTTAATAACCCTACAATGTCCTCTAAGCGTTCAAGTGAAAGGAAGAATCAGTCCATGTGGCAAACTTCATTGTTACCTTATTTAAAGAAACTGCCAGAGCCATGCCAGTCACCAGCCAGCCATGGACAGTCACTGCCCTGCTCAGGCAGCAGCCATCAGCATCAAGGCGGGTGCTGAAAGCCCAGATGATGGCCACCATTTTTTAGCAATAAAGTATTTTTAATTAGTGTATTTGCAATGGCTTTTAAGATAATTGTTACACTCTAATAATACACACAGTATAGTGTAAGTATAATAAAAATTAATGTGACTCAGTTTATTGTAATAGTCTCTTTGTTTTGGTGGCCTGGAACCCAAGCCACCATGTCTCTGAGGCCTGCCTGGAGCAGTTGGGTTCCCAACATTCACCTCTGGCTTCAGAGGTCGTCGTTTGTGTCCCTGTCAGTTACCAGAAGAGGTGGAGTTCACCCAGCTCCACACATCTCAGAAGTGACACACGACTTCTCAGGAGCAAATCAGGTATACGGAGGCTGGCAGGGAGCTGCTGACAGCCAGGACACATCTGCTGCCATGATGGAAAGGCAGAGAAGGGTCCTGATGGGAGGATGCTGAGCAGTCCCTAGGGTCTTGACAACTAGGCCAGAGGAAAAGGCTCTTGTATGATGCCTCTCACCTGTGTCCAGTGGGTTGGACAGACAACATTCTCAAAAGAACCAGCACTTTCCTGGGTCAAAACTCAGGCTGTACCTTTTCATCTCCTGGGTGTTTTCAAAGCACTTTACAAGTAATTAGTTAATACAGTGTCTTGACAAATTGGACAAAGATCTCCCATTTAACTGATGTGGTCACTGAGGAGCAGGGTGGGGCACTTTGTTCATTCACATCAGTTCACTGACATTAAAATTCCCCATTAATGTTCCCTAGTCTTTTGCTCAAATTATTATCTGTTTAAAGGGATAGTAACATGTACTCGCTGTGTGATGTGGGAAACTCCCTCTTCTCTGGGTCTTACTTCTCTTCAAAATGAGAGTCAGACTCAAGTGCTTTTTAGTGCTAGCATTCTCTGTTCTATTTAACTTCCCCATCAAGATACTATGTGGTTTAACTAATGATTTAATGTAAGTAAAAAGGGGCTTTGAAGCCCTCAAATAATACTCGAATGCTAAAAATCCCAGCTCCCTTGTGTCTGGTTATTCAGTGTGGCAATTAGAGACATGATGAAGCCCCATGGTGCCGTCAGGCATCCACTTAGATCCTCTTGTTACTAAAGTCTTCTGGTCCCTGGAATTTAGGTTCACGACTTACCTGGGTGGAAGTTAGTAGTTGTTTTGCCAGATGTCATCTTTCAAGGGACAAATGCTCTACTGGTATATTATGCTTCAATGTCTAAGGGGCTCCTCCTTCTCATTGTGTTTTCAGGGGATGCTAGTGAATTCTTGATTTCCCAAGTTTGGTGGTTGATAGAGTCACTTTCAAGTTGGCTCAGATAAGAACTCTGGGTTTTCAAAAGTACCATATATTCAAATAATTGGTTTGAAGTGCAGGAAGGCTTGCAAGTCATGGCGTTACCCTCCTGATTCTGTGGTCTTCTTTGAGAAGGAAGGACAAACCACAACAGCATATTCAGATAGCTCTTTCTCTGCATTTCTGATTATTTTTTTATATCTCAGATTTAATGTTTCAAAAGGAATTTGCTTTCTCTTCTGGTTTGGTTTTCTGGTTCCTAAGTGTGAGATTTCAGAACAGCATCAGTATTATCTGATTTTAGGACCAGAGGACAAAGATTGCTTTGGCCTGGTTGCCTTGTCTCTTTGATCTAGTTTGGAGTTGGAGGTATCCTGGCCTAAACTGAAAGTCAAAGCTCATTTGATCTCTGAACCTCTTCATTCTGTAGCTTAGGAAAGCATTTCCCTTTTCCTCAAAGCACCATTTTTCCCACATTAATATTTAAATAATATATACCAATCTTATTCTAAAAGATTAATTTTTCTTTAGGAATTCATGATTTTAACATCTAGTGGCAAGAATCAGTAAATCTCAGCAACCTTTAGAAAAACCAGGATTTGCTTCTGCTGGCTAATGGCAACCTGGACCACTTCCATTGGACAAGTTAAGAGTGTTTGTTCTTTGGGAGATTGTTCTGTTTTCCTTTACTTCTGTGTTTTGAAAGGAATAGGCTCCTAGAAGACCAATGGCCAGAAGGGCTCCAAAGGTTGGCCTTTGACCTTAAAGCTGTAGGTCTTCCCACCATAGAACCCAAAGGAGACTCCACCCTAATGCTCCATGGGGAAGCAAGCATTTCAAACACGGAATTCAGATTTACTATGAGGGTAAGAGCTGCTTGTGAGAAGATCAGCTCATTTCCTTCCATTGGAGCTTACAGAAATAATCTAAATCGATATGGTTTGCTTTGTTTAAGCTCCCTAGTCTTGACTGTGTGCTTAGTTTTCCAGACATTATGTTAGATACTGCATTCAGACATCGTCTTTCACCATTTTATTTTCAGCAGCTATTGTTGGGTCATCTTAATTATCACAAGGGAACATGGTCACCTGCCTAACTGCACTGCCCTTTCCCAAGAAGCTCGGTATGGGAAGTGAAAACCTTCCTTGGAAGGAGGCAGGGAAGTAGCAGGTGCTATTGGCCTCGAGCCTCTAACATGGAGACCAACAATGGTGCCTCCTTGTTAAGGAGCTTATTAGGAGACAAAGGAAAACGCAGTTATTGTGCTACGTGAGTGAATACTCTTTGAGGGTGATTAATTCGTATGTAAAGCTCATGGATTTATGTTAAGAGTCCTGGTTCTTGACCACATTCTGAGTCAGGACATTATTATAAACCAGGTTAACTTTGTTACAGTTAAGAGGTGAGCCCTTGGCAGAAAGCTAGGAGATCAGTGTACCACTCCTACACGGAGTACAGCTTCACTGCCCAATGAACCTGAGACATGTAATTCCAAAGCCAGTCTCAGAGTTCTTTGGCATTGCCCACAAGTTCTTGGGAAGCAAAATGTGTTGGCAGATGTTTGAACTATCCCAAGGGTAGAGAGGATTTTTCATTTGCTTTCACAGGAGTTGCTGGGGTTAGGGAAGAGTGGGGATGGGGCTGGAGAGGGCATTAATTGACCTGAATTGACTTGTTGAAAATCCTGGTAAAAATCTATGCCCTTCCTAACTTTCCCAAAACAAAACACTTGCTTTGTTGCCGTGATGGATTTCATTCCTTTTGTTTTATAAATGTTTGCCTTGGAGAAAAAAGAAAGTGGATGAGGGCTCTTAGAAATCAGAACAGTAATGCTTGAAATTAATAAATCGTATGAAATCTTTTCTTCGGAGATAGAGACCTTTATTTGGAAAATTCCCAGCCATGTTGGGTAGTGTCAAAGAGAGTTTATAGACAGACCCCCTGCCTTTGTAAGCTCCTGCCCCAGTCTCCTGTGAATGGATGTTTCTTGTGACTCAGCCCCGGATAGCTCTAAAGCCCCAATGCCGGGCTGTGAGGTGAACGGCACCTTCTAGCCACTCCTTAGCCCAGTGCCTTCTCCTTCCCGGGGTCCTCTCTGGCTCCGGGCGCCACTTGCTCCCCAGAAGAGCTCGTCACAGCTAGAATCCTCCGCCACAGGTTTCCGTGCGCCACTGATCTGCTTGAATTCCGCTTTTATATCCTGTGTTTGTAGGAATCATAGCTGCCAATGTCTTTGTCTTCTGTTTATGGCGAGTCCCTTCCCTCCAGAGGTCAATGATCAAGTACTTCACATCTAATCCAGCCTCCAGTAAGTCTGGCTCAACCATATGCCTGTATGGGGGCAGGGTGGGGAGAAGGCCTGTGGAAGATAACATGAAGTCCATGTTAAGTAATGTTACCTCCGTATTTACCAGGACCCCTGATTCATGGGTTGGACCACCCTGCCTGAGGCTGTCATCTGGAGCCACCTTCCTTCCTTAAAATGGGCAATTTAAGGGCCTCTCCCTGCTCACCCCCTATTGAGAGAGTCAGGGAGGGGGAGCTCTTCAGCTCTGTAGAGGGTCTTCATTAGTCTACATGGTCCGTATTTCAGAACAGCTGTCTAGCGATGAGCCCCTGCTAGGTCAGGCCTCAAGTGACCAACATTGGCCCTTCTTCAGGCCAGTGGGAAGCCTGGTGGATCTGGCAGAGCACAGAGCCTGCTGCTGAAGTGGCTGCTTTCCATCCCAGGAGGGAACGTCCAAGCGGAACCCAAGTGGCTCAAGAATCACATTCTTTTTTCTCTTTAATTCTGGTTTATTAACTCTGAGAAAAATGTGTAGCTGCTGTTAGTTACTTAGAACAGTTTTACTCTCTGGGAAAACATTGCACAAAACTCCATTTTTTTCCTGAGGCATCCCCATAATGTCAGCATCTTACGAGACTGGGCATGGCTTCATTCTTTGTGCCTGTGTCCCTGGTGCCTAGAAGCATACCTGGCACACGGTTCTAGAGTGGACGCTGGCCGCCAGACCCTGAGAAGAATGGGGGGGGGGGCGTTCTTCCAGGGTACCAGGATGCAGCCAGGCTTGGTCTGTGTCGGGCACACAGGTGAGGAGAGGCTCCTCTCCAGCACTGCTTGTCCTTGGCTTTTCACCCTTAATTGTTTCACTGTTGGTCAGAGAACCTTGCTCAAACATTCCTTCTGGAAAATGAGCCCTTATATATGCCTCTGCTTCTGGTATAATTATAATCAAAGATTCCATCCCTTTAGAGCATAAATAACTCAGTCTCAGCAGAAAGCACATCCCTCTTGTAGAGTGGTCCAAGAACTGACCCTTGGGCACCAAGGATGGCCGTGTGTCCTGGGGATCTGAGCTCATGCAAAGCTTTGGGCCTCCTGGTGACCCACACCAATGCTGACCCATAACCCTGCCTGGTCACCCAGGGGCAATGCCAGTGCTGACGCTGACGCCACCCTGCTTTTTCTTGCAGAAGCCCTTTGCTGCCCCATGCTGCTCTCCACCTTCAGCCACTTCTCCCTGTTACACATGGCGGCTAACATGTACGTGTTGTGGAGCTTCTCCACCAGCATTGTCAACATCCTGGGACAGGAGCAGTTCATGGCTGTCTACCTGTCTGCAGGTAATGACCACAAACGCCCACGAGTCACACCATGCGTGGGTTTAGGAGAGGGACCACGTGTCTGGCCCCTGGCCTGGCTGGGTCACACCTGAGTTTCTGTTAAGCCAATCCTGTGCAGCAGGACTGGGGTCAGGAGGCTGGTAACCATCACGTGCAGTCAGGGATGGTGGAGTCAGGGCTCTCCACCCCCTTGTCCCTGCCTCAGCCCCAGAGCTGCAGGAGCTTCCGGCACATGCCCAGCTTCCCCTTGGTTCTGTAAAAGCCCCGCTTGGGACCTGGCTCCAGAAGAAGAGCGCCACAGATGGAGAAATCGTCCATCACATTCGGCAGTCAGGGGCCCCAGAACCATAAGCTCCTCAGGCCTGGGGGAGCACTCCAGCAACACCTGGGGGGATGCTGGAGGCTGAGAGGGGTTTGGGAGGATTAAGACAGATAGATCAAGTGCTCTACAAACTACAGTTGTTTTTAACATTAATAATAAATAATAGATGCTCATTGAAATGAACCACTCAGGTCTCATGTTTGGAGAATGGAGGGTGTATGAATATGATTGAATATTGTTGTCCCATTAAAATGATAACTCCAAGGATATAAAGAAATCCTCAGAGCTATATGAAGTGATGTAGAAAGAAGCCAGCAGAATTTGGGCAGCTCAGATGTGGCCTCGGCTTCAGGAATCCCCTGGCCCTGAGGCGTTCTTCCCGGGCATGTCCACACCTCTCCTCCTGCAGCCTTGGTTCCTTTCCTCCATTAAATCCTGCATAACAGATTGATCCGAGGGGCTGGACGTCTTCCATCCACGCTAGAGCAGCACCTGGGGGGTCCATCTGTTAGTTTGTGCTCGTGCTGCGTACCTGGCCCAGTATTTCTGCCAGTCTTATAAAAAAGAAAACACACAAAAGGAGATCCCAGAAGTAACACAGAGTGCTGTTACACACACATGGATCATTATGAACATATTCACGTTTTAACACATAGTTCTGATTATTTGATCATACTGGAGATTTGGATTTTTTTCTTTCAGAAATGTTTAGTTAAATTGTTAAGTTTGTAAAATTGTAGATATGGGTGAATCCGTCCTCGAAATGGTAGGCAGAACTAAATCCCAGAATTAAGTCAGTTGGCACCCCCAAGGCCATCTAGCTGGATTCTCCCCTGAGCAGAAGCCTCCTCATAGCACCACTTAGAGGAGGTCTCGCAGCTTGACCTCAGCTGCCTCAGCCCCAGCCTCCCTGTTTCCAGGCAGGCCCTCGGGGCCCAGCAGGGCAGTCCCAGCTGAGGCTTGGCAAGGACCTGGGCAGCTCAGGGTCTCTCTGTGCTTCCTTCCAGGAGTCATTTCCACTTTCGTCAGTTATATCAGCAAAGTGGCCACAGGGAGATTCGGACCTTCTCTCGGTGCGGTAAGTGTCCTCCACAGTCCTGATGTCAGGATTAATTCTAAAAGCCTTTCACACTCTTCCCTCAGTGTGGTTCTGCATCTCAGACTCCAGCCTCAGCCAAGACCCTCTCATGTGAGTCCTTTATTGAAACTGGAGGGTTTTCAGGCAGAAACGTTGGCGATATGATTTTCTTCTTTAATTTCCATCGCTGTCTTTTGGGTTTTACATCAGCTTTATTTCCAGATATATCCTTCTTCTACCCAGAGAGTATCATATAAAAGAAAGAATAAATAAGAAAAAAGAGGAGGCCAAGAGCACAAATGCAGACCTCTGTCAAGTCTGAGGGTATCTGCCTCGCTCCACTTCCACAGCCCCCACCTCAGAAAAGAAGGGGAGGCCGCATGCTCAGGGCGTTTTTTTCTAGTCCTTGTGTGTGTTGCTTGGCTGGTTCTGCTCCCTTCACTTTTCATCAGTTCACAGAAGTCTTCCTCATCTTTGTGTTAACACCACAGACCAGAACTAAAAGCAGGCAGATAGATTCCCCGTTAAAATTTGATGCAGTGATTTCCCATTGCATGTGATAAGTCTGAACGTTTTCTTTTGAATTAATTACACTTAAAGAAAAACCTTAGACAAATATATTTGACTTTACTCATTCAGTGGGCAATACTCCTGGAAAATCTGAATCACATTTTTTTTCAAAGTGAATTAATAATTTTAAAACAATTTTAAATAATTTGACTTTAGAAATAGAATAAATATAGATGTATCAAACAGTCCTTTTCTAGAGTTAAGACTCCTTTTATATTACATATTCAGCCCTTATCCATTTGTTTTTAAGTCTGTATTTTCATGTTTAAGAAAACTTTTTCTTCTAAGTGTTTGTTGTTTTTAGTTCATAGAACATTATCGTAGATAAATATAAAGCTTTCTTGGCTAGAATAGATGAGGGGAGGGAAGTCCTGCTTTTGTCTAGTAATGACTCACGTGATCAGAAATGCTTCTATGTGTGACACATGAAAATAGTTGTGTTCTGAGACCCTGAATCTCAAGTCAGAGGATGTGAATGTCAATCCCAGCTCTTTTGCTGGAAGGGCTGCTTTAAGTGACAAATTTCTAAAATCTCTAAAAAACGTAGGTCTCATTGTGCCCTATCCCCTCCTGGCCTTCTGGAATTGTGTCTGATCACTGCATTCATTGTTTTTCTTCTGTGATTTCAGCATTTTCAAATATTATCCAGTATAGAATGTTGGGCTGCCCTTGAATGTTAATGAATGTCACCTGAGTCCTGGGTTTTAGTCATTCATTCCCCAGATCTTTATTGAGCACCCCCTGTGCTTGGGACTGAGTGGGAGACAGAGGACAGAGTAGAGTGTGGCAAAGGCCATGTTGGGAGAGATCCCTCCTGATGCCAGAGGGGTGGCCGTGCCCAGGGCTACAGTGAGAAAGCCCAAGGGGCCATCCCCAGTCTGTGCTTGGCTTCTTTCTCCAGGAGGCACTTGGGACTGATGCTGTAGCTGTAGAGGCTCATGACAGTCGTGCATAAATTTCGTTTTTTGAAACAGGTCCTTAGGAATTCCCCCCCTTAGTACGTCAAGGGCGTCCAGGTGGCTGGAGGTCTCCTTTCCTTATTGCTTGCCAGTGGCTGGGGTCTTGCCCATTATTTATAACAGAGCAGGGAACAGCTAGAACTCCTGGACAGGGGCCATCAGGGGCTTTTTTCCCAGCAGCCCTCACTGCCAGCTGAAGTGGGGGCACCTGAGTATCATGAATATCCCCATTTTACAAGTGAGAGGAAGTGACCTGCCCAGGGTCATGCAGGTGTTAAGCGTCAGCCCATTCGTCATTGTTGGCAGGCACTTACAGGCTCTGAGTCTGTGTCAGGCACCTGGTTCCCTGCCTCCTTGGAGCTCCTGTTCCAGGAAGGGAAATGGGGCACATAGAGCAAGCGATGGCCCCTTGGGTTAGGCCTTGGCAGTGGGAGCCCTCGGGGAGGCCCTCTGAGCTCACTCACTGGGCAGGGTCGGGGCACTCACCTGGCTCAGCTCAGTCATGGCCCTCTCTCCTTCTCTCCTTTGCAGTCAGGAGCCATCATGACTGTGCTGGCAGCTGTTTGTACCAAGATCCCTGAGGGGAAGCTGGCCATCATCTTCCTGCCCATGTTCACCTTCACTGCAGGAAACGTGAGTGCCTTGAGGAGGATGGGCCCTAACTCTGGGATGGGCCCTGGTTTCCCAAGAGGTTTTTGTTTTTTCTCACCACTTGTTAAATATGAAAAACATTCAACTCTTTGGGCTGTAGTGAGCACAAGACCCTGTGCAGGGCTAGGCCACGGTCCTAGGTCTAGGTCCCCCCTGTCGTGGGGTTTATAATCGTCTTAGGGCTTCTAATCCAGGAAGTAATAATAAGCATGTTTAGAGCCCCTACTGTGTTCTGGACCCTGTGCTGTACTCTCTGCTGTTATTGTCTCATTGGGTAGTCACCATAACCCTGTGAGGGCCTGGGGTTACCCACCTCCTAAGTGTGAGGCAGGATTTGAACTTGGGCCTTCCTGACCCCAGGCTGGGCATTCTGCCACACAACTCTTAACCCAGAAGAGATTCAGAGAAAAGCAGACAATGAGCTCTGGGAAGAGAGAGTGGAGAGAGCTCACATCTGATGGTGAACAGATCAGTCAGATGGAAAGCTTGAGGAAAACACCTGTCCTGCTCACAGGGACTTCTTGGGGTTCAGACACAGGCCTGTCAAGGACATCACTTGTGTGAGGCACGAGCCATTGGCACACCTCTTGTCTGCTTTAGGACATGTCCCCATCTCACCAGGACCACCTACTGGCCTCAGGGGGCCTTCACAGGTGCCCCAGTGCCCTCAGGTGAGGGAACTGGGCCCCACTGCCCTATTCCTCCTGGCCTCGCCACTGCCCCTCGCTGTTTCTGTCAGGGCTCCCCCCACACACACAAGGGTGGCACTTTATCTGATGTCCTGGGCAGCTTTCACGGACGGCCAGGTGCCAGCTTTACTTCTAGAGACACTGCCTCTGAGTATAGGCCCTGCTGTTCATTCAAAAACAGACTAAGGCATTAGTCTTTTCAGCTAGTTTAGAATTTCTTCCAACACAGAAATAACTTGAGAAAATATAATAATAGGCAGGACGGGGCTAGAAGCAAGTAAGAGACTCTGGAGGCCAGCTGCTCCCAGCAGATGCAGCCAATGTTTCTGGGCTGGGCTTCAGGACTCCTCCCCCAGCCCAGTCCTCCAGCCTGCCCCAGCTTGTTAGGGTGGGCAGGGGGCCCCTCCCTGGCCTGGTGTTTGGGAGCTGATAGGCCCTCACAGGCCCCACAGTGAATCCAGAGACCCCCATTTTACAGATGAGGAAACTGAGCGCCCCCAGAGGTAAAATCACTTGCTGAGGATCATTGCTAATAGGTCTGGCATGTCTGGGCAAGATCTGAACTCTGATTTCCTGACAAGACCCAGCACAAAGAGCCCAGTAAAATACTGGGGGAGGTCAGTCAAGATGGTGCAGCCTTGCTAAAGAGATCCCATCTGACCCTTACATCTCATCTTCTCCTATCTTCAGTGGCCGTTCCTGCCCTCTATCCCAGGCCTCCCCCTTTAATTACGCGGCCTGTGGAACTTGAACTGGCAGGGGTCCTGCTGGGATGCTTAAGAACTAGCAGACTGGCCCCTGGGGAAGCTTTGGGATGGGGAGGGCCCCTGCTCCCCTGGTCTGTTCTCACTGAGCTCACCCTTCCCTGAGTCTGCCTGTACTGCGGGGCAGAGCTGGGCGTTGAGAGAGGCAGAGTAAAAGCCAGCCAGTGTCTGGTGGCTTTGGTCCAGACCTCGCCCCTTCCCCTCCAGGGCCCAGGCTGCAGAAGGTCACTCCAGCCCTGATCACAGGCACACTCTGGGGGCTGAAGGAAGCTCAGTAAGCAGAATCAGAGGCAGCAGACCACCATCCTCCTTCTCTGAAGGTCCTTACTTGGACTGCATTTCTTCAAAGTCTGCCAATTACTCAGTAAAAGTCATGATAGTAATGGTCACAAAAGTAAGCATGTAAAAGCCCTTTACTCAGATCATCTCATCTGATCTCACAGCCACCCTGGCAGGGAGGTGGTATTGTGATCCCCATTTTACAGTTGGGGAAACTGAGGCAGACAGTGGCATCCTGGCCCAGGGCCCATCACTAGTAAATGTCTGAGGCTGGATTTGAACTGAGCTCTTGACGCCAGGTCTGGTGCTCTGCTGAGTCAAGAACACAGACTCACTCAGCGTCTCCTCTGCTCCTTTCTTCACCTCATCTCCCTTTGTCAGTTAGGACAGAGTGTGAGGCTGAGGGCCCGTGTGGTCAGCCCTTTGTGGGTCCCCTCCCTGTGGCCCTGAGCCATCACTTTCCATCTCTGCATCTCAGCTTCTTCCCTCAAAGGGGCAGCGCTTTGCAAACATGAGCATGGGTGTGAGTAGCGGTCATTCCTTGCCCCCAGATTTGTTTGGTGAATCAATGAGAGTGCACATATGGCACCACGTGCCATAGGAAGATGCCCACTGGCTCACGGGGTGTGTCAGGCCTCCTTCCATCACGTCCGTACTCGGAGGCTCCCGGGCCCGGTCCCTCTGCTGCCAGAGGGTATGCTCAGGGTGGCCATGCCCTGGGGTGGCATGTGAGGAGCAGTCACAGCCCCTCAGCTCGCCCCCATTGTGGTGGCTGAGTCTGTGCTGCAGGCTCTGGGAGCCTGTCCAGAAGGTCTGATTCCATGATTATTCTGTTGACATGTTCACTCTTGATTCAGTTGGTGCATGGTCTGTTGGTGAAGCCCCGGGATTTTTCTGGCCCCAGTGTAAGACTTGTCTTCCCCATCAGTGCCCTCTTTCTCTTCAGCCTCCTTTTACACACAAGGCTGGTTGGTCCCATATGTCTTTCCCCTCCCTCCAATAAGGAGGCTGAGTGGCATCGTGGAGAGAGAGTCAGCCCAAGGCTGGGAAAGCCTAGGCCCAGGGGCTGCCTCTGGCAGGGACTCTGGGACCCTGAGCAGGTCATGCCTGCTGTCAGTGCTCTGAGCAGCTCCCCTAGACTGAGTCACAGAGCAGATATCAACCTGTATCTGCAGGGGCTTCCCTCCCGTGAGAGTGACCACTGCCGGGAGACCAGAGGTCTCTGGTCGGAGGCTTCTTCCTGCACATGTTTAGGGCATCTTGTAAGGCTGAAGCTGGCATGAAGGGCCCACATCGTGATGAGCTCTTGTCCTGGGGAGACTTTGTAAGGGCCAGCATATCTTGCTTTGGGCCATCAGTACACCCTGAATAAAATAGTTTTTCTAACTTGATAACACATCCTTTTGTAAAGTGAATAAGAAGCCCACCCCTAATTCAATCCTTTCATGACTCCTGTTTTTGTGTATTTGGTTTACATGGGCCCCAGTGCTGAGAACTCCTTGTGACGTGCTGCCATTGGGGATAGAACTCGGTCTCAGCCCCTTTGGCCCCTCTCCCCACATCTCCAAGCCTAGCTTTTTTCAGTCTGGAGCTATGGAGAACTCAGACAGAGGGGAACCAAGGCTTAATTATCCCCATTCGCTTCTTGGTGGCAGTATAGAGCCAAAAGGGGAATTGGCCAGAATCAGTGATGATGCCGGAGTGTTCCAGTGACCCAGGGTGCCTCCTCTCCCGAGGCTGCCAGTCTCTGAAAGGACACCCCTGTCCACAGCTGTGTGGTCTGGCCATGGATGGACCCAGCTGGCCAGACCCAGGCAGGGTTTTATCTGGTCCTCCCCTCAGAGCTGCCCAGGGTGTGGAAAGAATTGGCCTTTTTCTCTTCGTTCCAGTTGTGAGTTGCTTCCAGGCCTGTTTTCTTGGCCTTCTGGATGTTCTTGAAGGCTCTCTTGTATTGGGTGTGTCCCCTGTGTCTGATGCCTCCGGACATGCCACTGACCCTCCCCCCGGGGTTCTGATCCGGGGCCCATTGCTGCCCATTTCCATTCCCCCAAAGTTTCACTGGAGGCAGATCTAGTTTGGTGCTGCTTGGGCAGAAGAGGCTGCACTGCTGGAGATGAAAGCCCCCACTGGCGTTTTCTCATGTCCTTTTATGTTGGATTTTAGGCCCTGAAAGCCATTATTGCCATGGATACAGCCGGGATGATCCTGGGATGGAAATTTTTTGATCATGCAGCACATCTTGGGGGAGCCCTTTTTGGAATGTAAGTGTGAGTTTAACTTCTTAATGGGAACTTAACTGATCTCCTCACTTCCAGCTCTCAATCCTCTTTCTCCTTCTGCCCAAAAATAAATAAATAAATCCAGAAAAATTCATACAGAATTGGATGTGCCTACCCTCCCCTCCCTCTTTGCTCTCTCCAAAGAAATCAGGAGTTTTCATTTGCTATGCCTATATTTATATAGCAGAGTTAGTGGTGGGGACTTGAACTGCAAGTCAACTGATTGAGATGTCCTTAATGTCCTTAATCTGGAATTGAATAGGTACAACCTTGATTAATCACTCCCTTCTCTAATTTCTCGTCAACCTTGGTCAGAGCAGTTAATTACATAACAAAGCCCTTCTGGAAGAACCAGAGAGGTTTATTGGGGCAGCGGGGCTGAAGGGGGTGGGGTGCGAGTTCTGTGGTCAAATATGTGGAGGAGGGAATGGGTCCCAGAGGATAGACCTAGGAGCAGAGGGAGGATGGGGCAAAGGCAGCATGCTTCAGGCTGCCCTGAGAGGGAGTGTGCTACTTGTTCTGGGCACTCCTCAGAGGAGAGGCTGGAGGAGTCATTGTCAGGGATGAACTGGAACAGCTGCCATCTAAGGCCTGTCCCTTCCACCTGGAGAATTCTGTGATTTGTCTATAGCAAGTGTCCCAAGCTGAAGAGACGGGAGCTGGAAGGTGAGGCATGGGCAGCCTAGCTCTGTATGGCCATGGCAAGATACTCAGGACACCAAAGAAACATAGAAACTGCCAGTGCGTTGTGTGGTCCCAGGGGCCCTCTGCCAGGCACATGCTTATGGAATCAGGGCAGGTATAGCTTTTAAACGCACATTTTGGAGCTGGGACATCCAGAAATGCCAAAAAAAGAGCGTTGAGACATGTACAGCGGACCACAAAGAGAAGCTTGTACATGAAACTGTGAGTTTTTAAAAAGTAAAGAATAACTTCCACACGTGACTTTCAAAACGGTTCCCTTATCTTGTGCTTCCCTTTGAATTTCCTTCTGTTTTCTTCTGTGCATTTTTAAAGATGTTTCCGTGATTTGCTCTGTTTCCTTCCCTCTCTTTCTCTCTCTATGACCGTTTCTCTCTCTCTCTACATCAACATTGCTAACCCCCAATTAAAAACAAAGTGGGGGAAAAATCCTTGTAATTGATAATTATACTCAAGCAAAACAAATCCACCCTATGGCTGTTTCAAACCACATGTCTGTCTTTGCCCCTTGGTTCCATCCCCTCCACCAGCAGGCACCTCACTGACTCCATCCTAACGCTTGGAAACATGGCTGATCATTGCTTTGATGAGAAGTATTAAGTCTGCGGTTGTTTTTCTTCCTGGTGTCTTTAGACAGATTATTCTGGTTCTGCTCACTTCATTGCATCTGTTCATACTTGAAGATTTTCTGAAATAATTTATTTTACCACTTCTTACATTGCAGTGATATTCCATCATAGCCACATACCCCACTTTGTTCAGCTATTTCTCAGTTGATGGAAACCAACTTAGATTCTAGTTCCTTGATCTTCTTTTCTTTCTCTTTCCTTTTAATCCCTCCCTTAAGGATAAGGAAGGTTATTATACTTGCAGCTGTTCCTTCCCGGTGTTATCTGAACCCATCCTCCCTTGTTTTCCCCGTTGACATTGATATATTTCTATACCAAAACCTGTGTGTGTTTTGCACCCTGTTTTGTCCTTTTCATTAAAGCCTGCAAGTCACCTGACACCCCTTTCTCTATATTTTGTATAATCTTCTTATGTATTCCATTTATGAGAAATAGCAAGTTCCATCCCCTTCTTCCTCTTTTCTGCATTAATATGTTCCTTTTATCTTCCCTTAAAACCCTCGGAACAGAACCAGTTCACCTCGGTCCTCCTTTTTTCTTATTTCTCTTGTTTTTTTTTCTTATTTCTTATTTCACTTCACCAGTATTGGATGATATTAAGGTTCTGAGGAGACTCCTTGTCCTCTTCGCTCGTGTTAGAATGTTAGCACTGCATCATCTTCATGCAGCCTCTAATTGCTCAAATAAATTTACCCCCCCTAGATCTCTCTTGACGCTTGTGTTTACATTTCAGAGTTCCCATTCAGCCCTTATATTTTCACATGCTTCAAAGCTCTATAAAGGTTCATTCTCTTCCCCTCAGCTTTCCAGAATGAGTTATTCTTTATGGCAAGTGCATATCTTTTGCCTTTTGGAGTATTCTATTCCAATAACTGACCTGGTGTGGAGTAGAAGCTGGGAGGTCCTGTGGGAGGTCCTGTGGGAGCCTCAGGACTGTGGCTCCTGTTACTTGTCCTGCTTCTTTCTGGATGTTAGCAGTATGTGTTCCTTGAGGTGAAAGATTTTGACTGTGACCACTCCCAGGACTTTTCCTTTTGGGGCTTCTTTCAGGAAATGACCAGTGGATTCTTTTTATCTTGGCTTTGCCTTCTGGCTCTAATCTGGACAATTTTAATTTATTATTTCCTGAAATACAGTGTCTTGGTTGCTTTTTTTTTTTTTAAAATCATGGCTTTCAGGGAGTTGATTGCTTCTCAGATTCTCTTGTCTTGACTTATTTTCCAGATCAGTTTTTACTATCAAATATGTTAATTTTTTCCTTTTTTTTCAGTCTTTTGTTTTAATATTTCTTGCTGTCTCATGGAATCATTGATTTCTGTAATTTAAGGGAGTCTTACTGAAAGGAGAAAGACCAGGGAGGATTCCTGGAGGAGTTGGCCTGGGGGTTGAGTTTTAAAGCATGGGAAGAAATGTTAATGAGAATAAGAGAAACTATACAGGTAGAGAACACAGTGTGGACCAGAGATGGCAGTATAGTGATCTCAGGCCAGGGAGGGAAGAAGCGAGGTAGAGATGGAGCTGGAGCTGGAGCATCAGGCGGCAAGGCACACAGCATGAAGCGGGAGGAGATCCAGCTGCACAGGCAGAGTGACTTAGTGTAGTGGTTAGGGACCGGGCCTCTGTGTCAGGAAGACCTGTGTTCAAGTCTGGCCTCTGACAGGTGGGAACAGCGTACTCTGAGCGAGTCACTTGACTGGGGCGGGGGGGGGCGGCGATCCTGGGAAGTTGCCAGAGCTGCCAAGCTGGAGCCAGCCTTCCATTTGTAAAGGAATTCACCTTATGCCAGTGAACCCACAGTCTGATCTTAGATACACATATACATACACACGTACATGTATCTTGCACCCCCACACACACAGGGTGTCCAGGGCTCTAAACGTGCCCCACACAGCAGGCGCTCCATCAATAGAATACGGTATCCATTAGAGGAATCTGAATTCTGATTGTTCTTTGTTATCTCTTGCCACGATTTTGGGTGGCTTATGAAAATCCTACCCTGCCCTTTTTTTAAACAAAGGAGTAGCAGTGTTGCATGGGAACGGTTCTTTTCTGTAGGAAGTACCGCCATGACACAGTGCCATTTATAACTCCACCAGTTACTGAATAAAAATCCTCCAGTTGGCAGTAATTCATTGTAGGGTAAAAGCCTCCTTGACAGTATCACAGGATAAAGAATAGAAGAAGCTTATGGAAAAGGGTTGGAATTTATGATGATTAGTCTCCAAAGTGTTTCATATTAACACCTGAAAAGTTCCGACACTTGACAGTCCTCTTTCCCACACACCTCCTTTTTCACTGATTTCACTGGAATTGGGTGGGCTTTTTTTAACCTGCAAATTTTTAGTCTCAGTGCATTCTGTAACCAAGATTCCAAAAGGCAAGAGACTTTCTTCTGTTTCTAAATCCAGCTCCTTTCCCATTTCCTGAGTTTCTCTGATTTGTCCCCAAGAAGTCTGTTTTAATCCCTAAGGCAGCTCACGGAAGCAGGTTGTATTTTGGGAATTTCTGGATCACCGTGAGGAGCACCTGGTTCTAGGAGCCTCAGAGATCCTGCCTTCCCATCCCCTCGAAGGGAGGACACTGTAGCTGAGCTTAGTTTGAAGGATTTTCCTCATTTGCCGTAAGTGTCCTCATGCCCATGACATTAAGCAGCCGTATCTTTATTTGTCTCATCTCCTCTTTAAACTGTAATTAGGCCGCAGCTCACTTTAACCTGTTTATACCGATCATGCCAACTGATCGGGTCCTTAAGGCTCTGCTTAGAGGAGTGCTGGCTTCCTAGAAGGCAGAGGGAGGCTGAGGAAGGCGGGACATTTATTACTGGGGAGACTTCCTCACCCTGGCAGTTCTACGGTCCGGGGATACTCATGGGACAAATGAAAGGTTCTTGGGGTTTTGAGAAATTTACCCTGTGCCTGCAACAGCCAGGGTTCTGTTTCCCCACTTATTGTTATTACAAGAGAATCTGGTTCCAAGAACCACTGATTCATTATTTGCTATTGTTTAAATGCTTATCAGATTTTAAGCTTTTGCTTGATGAGTAGAGAAGGTTGGCTTCCTAGTACAATTCAGTCAACACAGGAGTCACATCAGCAAGTATTTATTGAGCCTGTTCCATGAGGAGCTTTACCGTTCATGAAGCCCTTTTATGTCCATGGTGTCATTGGAGTTTTTCGACCTTGCTGAGAGGTGGACAGGCCCATCTCCAAGAGGAAACTGACACTTGAAGCTATTTGTCCAGCATCACCCAGAGCCAGGATTCAGACCTGGCCCTTCCGAGTTCAGACCCCTTTTCCCCTTCATTTTATTTCAGACATCACAGATACACATTCTAACTGGTGACATTTCAGCACCAGCCTAGTTTACATGTGTGACCAGCCTTAAACTTGGGTGACTCAGATGTCATTGGGGCAGCTGCCCCTCCAGGGATGCTGTGGGGCCTGTGTCCTGTGAGTCATCGAACTCTGCTCCTGATTTCTTGTTTTCTCTCTCCCAGATGGTATATTACACATGGCCATGAGCTGATTTGGAAGAACAGAGAGCCACTAGTGAAAATTTGGCATGAAATGAGGACTAGTAACCCCAAGAAAGGAGGTGGATCTGAGTAATCCTGTTGGAAGAAATCCCATGTTGGTGGGACCCCTCGTAGAAGACACAGAGACAAAATGGCATTCAGCCTCAGCATCTTGACTGTGGCCCGCAAGCCCTGGTCTAGGCACTGGGAGGGCCTGGCGCTCTTACGGTATTTCCAGATGTTTGTCTCCAGTAGGAAGTGAATTGAGAGAAAGTTGGCACAATAAATGTTTCTGTTTCTAGTCTGTAAGTGGAGGATGTTTCTTGAGGGCTGTGGTGGCTACGGTTTTTGCCTTCTTCTGCCCAAACCCCGGTGAGTAAGTTGGCCTGAGCTCTCTAAGTCTCTTTGTGAGTAGCAAGATTGTCATTGCTCCCTGGTGAACATCAGCGTCAGGCTGTAGGAGGCCCCTGTGGGTTCCTGTTGCTTTCCAGTGTCATCCTGCCTTGGGTCGGGGGGCAGTTACCCAGCTTTGCTGTCAGTCCCAGTGATTATTCAGGTGTCTTTGCCTGCTACATCTGGGCCAATTCTTTCTTCTTGCGCCATTGGTGGTTGGTGAATGAAGATGTCCTCTATAGCCTCAGTCTGGGAGGACAAGAGTTCAGTGATTTTCACCAGACAGGAAATGCAGATTGCTGCCCTGCAATGAGCAGAATACATTGAGATTCATTTTCAATGCTGTTTTTAAATAGAAATCGTAATCTAGGTGTGGGAAGGCAGTAACTTGGAGGGATTCACATTTGAACCTGAGCCCAGCTCATCCGACATTTGAAATTTTCCCGTTTGAATCAGGATGCTTCTGCTCCAATTTCAATATCTTACTAAGGCATTATTTGCTAGTCAGAAGCATAATCATCCTCCTCAGTGGAATCTTTGTTCGTGCATGGGAATTATTTCTTGGAAATTCAGATTGTAGGGAATTTAAAGCAACATCAGCCTTTTTAACTTTTTCCTGAAAAGTTAACAAGAAACATTTTTTTTAAATAAAAAGAGATGTATTGGGGGGCCAAGGAAATGAGGGCTGTCAGGACTAGCATGCAATCCACTCCCTAAGGCAGCTGCACCCCCATCTGTGAGCTAGCAGAGTGCTTACCTCTTTGCATGCACAGGTGTGGCTTCTGCAGCAGGCTGCCAGCCATTGTGGGCCAGAGGACAGAGGCCTGACTGTTGGGCTGGTACCCTTCAGGTCTGCTGTCATTGTGGACCAACCTGAGGGTCTAGCCCTGGCATCCTTCAGAAAGCAAGTTAGCCTAGGCACCACTTCCTACCCTGACATCAGCAGGGTGGTCCATGGCCTTTGGGAAGTATTGATCTCTTATTAATGTCATTATTACTCATTTTAAAATGTTAAAATGTGAACAACTGAAGTTTCGATTTCTGATCAGCCAGTCAGGCCTTCAGGAAGTGCCTCCTTTGTGCTAGGCTGAAGGTTCAGAGACAGAGGTGGCATCATCCCTGCCCTTGGGGGGGGTCTGCCCTTCTCACCAGGGGAGCCACCAAAAGCAGATAGAAGATGTGGCTGGATTGGAGGGGCCTCTGTGGCTGGCACTCAGGGCTGCTGTGTCAAGGTCATCCTTTCTGGCCTGAGGACCAGGGTTCCTGGCCAGGCTCCACAGGGGCCCACCTCCTTCCTGGGAGGGGCAGGGCAGTAGGCGCCATCACTGTCTTAGGGGGTTTGCTCTCATTGTTTTCAGTTACAAGAAAGGGTTTGTTCCAGACTGGAAAGGCCCCCCGAAACATACATATATGTTATATACACATATATACATACACACAAATACATCTATATTTGGGGGTAACAATGTGTGGGGGGTGATATAAGGACAAAAGGAATCAATAAAATGTTTTTTTAAAGAAAAAAATGTACAACCTCCCCCCAGCTTCCTCATCTGTGAAAAGAGGATGAGGTTAGGCCATGTTTAAGGGTCCCTCCAGCTCTGAATCCTCTGACCTTGATCCATGAACTTTGCCAGGACCGCAGTGGATAGCTTCCCCCTCCCCTGCTCTCCCATTCCTCCAGATCCCGGGCAGGGAGGGCTCAGCAATCCCACCTGCACAGCCGGGCCCTGCAGTGGGGCTTTTCTGCACCTGGGGATTGGGGATTCAGCATTTTGCACACAGTAGACTCTGAGTACGTTTCTGTTGCGAATGGATTCAGCACAGCCTGCCAGCTGCTCCCTTTCCCTTCTCACCTGCCTTGGGCTGCATTTCTAAAGTGCTGACTGTGTGCTGAGCCCTGAGAACATGTGGGGAGGTGTGAGCCCGGCTCCCCTCAAGTAGCAGGCTTCTAGCTGCTTCGTCATCACCAGATTTTTCCCTTTCCAACGTGAAGATCGCTCTTGGGAGACAGTAACCCAGTCTCTTCTGTTCTGCAGGCTTTTCGTATTTCTTGGGGAAACCTGTTATTGACCAGCTCCCTGGCCTTGCCCTGCAGTCTCTTGGTCCTGGCTCCTCCCAACTGTCCTCAGCCCACTGCCCCACCTTTGCCTTTCCATCTCTGGGGGTGCCCTCCTCCCAACTCTGCCCCCATCCAGTGCTAGCTTTCTAAGAACCCTGCCCCCCCACACACACTCTGGGTTCCCGGTAAGGTCCTCCTGCTCCTGGCCTCAGGCCCAGCGTCCATAAGATCACCACTGATTCCCCTTCAGGGGCTCCCACAAGCCTGCAATCGAGCCCCTTGCCACTGGCACCAGCACCTGCATTTCCAAAGGATTAAACTTCTTGGCAGTCAGCCAATGAGCAGGCATTTATTAAGCATTTATTATGTGCGGAGCATTGTGCTGAGCTTAGCTGGAGATACAAAAATGAAGGCAAAGCCGTTCCTGCCCTCAGGGAGCTTAGGTCCCACCCCAGCAGACCCCAAGTCCATTGCTGGGCACCTGAAGAGTGGACACGAAGGGAGCTGGGGGAGGAAAGGCCCTGTTAGGCAGCCGGGCTGAGGGGGCAGGCCTGAAGAAGCTGTCGGGGCTCCAGCGCTGTCTTGAAGGAGCCTGGGGAGGGTCCAGGGAAGGAGGGAGGGAAGGAGGAACTTCCCCTGGCTCTCCTTTTCCCCGGGTTCTGGCAGACTGACGTGCCCTGGCACAGAGGCATGCCAGCCGAGCGTCCCCATAAATCCGGCTGTCAGGCGCTCTCAGCAGACCCTCTCATCCTCACCCACCTGGATGTCGGCGTTTCCAGCTGCTCCCTTCATTACTTCCATCTTCCATCACAGCCCATCATTGTGATAGGGGAAGTGGCTTGTCTCTGTCAACTCATGGTGTGTGAGGCTGCTGGGAATCAGCTGTCCCTCCCTCATTATTTGCCTCATGCCCTGTAGCAAGTCTGGGGCCACAGGTTTGGAGCTAGAAGGGACCTCAGAAGCCCTCGGGTCCAACCCACTTGTTTTACAAAAGGAACCTGAGGCTCAGATTTGCTCAAGGTGTGAGATCTTAACCCATGCAGCCCTGCCTTCAGTGTGGGGCTAGTGCCAGGCTCCTGAGGCACAAGCACCTACTGTGTGACAGAAATGAAATCCAGTCCCAGCCCTCAAGGAGCTTCCATTCTGATTCTACTGGAGGATACAAGTAAACTGGTAAATCCAAAATAATGTGAGAAGAGAGAGTGCTAGCCACTAGGGAGATCAGGAAGGGCTTCCTGTGGGAGGTGACCAACCCACAACCTGAGCTTTGAAGAAGGCTAGGGATAGATGGTACAGTGGATAGAGTGTTGGGCTTGGAGTCAGGAAGACCTGAGTTCAAATCCAGCCTCAGATACTTGCTGTGTGACCCTGGGCAAGTCACTTACCCCTGTTTGCCTCAGTTTCTTCATCTGTCAAATGAGCTGGAGAAGGAAATGGCAAGCCGATCCAGTATCTCTGCCAAGAAATGGGGTCACAGAGTCAGATACAACAACAGAGGGATTCTGAGTGGTCCCGTCCATCCATGTGGGCTGAGTCTAGAGCCAGGAAATAGCCAGGTCCCATTTTCTTTGCTGCCCCATTTCCTCCCTTCTCCAGAGTGCTGCCATCCCCCTGTGTTCTGGTGCAGTGCTGAGGAAGTGATGCCTCTGGGGAGAGAGACAGGTATGTGGTCCTGTTACCAGGGAGCTGGGCCAGGAGAACCAGACTTGGGAAAATAGATTCCATTTTTCTGTTTCCAGGATGCTTTGCCTTCCTTTCTTATTGACTGGGCCTGCTTTTCTGTTCAGTTTTCTTGTCTTTTGTTGCTTCCCCCGCCTCCCTCCCAGTTCTTTGATTTCTGTTCCCTTTTGTGCCAGACAGACCCATTCAGTTCAGGACCTATTCTGGGTCTAATAGTTTTAGAGCTGCCCAGGGGGCCCTGAGAAGCTGTGATGAGTGTCAGAGGCTAGATTGAACCCAAGCCTTCCTGCCTCCCAGACTGGCTTCCCCAGCCTTGGTAGCCCACATTGTCTCTATGTCTCCTAGATCTGAATGGGACCTCAGAGGCCAGCTAGTCCAACTTAGGGAATTCCGTCTCTACCATCTTAAGGCACCATTTATGCGCTTCCAAAGGACAAGAATTCACTACCCCCAAGGCCACCCATTCCACTCTTGAATGCCTTTCAAAGACTTTTTTTTTTGGTCAACTGGAAAATCAACCTGCTCCAGCCTGTCCCTTAAGTACCTGCATTTCACAGAACTTGTTTCAGAGAAACCTGGAAGATTCCTATGAACTGATATACAGTACGGTGAACATAACTGGGAGGACAGTTAATATCGTTACAATAGTTTGTCATATTTGTGTGACTGATTAATTAGCACACTAACAGCAGTAAAGACAGACACGATGAAGGTGTACTGCCTAAGTCCTGAGAGAAACACCACGAAGGCAAGGTGCACAATAAGACACAAATTCTCCAAATGTCCAGGGTGAAAATTTGTTTTGATTAACTTTGTATTTGCTATAAAGGTTTGGGTTTTCTTTTTCCCCCCAAGTGGGGGGGGAAGGGGGCAGGATACTTAGGAGAGAGAGAAAATAAATGCTTAGTAAGTGAAAAAAGCTTATTTAAACAAAACACAGGAAATCTTAATAAATGTGACTTTTGGTCCTTTGATTAGAAGCTGTTCATGGCTCCCTGTTTCATATGGGGTTAAACTTCACTGGCATTTCGGGTGGCCACAGCCTGACTCTAGCCTACCATTCCTGCTTCGTATAGCTCAGGTTCCAACAGAGCTGGGCCCAAAGCAGCTGTCCCAACTCCATATGGCGTCTCCCACTTCTGTGTGTTGGCACAGGCTACCCACCCACCGTGTTCAGCTCCATGCCCCTCAGAATCCCCCTGTTCCTTCCCAGCTCAGCCTGCAACCTACTTAAAGCCTTCCCTGACATCCCCAGCCGACAGAGGCCTTTTCCAAAGCAGTCTGGCTGTTGTTTCTGTGACCAGAATCACACTCTATCCTGTGTCATGCTCTGGGTCTGGGTCGGATCTTTCACTGTAGCAAGGTCAGCAGCTAAGCTTCCCCAGAGCACTGAACCAGCTTAATCCCTAACCATCCTTTTGTGATTGTGGGTCAAGATGCATGGCAGTCTTTTTACAGTGTGCTGCCAATAACTGGGCCACTGAGAAAGTCTGGGATGGGCTTCTAGGAGGGCATAGCTCTGGCCAAAGCCTGCTAGGTGTGAGCCTTAATTGGCCACCGGAGGTGAAAAACAGCTTGGTGGTTTGGGGAGGCAGAGCTGGCCATCCGTCAGCATCGTTATGAAACAGGAAGATGTCAGCCGGCCCGTGTGTGTTGGGGGCAGAGCCATGTGAAGAGAGCTTTGGGATCTCCAACGACGAGTCCGGGACTTGGGCAGAGTATCAGAGCCGGTGGATCACAGGCGTGTGGTTTGATTTATTTTGAACTTAACAGCTGTGGGGAAAACAAGCATTTCCATGTACAAAGTTTTAACAGAGAAAGAGGATTATTTGGGAAGCCATGAATCTCCTTTCCATAAAGCCTGCTTTTTGGGTGGTGGTTTGTTATGGAATCACAGAATTTTGAGAGAGAAGAGACCTCAGCATCCTGTTTAGTCCAACCAGTCCCCCCGAAGGACTCCCCAAAAAACATGACTGAAGAATGGCCATCCATACCCTTGCTTGCACACCTCCACGGGGGGCAGCTCATTCCACCTTGGTACAGCACTTCTGTGAAGAGGTTGAGGGTCCCCTGAAAAGAGCCAGCCCCAGCAGGGGCTGGTGGGTACACTTCCAGCCTAGAAATGGCTTGGGAAAAGAGAGCTTCCCATTCTGTGAGTGTAGAGCTCACTCCCTCCTTCTCCTCCTCCCTCTCTCCCCCTTTCTCTCTCTCCCTCCTTCTGTCCCTCCCTCCCTCTCTCCCTCTCTCTCTCCCTCACTCCCTCTTTTTCTTCTCCTGCCCCTTCCCTGTCTCTCTTCTGGCTCAGCCCTTGTCAGGACAACACTACCTTTTCTTACCTCTCAGCTCGACACTTGGCGTTTGCCAGACCTTTCCACCTCCTCACTGGCAGCTAAGTTTAGGCACCAACGGATAGATCTAAGAACTGAGTCTGAATCCTTCCTGAGCAAATCACTTAAGCTCTCTTAGCCCCAGTGTCCTCATCTGTAAAATGGGCATCATGGCTTTAGAGCTGGTAAGGGCCATCAGAGTTATCAAGTCCAACTTCCTCTTTTTACAGAAGAGGATGCTGGGCTCAGAAAGATTAAATGACTTGCCCAGGGTCACAGCTTAGGCCTCTGCAAACTGGAACCCAGAGCTTCCCCACCCACTCAACCACACAGCCTCTCAAACTGTCTTCTATATACTAGCACCTGCCTCTGGGGGTTGTTGTGAGGACCAAATGAAATGATTTAAAGTGTTCTGCAAATCTTAAAGAACTTCATAAACACTAGCTTTAATTGCTGTATTTTATGTTTCTATGTTATTTATCTAGTTTTGTTTTTATTGTATTTTAATTATTATATCCATAGGGGACCCCCCCCCCCTTCCCTCCTGTATTTTTTATCACTGATGGAAACTGCTGGGGGAGGGGTGGATCTTGTTTTTACATCAGCTTAATTTAAAAAGCCTCCTCCTATTCTCTGTTACCTTTAGGGTCAAATTCTGACTCCCCTGGCACAAGAAGACCTTGACAGCTTGGCCCCAGCACACCCTGACAGCCCTCTCCTCCATTCTCCCCTTCACCAGCCAAACTATCCTCCTGTTCCTCACACTGAACCCTCCATCTCCTCCCTCCATGCCTTTGCACAGGCTGTGCCCCATGCCTGTGCATGAAGCTGCTCCCTCCTCCCCCTCACCTCTTAGCTTCTCTGGTTCCCTTTAAAGCTTAGCTCAGGTACCACCTTTTACGGATCTCAGGCTGCTCCCACTCCTCAGAGTTTTTGTTGTCCGGTCGTGTATGACTCTTCTTGACCCCATTTGGGGTTTTCTTGGCAAAGAGACTGGAGTGGTTTGCCTTTTCTCCAGCTCATCTTACAGATGAGGAAACTGGAGGTTCAGTGTCTTGCCCAAGGTCCCATAGCTAGGAAATGTGAGAGGCACCATTTGAATTCCCCATCTTCCTGACAGCATATGTTGTGTTCCACACCCATAGCCCCCCACATCTGCAAAGAAAGGGGGGAGATGCATTTTTCAGTTATTCTTAGGGGCCAGTTTCCTTTTTCCTTTTTTTTTATTTTTTGTTCTTTCCATCTGCACTATTGTAGTCATTATTTACACTTGCATTTTTAAAAATCAGCTTCACAAGTACAAGGTGGGGGAGGTGTGGCTTGACAACAATTTGTGTGAAAAGGAGCAGGGTGTTTCAGTGGCCTCCAAGCTCTGTGTGAGTAAGAAGAGCCAAATTATAGCAGGAACAGTCCTTGGGCTCTTGGGAGGGGTGGCCAGAGGTGTGGTGGAGGAGATAAACCCACGGGGCTCAGCTCTAAGGCCGTAAAGGAACTCAGAGGCCCTCTGGCAGATGAGGAAACTGAGGCATAGGGCCGTCAATCTTCTAATGCAGTGAACTGGGGACGTTTCAACTGGAAAGAAGACCACCAAATAGAACAATCTGCCGAGATCCAGATTTAGGCTCAGTAAAGGGGGCACCAAAAGTCTTACTAGTTAAGGCTGTCCAGAAGCCGATTACCCTGCCCCTTCCCACTAATGGTCTCCCAGGGAGGACCTGTTGGGAAGCTGGGAGAGGGACATCCTGGTCCCAGTGGGCTGGACTGGTTAGCCTGGGAGGTGCCTTTAGCCCTGCCCCCATCTAGGATCCTTACCAGAATTGAAGGCAGTTAGGTAGCTGGGGGTTCGAACAGTAAGAACTTCAGGAGGGCTGGCAGGGGAAACGGGCGAGATGCCTATTGACCTGGGGATGAGGGTTTGGATGCACCATTTTAATTCAGTAGACCTTTATTAAGTGCCTACTATGAGCCAGGCAAGAGCCGAAGGTGGAGAGGGCAGCAGGAGCTCTGGAGGAACCACCCCCGGTGTGGAGGCAGGAAGTAGGTGGGGAGGGGGTCACGACGAAAGGCCGGTTATTTGTGATAAGGGAAAGTGGTGGCCTCTGGGCGCAGGCGCGTTGGGTCACAAGCTTATGGAGAGAGCTTTGGAAGGGACTCGAGGCCTTTGCTTCCTTTGTATTACAGATGAGGAAACTGAGGCTCCACGCGAGCGGTGGAAGACCTTGAAGCTTTTCCTAGAGCGAGTCCGTCCAGGTCTGGAGGGAGATGGGGATGGAGGTCCCACCTCGAGGACAGGCTCCAAATGAGAGCCCCCTCGAGTTTCGTTTGTGGCAAATGGCTCAACCTCAGGACTGAACGTGTTTTTAACAGCGGGAACACTGAAGAAGACGCGCTATCCTGCGCTAAGGCCCCCGCCTCCGTCTGCCTGCGGGAGCCCTCCCGTAGGAGCCGGCCCCTTCCCTTACAGAGTCGGGGCCGTCTTACTTTCTCTTCTAGCACCGGGGCTGAGCACGACGCTTGGCGCACAGTAAGCCTCCACGAACGTTCTCTCCATTTCATTCATTCATTCACATCCCCAGAGCCTACCTCGCACGCGGCCTGGCGCTTATGTAAGTAGGCGCTTCCTAAGCGCCCGCAGGTTGACTGAATGCACCCTGCCGGAGCTGCCCAGGCTGTGTTGGGCTGCGGAAGGGGCGGGGGTTGGCGGCAGGCTGGGAGAGGGGGGAGCGGGGCTGGATGTCTTCCCGCATCCCCGATGACCTGCCCCTCCCCAGGGCCTCCGGGGAGCCCCCACCCCCACCCCGCTCCCCCGGTACCAGCTGGCCTAACCCTGGCTGCTCAGCGCTGCGGTTCCCTCCTCCCCCGTCCCTCCTTCCCTCCCCCCTCCCCCTCCCCCCTCTCTCCCCTTCCCCTCCCCCGCTCTCCCGTGGGCGCAGCGGGCGGGGCGCGGGGGCTGCTCTGCAGGCAGGCGCCGGGAGGGAGGGAGGCAAGCAGGGACCGGGACGAGGACGCACTGCCGGCCGGACGCACGGAGCGGACGCCCGGCTGGTGGGCAGCCTGCGGCCGAACTGACGGACGCGCAGCCGGGGCGCTCCGGGCCGGGCCATGGCTTGGCCCTGTATTAGCCGCGTGTGCTGCCTGGCGCGCCGCTGGAACCAGCTGGACCGCTCGGATGTGGCCGTGCCTCTGACCGTGCACAGCTACTCGGACATCGAGGACCCCCCGCCGCCGCCGGGGCCCCCCCCGGTGGGGCCCCCCGGCTCCCCGGGCCCACCGCTCACCCAATACCAGCGGGACTTCGGCGCCCCGCGCCGGGACCCTCAGCCCTGGCCCCGGCCCGGCCCCGGCCCTGGGGGGGGCCGCCGAGACCGAGACAGGGAGCCCGCGGCGGCCCCCGGCGTCTATGTGCTTCCGGGGGGCAATGGGCTGGAGGCCAGCGACGGGGACCCCCGCTTCCTGAGGCTCCGTGCCCCTGCCGATGCCGCCCCCCTGCCGGTCACCACGTCCTACAGGTACACTCGGGACGGCGCGGAGACAGGGGGGCCCGAGCCGGGTGGAGGCTCGGCGGGCTCCCCGCTCTGGGAAGGCATTGACCATTGGAGGATGGGAGGGCAAAGGAGCGAGGGACCCATCCCCACCCCCACCCCCAATTCGGTTGGAAGGGACCTGGGGGCAGCCAGCCCAACCTCGCACCAAATTCAGTCCAGAGTAGACGGAGCCCGCGTTTGAACTTGCAGTGCTGGGGACCTCGTTCCCTCCTGCCAGGCGGCCCATTCCATTTATGATCGGAAAGCTCCCCGGAGTTGGGAGTCAGTCCTTCCTCACCTCCTGCTGAAATCTGCTCCCTCCTTTTCCTAATCCTCGCCCCCAGAGGCCTAGGGGTGCCCAGCCCTGTGACAAGCACCGGGGTGGCCTCGAGGCTTTCCTGGGCTCCCGAGTCCCACCTCCCCCTGGGATCCCAAAGCCCCTCCTGATCAGTGGTGCCCAGAACGGCCCGCACACAGATGTGGCCTGACTCCAGCGGCCAACACAGTCGGACCATTGTCTTCCTTCCGCACTACCCTCAGCTTGGGTCACTGCAGCTTAGGACGAGAGCGCTTCTTGGCTAGCCACACACAGTCATACTGAGCTGAGCTGAGCTGAGCCTCCCCCTCCCCCAGGCAGTGCGGAGTAGTGGGCAGAAACCTGCTTGGCGTCAAGCCCTGGGTTCAAGCCCAGCCTCTGAAGGGTGCTGGCTGAGAGGCACCTCACGGTCCTCCCCCGGGCAGCTCTCGCTAAGTGCCGTGGCAGGAGCCTGTCTGCATTGGTGGAGGGACTTTTCTCACACACCAAGAAGATCGCAGGTCTGGCCCATCCCCCTCGATGCCCCCCTCTCCTAAAAAGCACCAACCCAGAGCTTTTTTTCCAGGCCGACTTTTTTTTTTTTTTTTTTAGTCATGGCTCCCCCCTCATTCTCTTTTTAACCTAAGTGCAGGACTTTTCCTTTAATGCTTATTTAGCTGTTACCCGTGTGGCAGTAGATAGATCACTGGCCTTACTGCCCGAACGACCCCATCCTAAATCCCACCTTAGACATGTATGGTCTTTATGACCCTGGGGAAAGTCACAGCAATTGACCCTCGGAGCTGCCGAGAAGCTTCGGAAGGGCTCAGGCAGAGTGAGTTTCCTCTTCGGAGAGCTCCGCCTAGACTCATCTATGCCTTAACCGAGAAAAGCCAGCCCGCTCAGGCGGCACGAACATTTTTACTTTGAAATAAAAGTTTCCGTCCTGCTAGATCTTTTTTCTTTATGGATTAAATTTCATCTTAGAATTTGGATTTTAAAAGATTCCAAAAGATGTGTCAGAATGGTCTTCCAGCATCTCCTTGGCAGCTTCATGGTATCTCCAGATTCGAGGAGTGCACCAATTTCTTGAAAGACAGGGCAGGAAGCGCGATCAGACACAGGCCAAGCTTAAAAAAAAAGCCAGGCCTAGAACCCAGGTCCTCTGATGCCAACTAGCCAGGTAGCCTTGGGCAAGTCACATATTTTCTCTCTTCTCTTTCCTTCCTTCCTTTCTCCTCCTTTTCTTTCTTCTCCTCTACCCCTTTCTCCTCTCTCTCATTCTCCCTCCTCCTCCTTTCTTTCAGTCTGTCTCTGTCTCCCTTCTCTCTCTTCCTCCTCTTTCTCCTCTCCCCCTCCTCCTCTCTCAATCTGTCTCATTCCCTCCTTTCTCTTTGTCTCCTCTCCTCTCCTTTTCTCTCCTCTTCTCTCTCTCTCTCTCTCTCTCTCTCTCTCTCTCTCTCTCTCTCTCTCTTTCTCTCTTTCTCCCTCCCTCCCTCCCTCCCTCCTTCCCCTCTGCCCCTCACTTTATTATCTATATAATGAGGAAGGAAATAGAGGTGAGTTGGCCAGATTTGACAAAGATAAATCATATATCAAGTGTTTACTGTGTCCCGGGACCGCCCCAGGATTACATATTCATCCCATAAGCTTTATCAATGATCTGTGTGGCTGGCACTGGAGGAAAAGAGAAAGGAAGTGGCTTCTGTCCTCAGGGTGTCCATGCAGCCAGTAGGTGTTGAGGGCAGGATTTGAACTCGGGTTCTTTGCCTCCTCATGCAGTGGGGCCTGTTCCTGTTCATCATTTATTTGAGTCTCAGCTGTGTGAGCCCCTCTCTCATCCTCGGACTCCTTGTTTCAGGGGCTGATTCTCCATTCTCTTGAGTGTGAGGGTCCTTTCTGCTCTGCACATACCTGATGCTCACAGCACCTAATGTGTGTGTAGATTACATCCTGGAGGTGGGGGAGGTGGGGGATAAAATTGTGAGGATATTCACAGAGGGGTGGGGGGGGGGGCTGTGGGGAGTGGAAGTCTAAGATCCTGGGCAGAGCAGAGAGCCTCGTCTTGGGGCTGGCGGTCAGCACCATGGAGAGAGGCTAGACTATGGCCCCCGCCCCCATTTCTGGGAGGTAAGGAGAGGACGCTGGTCTCCACGCCTATCTTTATTTACCTAATGGCTCCGCCACTCGCATTCCCTGCTAGGTCCAATTTAATTCAGCAAGCATCATTGTGGTTGTTGTTAATTAAAATTTTTTCAGTTGTGTCCAACTCTTTGTGACCCTATTTGGGGTTTTCTTGGCAGAGATACTGGATGGAGTTTGCCATTTCCTTCTCCAGCTCATTTTACAGATGAGGAAACTGAGGCAAGAAGAGTCAAATGACTTGCCCAGGGTCACATGGCTTAGTAAGTGTCTGAGGCTGGATTTGAACTCAGGAAAATGAGTATCCCTGACTCCAGGACTGGCACTAGGTGATACCTAGCTGTGCCTAATTAGCAATAATAGTATTTATTAAGACCCCATTTGTACAAAGCCCTGTGCTGGCTGCTTGGGAATATAAAGTTGAAATAAAAGACAGTCCTTGCCGAGTGTCCTGTGATCTCTATTTGGAGGTCCTTCCAATGATGCAGATAGTAACCCCTGCATGGCTGCCCCACCTGTAAATTGCTTATGAATGACCTGCTGGAGATGAGACCCTGCTTTCAAAGGGCTTGCAGTACAGCACAGTACCTAGCACGTGGTAGGTATTTAGAATGTTCATTGATTGATTGAAATAGATGCGAATCAGGCGTTTGTGGCATGTTTTGCACCTGTGACTCAGAAGATCATAGATTCAGAACCGGGGAGGACATCTGGGGCCATCAAGCCCACCCAGTTTACTTGAGGCCCAGAGATGTTGAGGGACTTTCCCAGGGTCACCCAGCTCTCTAGCTTGGCTCCAGTACTATGGACATTGTGCCCTGCTGCCACCGCTGGCCATGCCTACATAGCCTGTGTCAAAGGAGGAGGCAGCTACCATCTTTGCCAAGGCTGAACTCTCCATGTGTACCCGTGGTCCTCTACATCCCCCCAGGACTTTGCTAGGCCAGTCAGCCCCTGTCTGTCCTGGGGCTCTACCTACAAACCTGCTTGTCTTCCTGACCCTAAAATGGCCCTCCTTAACCTTGCTGCCTCCCAAGGAATGGGTTTTCCCTTTCCCCCCTAGCACTGCTGCCCACTTCCTTTCTAGCCAATAACTCCTCTGCCCCTCAAAATCTGGCTTCCATCTTGAAGCGACCCTCAGAAGTTACCAGGGACCCCCCCCCAAACCAAACCCCATTTTCTTTGACTTCTGCCACATCTGGTGCTGGTGGGCTGCCTGCCACGACTTCCTTGGCCTTCCGTGACCTCCTCTACAGTGCCTTCTCTGTCTCCCCCTGGAATGAAGGTGACCTCCTCTTCTCTCCTCACTGTCTCCCTTTGGGAGCTCAGACACTTGGCTGATTTCCATCTCACCTTTGCAAAGGATTCCTCAGTATCCATCTCCAGCCCAGATATCTCTCCCAAGCTACAAACCCACATTTTAAGCAGTCAACTGAACAGTTCCATCTCGCTCCCTAATACCCCAAGGGATCATGACCCAACTTCCTGTTAAAAATCAGCTCTGATGAACACCATGCTGTTTCCTGGGGCAGCTCATTCTGTTTTTAGAGAGATCTAAGCATCAAGTTTCCCCTCATCCACCCCAGAGCCCATGGAGGGCTAGGGAGCAGGGGAGGAGACCCACCAAGAGGGCCCCGATGGAGCTGGTATCAAAGGGAGAGTTTTCTCCCTCCCCTCCCCCAGATGCACCTTCCTGCCAATGCCCCCTTCCTCTTATTGGACACTGACTCCTTTGTCTCCCCCCCTCACAATCTTCACCTGCTGGGAGGAATCCAGAATTCCCATGCCACTTCCATCCAATCCCCATGCTTTGGGACAGGCACCACCAGGCAGCATCTTTCTGGGCCTTTCTGATAGCTTTGCAGTCAAGCCCTCCATTACATATTGTCTCCTTGAGAGTGGGTGCTGGTTTAGTTTCTCTTTGTCCCCAGCCCTTGAGATAGAGACCAGACATGTGATTTAATTTTATAGGGAACACCCAGGTGAGAAACTTGCTTTATCAATGCAAGTTGGCACCTTCTCTGCCACTGATAGCTTTAGAGAGGAGGTTAAGTGACTTACCCAGGGTTACACAGCTCAGATGTATTGGAGGCAGGACCTGAACCTAGGTCTTCCTTTGAGGCCAATGCTTCCTAAGTGCTTTGAACTGAAATCTGCTTCCTTGTAGTTTCTATCCATTGTTCTAATGGCATTAATCTAGGGCCAGGAAATCAAGTTTCATGCCCAGCTTTTCACACACTTGAAGCTGTGGGCTCACTGGAACAGAATCCAGGTCCTCTGTTAATTAAGATTGCTCTTGGGCCACCCTGCCGATCCAAGAGGGGCTACTCCAATTCCGAGGGATTTTTAAATTTATTTTTGTTGATTTTTCTTTCCCCTTTAAAAATGCTCTTTGTTTTAAATATCATTTTCATTTCTAAATATGTTCCTGCCCACTCTCCTATGACAGCCATCCTTTGCCACAAAGAAGTAACAAGAGAAAAAAAATGCTTCAGCAAAACTAACCAATACATCAACCAGTACTGACAGTGTGTCCAAAGTTTCAGCCCCACAGTCCCCGCCTCTGCAAAGACGGGAGGGAGGCACATTTTCCTGCTTCTTCTTTGGGGCCAGGCTGACTCCTCATTACAGAGCATTCTTCTTATGGTCATTGTGCAAGGCTTTCCTATAGCAGTACTCTGGATTTACTCTCCTTACCCAAACTCCAACTAACTGCTTGAGTCCCCAGAGCACGGCTGCCTACATCTTCCCCCTCAGGGCTCTAGGAGTACCCTGGAGGGGAACTGGGGTTCTTTTGCCATCAGTTTAAACCCCTATTCTAGAGTGTTCCCCAGTGTCAATCACCAGTCATTAATGCCCTACTATGATCCAACCAAGTAACATTAATTAGCTTTTAATAAAAAAAAAAACATTTTTACTGATGTCTTTTGTTTTTTACATTACCAAATTTCCCCCAGTATTCTTCTCCCAGAGAGCTATCTTATATAACAAAAAAAAAAAAAAATTAAGCTAATTTATGCAGAGCACATCTCCAGCCTCATTATCATAATCACAGAGTATGATTATTAGGAGACACATAGTAGATGATCCAGCAAAGTAGACTGGAAAAGAACAGTCAGCCCGACAGGAGGAGACCTGAAAGGAGAGAATCCCCAGGAGGAGATGATGGATAGTCAGTGGTCAGAGAAGTCAAGAAAGGTGAGGGCTATGACAAATGAGAGACCGATGGTCACTTTGGTGAGAGCAGGTACAGGTGAGTGGTAAGGCTAGAAGGAAATTGAGATTGCAAAGGGCACAAGTAGAGGTGAGGTCAGGGTGATGAGCATAGACACCTGCATCCTGTCACCACCCAGGAAGGAGAGATATGGGATGGTAGCTTGAGAGGATGGAAAGGTCAAGTCCAGTGAGTATTTTTCCAGGACAGAGGAAGCTGTGTATTTGTAGGCAGCCAGGAAGTGAGTAGATAGGGGAGAGGGAGGAGGATGCTAAAGGGGGCAATCTGCTGGCCAAGGTGGGAGGGAAGGGGATCAAGGGCAAGTGGAGAGGGCCTGGCTTTGGGAAGGAGGAGCTTCACCTAGCTTTCCACAGACCCTTTCGGCTTTCTCTCCTCAATCCTCATGGCATATTGGTTTAGCCATCCTGGTACTTATCAAAACCTGACTCATCTTGTGTTACTTGGGTAACTGTTATCTCCCTTGAGGCTGTGAGTTCTTTGACATCCGGGGGTGGCATCCCTTAGGGAGCCAGGCCATGGACCCTCTTCATGGTTGCTCTCAGTAAATGTTTGATGGATGAAGCAAGGACACTGGGAGGCATTAGAGATGGGTTCCAAAGAGGGTGTGATGGGACGCCTTCAGGGCACTGCTATAAGCTTTTAAGCTAATTCATGTGACTTGGCCATCACAGTTTTCCCTCACTGTCTTTGTAAATCCCAAGAGCAGGGGCTGCCTGGGCCATCATGGCTGGTTCTAGGGCTTCAGGGAAATCTGAGGAGACTGAGGATTGGGAGATGTCCTGGCCCAACTGGGCTGAATGGTGCTCAGGTCAGCTTGGCTCTGCCTTATCTGTCAGCAGGAGGAACAGTAAACTTGGAAGACCTTGGGCAGTCGGAATGTTTTGCTGATTTAAGTACAAACTGCCCTGAAAGGGCCAGGCCTCTACCCAAAATTGCTCAGGACAGCAGTCAGCATCGGTGTGGCCTGTGCTGGCACAGCATGGTGGTGGTGGTGGTGTGTGTGTGTGTGTGTGTGTGTGTGTGTGTGTGTGTGTGTGTGGCTTTAAGAGATGCAAGTGAATGCTTTTGTGTGCTTGAGCGCTCGCACGGACGCTCGCGAGCGCGCACAAACACACACACACACACACACACACACACACACACACACACACACACACACACACACACACTGAATCAAAGGGAAGAGATGACAGAACCAAACCCAGGGAGGGATCACATAACAAGACCTTGCTAGCTCAGGGGCTGGAGCCTGTGTCCTCCCCAGCTCTGGGAGAGAAGGTTCACCTTACTAAAGGGCCCCAGATGGTTTCTGGACATCATGATCTCTGGCCTCAAGGGCACAGCCGATTTCCAAGAGGAAAAGCACAGAGTTCTTATGGGTAACAAGGAGGCCTGGAGACCCGTGAGGCTGATGAACTCACCTTCAAGCTAGACTTCTTCCCACTAGAGAATGTCTTACCATTGAAGCCCACTTGGAGTTGGGAAGGGCTGAGTTCCAATCCTGCCTTCAATGATTATGACCTTGGGACTTTGAGTTATTGGATCTCTCTGAAGCTCAGTTTCCTCATTTGTAAAACGGGACTAATAATGGCAGCCCATAGCTCCCAGGGTTATTTTGAGGAGCAAACCTCCACACACTGTGCTTCCACCAGGATGTATGCAGAGGTCTGCAGATATATGGGATAGTAGGATCCTAGATCTGGGGGGAGGGTCCTCTGAGGCTGTCCCATAATAGTAACAGCCAGCATTTATGCAACACCTACTATTCCAAAACATGACATTTTTATCCTTCCCACAACCCTGGGAGGTAGGAAACTGAGGCAAACAGGTGAAGTGACTTACTCAAGGTCACACAGCTAGGAAAAGCCTGAGGCAGGACTTGGGCTCAGGTCTTCCTGACTGCAGACACCCTCCGCTCCCCTCCACTTTACCTTCTAACTGCCCAGGCCGAGTTCTATGTGGGTATTGTCTAATGGGAGGGAGGATCTGGAAATGACCGACTCTCCCTGCTGAGATCGTGTCTCTGCTCCGTGTATCAGACAGGAGTACCGGCCCTGGCCTGGCACCAAACCCTCAAGGCCCATGAAGACCAAACCAACCTCTATTATCGTCACTGACTACACTGTGAGGGAGAGCAGCTACCGGGCTGACTTCAAGGTAAGTCGCCCCCTGGGCTGGACTGGGCTGGATGGGGGCGGGGGGGGGGGCTACCTTCAGGCGGTCAGTCGCCCCCTGGGCTGGGCTCCAGGAAGGCCTCCCTTTAGGCGGTCCAGCTCCCCAGGCCCATTCCGTAGAGTGTGTGTGAGTGCTGAAGCCAGTGAAGGTGCCAAAGGACAGGTGCCTGACCCAGCGCGGGAATAAAGACCGTGCTTGGCATGGGGCACGCATCCCGGCCATGAGGGATCCCTCCAATGACCTCCACCCCCTGCAGAAAGACCAAGACAAATTGTACGTAGAGCTGGCGAACCCAGAGGGGAAACCAATGAAATTGTGCGCAGGACAAGGTCGGATACCACCTGTGCGGGGCTCCTACCACCCACACCCCCAGCTTCAAAGCCTGCTGAGCCTCGTGGGGGAAAGGCCCTTGCCCCTAGTCAGCCAGCCAGTTAGCAAAGACCTCGTAAGTGCCCACTGTGCCGGTTGTGATGCGCGACCGCTTTGTTTTGCAGGTCCCAGAAGGAAGGAGAAAGTTCTCGCCGAATCCTTCCGCGGTCTTTCAGGCCTCCCCTGCTCCTATACTGCATGTGTGATCGTCCACACCTGCCCGCTCTGGGGGCAGGAGGGCGGAGGTGGCAAAGTGGATGTGTGTGCTAAAGTTAGCTGCGATGCCGCCTGAGGGGCGCAAGGGCTCATCCCCTTGGCTTCTAGCCCGTGGAGGTGCCAGTGGTCAGAAAGCAGCCACAGCACACCCGTCTATGCCAACGCATGCTTACACTGTTGGGAATATTCCTGGCCTTGCTGGGACCAGGCTCGTGTCTCCGTGGCCCAGGATTTCTGGTCACAGCTAACCAAGCCTATCTGTGGACAGTGGCCCAAGAATACCCGCATGGAACACAGGAAAGGAAATGTCCCCAAAGCGCTTGTTGGTCCGATGAAGAAAGCAAGCCATGGAGAACTCTGCTCCCCAAGTCTGCCCCACACTAGCTCTGCTGTTTTCCAAAGGTTCAACCCATCAGGAATTTTACCCTCATTTCAAAGCCACGAAGGACCATGATCTAACCAGCCTTCATTTCTGAAATCTGAAGGAATGAGCGAGAAGGGGGTTGATTCTGCTTTGGGCAGATGTGTCCCAACAGCCTGAAGATTCCCCAGGATCAATTCTGTGGGATTTTTACTTCCTCTATTTCCAGGATCTCTACTAATTTCTTATGGATTTTCCACAACAGTGACAGTAACCATTTTTTTTCCCAAAGGGAAATCGCTTGGCTTTTCTGATCTACAACTCTCTGCACATACACATTGTACAATAAATGTATTGCCTTGAAACTCTAATTTCTTGCCTGCGTGTTAGTTAAGTGAATACTAAGTAACCAGAAATAATTTCCCTAGCAGTAGGATGACATTCATGGAGCTACATTTTGGAAGATGCCCATTTTAAATTCCCTTTTGGACAAGATGCAGTTGTTTTTTGTTTTGGGGTTTTTTGGTTTTTTGGGGGGACTTTTGGAGGCAATTGGGGTTAAATGACTTGCCCAGGGTAACACAGCTAGTATTGGAGGCCAGGTTTAAACTCAGGTCCTCCTAACTCCAGAGCTGGTGCTCTATCCGCTGTGCCACCTAGCTACCCTGACAAGATGCATTTTTAAATTATAGAGACACCTAAATTATAGGATCTGTGACTTCTTAGTAAAGGCAACTCCCAAGTAGGAGAACTCCCTCTGCTAAGTCAGGTTGGCACCTTCTCTGAAATTAACAGACTTACTTCTAGAGTTGCCGAGAGCCCTGAGGCCTGCCCAGAATCATCTATAGCCAGGACATGTCAAAGGCAGGACTTGAATTTAAGTCTTCCTGGTTCTAAGCCCAGCTCTCTACCTACTAGGCTACCCTGCCTTTGTTTAACCAGGAAGCCTAGGGGAAGAACACAGGCCCTAGAGTTAGAGAGTTTGCATTCTCCAGACCTGCCTCTGATACTGCCCATGTGACCTTGGTCAAGTCACTGAAACTCCCTTTGCCTCAGTTTCCTCCTCTGTAAGATGGGAGGGTTAAAGCAAATGGCATCTGAGTTTTTATTCCAATTCTAGATCTATGATCAATCCTTAAGCCGTTAAAGATGAAAAACAAGAATAACAGCATTTTAAACTTCAAAAATTTACATAGAAAGGCATTACTTTAACTATTAATTTAATGTAAATTGTTATTTAACTTTCTGAACAAAGCATGGATTAGTCATTTCTATACTTGCCCCATTTTAACAAAGCCTTTCTTTAGATTATAGCATAGGGATGGGTTTAAATCAGTGTCTTTTCTAAAGATTTCTCCAAGGTCAAATGTCTGCTGCTGCTGCTACTGCTTTGGGGTTAGTGTTTGAAGCCCACAATTTGGGGACCCTCAGACCATGTATAAAATGGCACATGCTTGGCATCACTAGGGTCCAGGGCTCAAACCTTCTAAAATGCTGCAGGATTGTATCCATGCTTGGCTTGGCTGGGCTAAGCACAAGAGTGAGCAAATGCTATCTGCTGAGGCCTGCATGATCAACAATCCTGCCCTATCCTTGTTGGAGGTGCAGGACCATTTCCAAGCCTTTCCCAATGGCTAGCCTTGGGCTCTTTCTGTTTATTTCTGGTATAATGTTCACACTCAGGTTCACCAGTTTGGCATCTCTTTAGGAATGACTAAGAACTCTGACCTGATTCAAGCTTAGTCCCTGTGGATTTTGCTTAAGAGATGCTTCGATTAAGATATACAGCTAAGTGGGCAGTCCAGAATTGAACGGGAAGGAGAGAATACCCTGAATTGCATTTGGGAAAATGTGTGGTGCTTCCAGTGATTCCAAGCCTTTCTTTCCTGCTGGATTCTATTGTTTTCGCTTCCATATTCTTCCAGCACTGCTGTGCAGCAGTAAATCAGAGCATGCTCCCAGCTTGGAAAAATCCACATGGTAGGCAATCCACAGAGCAGAGAGGCATGAGGGGCATGAGGAGGTTGTGGTGTTTGACCAAACATGACCTAAATGAAGGGAAATATGAATGAAGGACTTGATCCATGACACAGATGACTGACAAAGGGATAGGATGACAGATGGGCAGCCCCAGTGTAGCACTCAGAAATATGAGAAGATTTTGAGGAAGGCCTCATGTGTTGGGGCTATATCCTCTAGGAATGTCTTTTGGAAAGCCATGGACAGGAATCCCAAAGGTTGAGAAGGGTGGTGCTCTGCAGTTGTGGAGGGAGAGTGATGCTAATGAGAGCACAGAAATATATGTTCATCAACCACCATTGGGGAACAAATAATTGGGTAAATGGGTCAACCATGTTAAGATTAGAGCACAATGAAGTGCTTTTTCAGATACTCCATTTTCCCTTTCTCTTTCTGTTGTATTGTTGTATTGTCATGGTGGAAATGTAAGATTATTATTTTGTGTTATTAGGAAAAAACATTTTGTCATGATATTATTTCATTTAGCAATTGTGACTTTTTCTGAAATTCCTTCTTTGTATATTTGTTAGTTTCATTCAACTTACAATTGTTACTATGTTTGTACATTATAAATCCAGCTTTTCTTTTGTAACTTTTAATGTGGTTATGTCCTAAAAAACAAACCAGGGCAGTATTAATAACATTGATAAATTTAAAGTTTTAAATATTCATTAAAACGTTAAAAACCAGCTTATGAGTAAAATTGAAGAATAATTAATGTTTTCCATTTGAAAATATTTTTAAAAATACACTTTTCAATATGAATATCATAGTGCTTTGTTGTTGTTGTTGTTGTTGTTTTTAAAGCAGCTAACTACCTGGAAAGGGACCCCAAAGTCTTTGTGTCTGGCAACCTTACCCTTACCTACCCTCCACCTACCCAGTGGATTGGAGAATGCTTACTGGTAGAAAAGGTGTGGAACAGTTGAGTCTATAAAGCCAAGATGGGATAAAAAGATGTTAGGCCTAGAGAAGACTTTAAGAGGCAGGAGGATAGAACATATTGACTTGGGTTCAAATTGTGCCTCTGGCACTTACTGCCTGTGTGGTCTCAGTTTCCTCACCTGTAAAATGGCTGAGTTGGCCTCTGAGGCCCCTTCCAGCTCTAACCCTATGGTCCTTCCTAGACCAATACTGAGTTTACAGCTGCAGTAACTGAAGCTGATATTTAGCTAGAGATGAAAAGCAGGATTCAAATCAAGGTTTCCCTATTCTCCCTCCAGCATTGCAGCTAATGGGGCACCCATTTACCAATACCATAGTGTCTTTCCTCATTACTCTATCCCTGGGACTTGACACTCAGTGGCTAGATTTTTGCTCTCTCATCACTACTCACTGTTGTTTCCTGGGAGGACTCTTTCCTGAGACCCTGGGGATTGGCCCTAGTCAGGAAGTGCAGGATTATTCCCACAGGATAAAAGGTCAGGTGTGCTGGGCTCAGATGCAATCTCATTAGTCCACTGGGGTCTGGAAATGTCCAAGTAAACCGTGGAGCTTAGAAAAGATAGTACTAATTAGAAGGGAAACCAAGAAAAATCTCAGGGTGTTATGGACAAAATGGGACTCAGTGTTAGCCCAAGGCAGAACAATTCTCTTCTCAGACACATTTCCTGCTGATAATTTCCTGAGCCCTCTTGAGATGCTTCTTTGGATTCCGGTCCAGGGACATTTTGGCTGGAGAAGAGGGAAGATTGCATCTCTGAAAATGGGGAAAGGAATCTTCTCTAGTTTTTTCCATCAAAAGAGGTGCAGAAGGGGAAAGCCCATGGAATACTAGCTCTGTGGCTTTCATCCAAGAGAGGGCACTGAGCTTCTTGATGAACCAATGAGGCTGAGCTTGGGAGCCTCTAACTCTGGGAAACATGGTGGCAAAGCACCCAAATCCTCAGATTATGCAAAACCTGATTTAACTTGCTTTTCCCTCCTCTTTGGGCACAGATACAATCATCTAAAATACAGGATTTGGACAATCAGAGCTCAATACCAAGATGAAAGACCCACCAGATGGTGCTCGAGGTGGGGGCTCTTCCCTTGAGAGTGAACTAGGACATTCTGATGAATCTAGTAATCCCTGAATCTCATACTAAGAAGTGACTTTATGGGTCACCCGCCACCAGGTGATTTTCTGAATAGGAATTATCTCTCCAAGAGAGGCATCCTGTTGTAATAAATAGATAAAGTGCTAGAATTGGAGTCAGGAAGACCTGAGTTCAAATTCTGCCTAGGCATACATGTTGTGAGACCTTGGTGGAGTCACTTACTTTTTGGGCCTCAGTTGTGTGTGTGTGTGTGTGTGTGTGTGTGTGTGTGTGTGTGTGTGTATACACACATATTTATTTATTTATTGTGCTGGTCTTTCCCCCAAGCATTTTCTGCCCTTCCCAAAGGTGCACGTGTGTGTGTGTGTGTGTGTGTGTGTGTGTGTGTGTGTGTGTGTGTGTGTGTTATTTAGCATTGAAAGCTTATCACAATTTGGCTCTGGCCTATCCTTCTGGCCTGAATAGATAATTCTCTCATACTTGAATTCTCTGCTCCAGCCAAACTGGCCTCTTTGCTGTTATCTGCACATGATATCCTATTTCCCACCTCCATACCTTTGCATAGACCATCTCTCATGCCTGGAACGTTCTTCTTCAGCTCTGCCTCTTGGAACTCCTGACTTCCTTCAACGCACATCTGAGGTATCTCTTCCTTCAAGAGCTGTTTTTTGATTTCCCTGATCTGTAAGAGTTTTTCTTTAAATCACTTGTATATATAGTGGAAAGGAAAGAAAATAAATATCTATTAAAGAATTTTAAAACAGAGAGGCTGAGGCATGCATGCTACAGAAGAGAAATGTTGCTTACACTCCCAGATGTTTTACTTTGTTACAAAAGACCTCACAGAATGGAGGGAAACTGTTAATGTTTGTAAAAAAGACAAAAATATAGCAATAAAACCTAAAAAACATTTACAGATATGTTAGCCTGTAAGCTCCCAGAGGTCAGGGACAGTTATTCATCTTCATATTCCCAGGGCCCACAGTAGTGCCCAACACTTGTTGATGGATGGGTGACTATATCACACTACTGATGTGAGGTCCACCCTCATTTTCAGAACAATGCCTCTCAAGGTAGCCTAAATTCATTTTAGTTCTTTGGTTGCCTGTCACACTATGGAACCATAGTGATTTTGCAATCCATTAATGTCACACACACACACACACACACACACACACATTTTTGTTGTTTAGTTGCCATCACCTAGTCTGACAGGTTTGGAGAGGGTCTTCATTTCTATCTGGGTACATGCCCGGGAAGAAAGCATACCTCTCTCTTATTAGTGTTGTTTCAGTTGTATCTGACTCTTTGCAGCCCCATTTGGGGTTTTCTTGGGTAGAGATACTGGAGTGGTTTGCAATGTCCTTCTCTAGCTCATTTTACAGATAAGAAAACAGACAAACAGGGTGAAGTGACTTGCCCAGAGTCACAGAGCTAGTAACTGTCTGAAACTGGATTTGAACTTAGGAAGATGAGTATTCATGACTCCAAGCTCAGTGTTCTATGCACTGTGCCACCTGGCTGCCCCTCCATCTCCTTTATACGTCCCCAAAGACTAACTTGGTAGATATGCCTCTAAGTCAGCCTCTTTAGATCATAATAAGTAGCAAGGCATTCAAACTCAAGCCTTATGACTCCATTTTTCCCACACACACCATATGGCCTGTCCTTCAATTGAGTCCTTTGAAATGCACTTTAAACTGGGGCTGGTTTCCTTTTCCTTTCTATCCTTAATTTTAAAATAGAGTGGTCACTTTCACCCTAGTTTCTCTCCTAGTTGGTCAGAATCAAGTCAAGAACCATGGCTCCCTTTGAGGCTTCCTCCACCCTCTAAATAATGAAGTCATTATTATGGCTAGTCAAAAATTCATAGGCTGCTCTGCTTTGGTTAGAGGGAAAGCAAAGTCCTCCATGACTATTCTATCCTTCCTTGCCAGGTGTGTGATTTGTTTACCCAAATTTTCGATTTTTCTTTTTAAGTAAGTGGTTTGATAACGATTTACATTGAAATAACATTTTAAGGTTTGCAAAGCACTCATCCAGGAGTCAAATGCACTTTACTGTGCTTCTCAGCCTCAGCTCCTGGATTTCCTGATGCCTGGAAACAAAGCTGTTTCATTACCCCTTTTATCTAGTCCCTTCCTTTTAAATGAAGACATATTTCATAATTACATTTCAGTCTCATTCCACTGTTTCACTGATACTAATGAAGTCAAGTTTGCCTTACTTTTTTATCTATATGTCAGTGCATTTCTGCATCTGCATCAGAGGCCAGGAGCTCTCTTCATTCATGGACATCTTCTGTGAATTATAGGTTTTCTTGCTGTTAAGTCTTCTTTGTATGGGTATCAGCCACTTTCTTTACATAAAAATCAGTCAAATGAGACCCTAGATTTCTCCCTCTCCTACCCTTTCTAGCTTAAAACTCTCTTGTCAGATTTGGGGGATGGCAGACAAAAATGTTTTTACTAGCATGCATTATTAGCTAAACTCCATCCCTGTTTAAGGGGCCATCATTTCTATGTTTAATGTGTTCCAGAAATCCAAATCCAGATACAGCTTTTTAACCAGTTGTTCACAAGTGAACCTTTCTTGTCAAAGTCCCCACTTCTAACTGATAGCAGTGTTGAAAACACAAGTTATACCCCACCATAATCTTCAGTTTCTTCCCCAGGACTTCATAATTCTTAGCAATGCTTATTAGATTCTTGTTGATGCTACCATTTATCCCCATGTGAATCACCAAGAATGAGTTGGTGATAATCAGGTTTGCCAAGATTCAAGTGGCTCTCAATATATTCACCCTAAAGATAGCAGAAGTCTCTATTGCCTATGCCAGATCAACAAATAGCCATCTCAGTATACCTTAGTGTTAGATACCAAAAATCTTTCTTAGTGGATTCTTTCTCTCCTGGTGGCACCCATAGTTCTGCATTCTATGCCATCATTTTCTCTGATGACCTGTGGAGTTTGGAGGCATTCTATTCCTTTCACCATTTTGTTGAAGAGGAAATATCCACGTGTAAATGTAGTATAATTAACTGATATTTGGCAACTGAAGAAACAAATGTAGGGCACTTTCTATAAATCATACAAATTCCCCTTACTATCTCTACTTGCTGGAAGCATGATTCCCTAGTCATTCTTTTCAATAGCTGTCATGATCAACTGCAAATTGCCTGCTGACAAATCGGGAGTGATAAGAGATTTTATTTACTTATAGCTGGCTGTACTTCTTTTTCTAGATGATGCCAGTTTGATGACCTGCCTTTGATTTTCACAATACACAGTTTCCTGCCAAATTCTCTTGTAAAAGAAGCTATCCACAATACTTGTCCTTGGGAACTGGTTTCTCTAGGAGTAACCAGTCACCACTTCTTTCTACCTCTTCTATCCTCTCCTATTGACCAAAGTTCCAGAAAGCTCCTAGGTTGCTGATGAGTTAAGTAGAAATGGATGAGATTATTTTGATGACAAGCATATTACAGCTGTCTACCAACTGCCCATTAAACAGCCAACAATTAGGACATTGGTACAAAAACTGCTCTGAATTTAATTTTTATGAATGTTTTTATTGATGCCTTTTTTCTTAAATCATCATAGTTTTCCTAAGTGTCTCTTCCCTCTCACTCCCAGAAAGCCATCCCATATAACAAATAGGATTTTTAAGAGGGAAAAAAATCAGTACAATTGATTGGTACATTGGAAAAGTCTAAAAATGTGTGTAATGTAGAAAAAACTAAATTTTCACCTCAATTAAAGTGTGTTGGGGAATTACTCTCTTCATTTAAGTCCTGCTTGGTCTTTATAAGATTGTTGCATTCATTTCTTGGGGTGTGTGTATGATGCAATTGGGGTTAAGTGACTTGCCCAGGGTCACACAGCTAGTAAGTCTTAAGACCAGATTTGAACTCAGATCCTCTTGACTCCAGGACCAGTGCTCTAGCTGCCCTGAGTTGCATTCATTTTTGATTGGGGGTATGTTGTTCTTTCCAATTACATTGTTGTAGTCATTGTGTATATTGCTTTCTTGGTCTTGCTGACCACTGTTTCAGTTCATGTAGTTCTTTTGATGTTTCTCTGTATTCATTATGCACATCATTTCTTATAGTACAATCTACTTTATTTCCCATTCTTTGCTATTACAAAAAGTACTACTGTAATTTTTTTGTGTATATGGGGACTTTCCCCCCCTTATCAATGGTTTTCTTGGGGTGTAATCCCAGTAATGGGGTCTCTGCTTCAAAGAATATGGACATTTTAGTAATTCAGTTGCACAATTCCAAATTGCTCTCTAAAATGGTTGCACCATTTCATCATTCCACTAACAGTGTATTAGTGCACTATCATCCCACCTCTCTAACATTGCAATTTTGGGGATCACTTTTGCCAATTGATATGGGGTGAGTTGTTTTGATTTGCTTTTCTCTCTTATTAGTGATTTTCATGTGGCTGTGAACATTTGGCAGTACTTCTTTTGAGAACTATTTGTTCATAATATTGACCACTTATCTATCAGGGATAGATGGCATATGTATGTGTGTATATGTATATACATACACATAAATTTTAAATGTATACACACATACATACACACACACACATATATGGGGTATGGGGTGTTTAGGGAAGACTCGAACCTCTAGTGAGAGGGCTTGCTGAGCCTTTTCAGGGCTGCTCACCTACCTTTGGTGACCACCTGTCAGCCAACTCTCACCTGTGTTTCCAAGTATATGCAATGGTCACACTCTGATAAACCATCTCTGCAGACAGACTAAACCAGGTTGTGGGTAACCAACAAGCTTTAGACCTGTTGGTAAGTTAGGGGGATGCCTACCCGAAGCATAGGGACACTTCTCCAAACAGAATAAGTGGGTGAGAACAGTTTGTTCCAACAGCCATGAAGGTGGCTGAAGCAAGTGCTTCGGAGAGCTTGGAACCTGGTCAGACATGGAAGATGCCAAGGTCATCCACTGCATGCTGGACCAGCACCAGTCATCCTGACTTTTGTCTTGCCACATGGACTTAGATGACACTGGAAGAAAAAGTGAGGTTGATGACTTTGTGTATCTCTGCCTCACTTAAATACAATTCATGCATGAGTCATTGGTTCTCTATGAAAAGGAAGGACAAACAATAGCTGTGTGCCAGGCACTATGCTAAGTGCTTTTTGATTATCATCTCATTGGAGCTTCCAAACAACCCTGGGAGGTACAGAGGAGGAAACTGAGGCATTTGTGGAGGTGAAGGGACTTATGCAGGGTCACACAGGTGGTAAGTATCTGAGACTGGACTTGAACTCATGGTCTTCCTGATTCCAGGCCCAGCAGTCTATCCAGTGTGCCACCGAGTTGCCTACATAGTTACCTAGATGTCTTAATTTCACCTGTGCAGAAGATTTTTAGTTTCATGTAATCAAGATTACTTTTTGTATTCACCTCTATCTCTTGTGTGGTTAGGAATACATCTCCTATTTGTATATGACCTATTCTAATTTTTTTTAATAGCATGATCTCTAATATTAAGGTCACAACACATTTAGAATGTTTTGTGGAATATGGTATGTTTGTCTAAATCTAATTTCTGTTAGACTGCTTTCTAGTTTTTCCAGCTGTTTTTATAAAAAAATTTTCCTAGGTAATTTGCGTTTTTTACTTTATCAAACACTGGCTTATTGAGTTTTATTGTTTTTGATTCTTACTTGTCCAGTCTGTTTCGTTTATTTAAAAAACAAGCAAACAAGTAACAGATTCTGCTTCTTCGTAAAATAGTTTGAGGTCTGAATGTATTTGTTTCCCTTCATCTTTATTTCATCATTTTCCCATCGATATTCTGGGCCTTTTATTTTTTTTAAAATGAATTTTTTTATTATTTTATCAGTTTTACAAAACATCTCCTTGGTAATTTTGATTGATTTAGCATTAAAATCGCAAATTAGTTTTGGTTATATTATCATTTTTATTATATAGGCACAGCTGAGACATAAGTACTGAATATTCCTCCAACTATTTAAGTTTGTTTTTTTTTTAAGAACTTCATCTTTGAACCTATATAAATCTGTGGGGTTTTTTGTTTGTTTCTTTGCATTTTGGAGGGGGAAGGCAGGGCAGTTGGGGTTAAGTGACTTACCCAAGGTCACTTGACTAGTGTTAAGTGTCTGAGGCCGGATTTGAACTCAGGTCCTCCTCACTCCAGGATGGTGCTCTACTCACTGCACAACCTAGCCACCCAATCTGTGTGTTTTGTTAGGTTGACCCCCCAAATTAGTTTACCCGTTTTGTACTTATTTGGAATAAGAGTTCTCTATTTTTGCTTTTTGTGTTTTGCTATAATATACAAATACTGTTTTTGAGGATTTATCTTGTAGCCTGAAACCTTGCTGAAGCTATTGTCTCAATTAGTATCTTTGTTGATTCTCTAGAATTTTTGAAGTATAAAATGATATTGTCAGCAAACAGAGATAATTTTCTCTTCTTCACCTATCTTTATGCCTTCCCCCCGCCCCCCAGTCTTATTACTGTTGCTACATTTCCAGAACTATATAAAATAATAGTGGATTGAGTAGGTATTCTTGCTTCATGCCCTTTTATGGTTTTATAGAAAAAAGTTCTAGTATATCCCCATATACTTGCTTTGGGTTTTAGACTGATCTTTTTTTGTGATATTTTTAAAAATCCCTTTATGACTATACTTTGCAGGGCTTTCAGCATAAAAGACTGTTGTACTTTGTCAAAGGCCTTTTTTTCATCTATTGAGATGGTCATATGATTTTGGATGTTTTGGTTTGTAACATGGTTATGTTGATTGTTTTCCTAATGCTGGAGTGGGGTGTTTCCTAATCCTCACATTTTTTATATGAACCCCACTAGGACATTATTTCTTGGATAATTTTGTTGTAGTCTAACAGAATTTTCTTTGTTTAAATTTTTTGAGCCAATGTTCTTTAACTATATTGACCTATAGCTTTTCCCCATTTTATCATTCCCTGGTTTAGGTCTTAGGACTAGATTTGCCTCATAAAAAGATCTGATAGGATGCATTCTTTCTCAATTTTTGGAAATTATTTAATATGGGTACAAAATATTCTTTTAAAAATTGACATTCTCCTGTGAATCCATTAGGATGAGGAAACTTTTTTCTTTAATAGTTCCTTTATATTTAGATTTATTTCCTTTTTTGATATTGAGTTAAGACATCAATCTGATCTGATAGTATGGGTATTTTATACTTCTGAAGTTGTGTGTGTGTGTGTTCTCAGTTTTGTTAGCATGTAACTGTGCTTAATGTGTTCTGATTATTGTTTATTTCTTTAGTTGAATTGATTTCACCTTGCCCATTTTCTATTTATTGGTTTGATTTTCTGCTTTCCCCCTTTTAATCAGATTAGCTAACAGTTTATCAATTTCATTAGTCTTTTCAAAGAATCAGTTTTCAGTTTTATTATTTGTTTCGTTTCCAACATATCTATTTCTTGTCTAATTTTCAGAGTTTCCTCAGTGCTTATTTTAGATTTAATTGTTGTTTTTTCCCCCTGAGGACTACTTTAGCTGCATTTTAGAAATATTAGTATGTTGTTTCATCATTTTAATTTTCTTTTACATATTGTTTCTATGATTTGTTCTTTAAATCCTTCATTATTTAGGATTTACTGTTAAGTCTCTACGTGGGTCTGCAGCCTTTACTTGTGGCCTTTGAACCAATGACTATTTTTATTGCATGGTCTGTAAAATATAGAATTATTTCTGCCTTTTTGAATTTGTTTGGAATATCTCTGTGCCTTAGTTGTCAATTTTTGCAAAAATTTCATGTAGCACTGAGAAAAATGTATATTTTTGTAGTCCCATCTGGAAGTCTTCTAGTTTCTTCAGACATGTGTTTAGTTCCACATTTTCTTTTATTGTTCTGTTCCAAAACTGAGAGAGGGGTATTGAAATCTCCTATTATTATTGTGTTATTGTCTGTAATTGTACTGTCTTCTTGGAGGTCACATACTTCCTTTATGAATTTGGATGCTAAGGCACTGGAAAAAAAAGGTTTATTATCAATTTTCTTTCCACTAGGGCTTTCAGAATAATGTAGTTTCCTTGTTTAGCCCTATTAATTTTTCTGAATTCTTGTTTTTGCTTTGCCAACATGAATGTAACTCCTTTTTTGGATTCACTTGATGTATGGTAAATTTTTTTTCTATCTCAGTTTTATTTTGTGTATGTCTTTGTTTTTTAAATGTTTCTTATAAGCAGCATACTGTAGGTTTTTGTTTCCTTATCCAACGTTACTTTTTCATTTTATTGGGTTTTTAAATCCATTTACATTTAAAATCATTTGGTTTATATTTTCCTCCATCTGTCTTGAACATTGGTTGGGGAGGTGGGGTGTTTCTAAGTTTTTTCCCCTTTTCTGCAATAAACAAAGTACTGTTCCTTCAGTTAGTTTAGCTTAATCTTTTTTATAGTGACCCTATTCCCACTGACTTTCTTCCCTTCATTTGTGATCCCCTCTTATCATTTGTTACCCTTTTCCCATTGAAGTTTTATCAGTTTCTTCTTTTCTCTTGCATTTATCTGGTTATATAATTCTTTACTCTTTTTCTTCCTCTCTGTTATTCACTCATCTTTTCAATTGTGTCTGACTGGGGTTTTCTTGGAAAAGATACTTAAGTGGTTTGCCATTTTCTTCTCCAGCTCATTTTACAGATGAGAAACTAAGGCAATCAGGGTTATGTGACTTGCCCAGGGTCACCCAGCTAGTGTCTGAGGCTAGATTTGAACTTCAGGCTCAGTACTCTATTCACTGCAACACCTAGCTGCCCAGTCCTCCCAGTCAAGTAGATTTCCCCTTCATCTCTTCTTCTTCAATTAATCCTGCTTGTATTAAAAATTTTTTTGCATCCCTTTAAAAAATATTCCCTCTCTTCATTATCTATTGTCTGATTATTTTCTGACTTGTGACTTTCTCTTTTCCCTCTCTATTCCTCATATAATCAAAACTTTCAAGGTATTCATTCTAGGATCTTCTCTTGAGGCAGTTTCTGCCACTGCCTTGTAGTCTATCCAATATATTCCTTTTTTTTACATTTGCCTCACTCCCAGAACAAAGCTGATTGTTGTTAGAGTCGGAGGAAACTGCTATATGATAAAGCCTTAAAGGAAGGGAGGCCCCACAACATCCTTAAGTATGCAGCCAACCACTTATCTATGCCATTATCTCTTTTCCTTATTTGCCTAAAAAATATATTCCCCCCACAACCAGGTCTATACCTTCTTGCTTCTCCAGCTGCCCTCCTTATCCTCCAAAATCCCAACTCCCCCCTTCTGAGGCAGAATGACTGGACTTTTCAAGCCATCAAATACCATGGACCACTCCCAGTGCAAAGATCCTACCTCTCTTCACAGATCATCTCTTTTCAACCATAGGATCATTCATCAGTGGATTCCCCTTCCTACCACCAAAACAAGATCTTCCTTTCTTCTTAATACTCTCCTCCTTCTCCCCTGCAGGTTCTTCTCTTGTTGAGACCACAAGGGTCACCTTCCTTCCCCTCATTACTAGCCCTTGATTTGAACTGGGGACATCACACATTCCTCTTTGTCCCTGTATTCCCCTCTCAAGTACACTCCCATGTAATATATTTCTAAAAAAAAAAAAAAAAAAAAAATTGGCCCATAAGCTAGGTGTCAACTAGTTCTGTATATAATGCCCCAGGCCTCCATTTCTACTTTCATCAGACTTCTGTCTTCACCCTGGTCTTGTGCAAATTTATAAAGAAGTTTCTTATTGCTCTCTATTTTTGCCTGATGTGATTACTGTCCTTATTGTTGCTTTTATTCATTTCTCTTGCATTTGTTGTTTGAGGTATTCAAGAAGCAAATAAGTTCTTCAGGTTGGTTTTCTTTTTTAAATGTTTCAAATACTTATTTATTATTGAACATCCATCTTTTTTTCATTTATGGCTGAGCTCATAGTTGCCAAGGTAAGTCACCTTGAATTGCATCCCGAGTTGCACTGCTCTTCAGATTATTCACATTATTCCATTCCCTCCTCTACGTTTTCTGGAGGGTACAGAAGAGAATAATCCTGTATTTCTTTTCTGGAACTTTTCTTTGTATTTGAAGGTCTTTCTCCTAATCACTTGCAGAATGTGTTATTTCTGGAATGAATTGTTAAATTGGACCACTCTGTCTTGAGTGTGCAGGCTTAGAATTTTTTTAAACTGGAGATGATCTTTAAATTCTTTCAATTGGTATTTTCCCCTCTGTGTCCAGTTCTGGAGATTTGTCTTTTATTATTTCCTGCATTACGGTGTTGAGATTTCTTGTTCTGGGAGACTTAAGATCGGCTGTTTACTACCTTCATGATCCGTATGTTTTGGCTGCACAGTAAGCACATCTTTTAATGTTGCTTTTTGCTACACTTCTTCTAAATTGTCCTTTTTTTTTTTGACATCCAGTCTATTGTTTTCTTTTGCTTCTTTGGCAAGACTTGCCATTGCAGATGTTTTCCTGTTCTACCCATTATTTCTGCTGTGCAGGCTGTAAATTCTTTTATATTCCTCATCTTTCTTTTGTACTTCAGAAGAGCATGCTCTGGTTTCATGATCTCCTCAAATTTCAGAGTCCTCTCTTCATCAAATGTTGGAACATTTTTCTGTTTTACAGTATACACAGATGCCTGAACTTATTTACCAGATCTGGAGGCCATATTTCTTTCTGCTGTTAATGATTTCCTTCTTGATTTATCTGCTTATGTTGAGCTTTCTTCCTCTTCCTAAGATTTTTGATAATTTAGGTCTTCCCCACCCTCCTACCCCAATTTATTTGCCCTTATTAACCACTTTCTGAGTCTCTGAATTTCCTGATCGCCTGATGGTTGTTTCCCTAGGAGCTAAGTCTCCAAATGTCTCAGACCCCATTCACTCTGTGCCATTCCTGTTTCATCAGCTTAGGTTTCCATCCCAAAGTGACTTTTAGGTGGGTGAATAGAACTGGCTCCAGCTGGATGCACTTGAGTACCTTCCCCCAGGCTTAGCTGAATGCCACATCTCTCTCTCTCTCTCTCTCTCTCTCACACACACACACACACACACACACACACACACACACACACACACACACACTCTCTCTCTCTCTTTTGCTGTTCCTCAGTTCTCTGGCCCAACACCACCAGTTCATAAAAACCCCCACACTGCTACGATGGGTTAATTTTTGTAGTTTGGCCCTCTGAGGCTCAAGGAGGAAGGGTAGGGGTGGTACATGGTGCAGAGTCCTATTTTAAGCCCACACACTTCTGTAGCTTTCTGTTTGCAGATCTCTTGCAGAGATCATCATAAGCACAGAAGGAATGCTGCCTTCTTTGGGCCATCGCGGCCCCAGGGAGTTTCTGTAGTTTGGGCTGCTGCACAGACCCACTGGATCATCTGTCCTGTCAGACTTTCCCAGCCTGGAGCTGGGATTTCCACAGAACTGAAAATAGGAGGAAATTTCGATGTGGTGTTGGACTTTCTTGTGAGCCAGTGTGAGATGACTAGTGCAGACTTGATTTTAGCAGTGTGGGTGGGATGGATGCTGAATGAGATAGATGTCAGTTAATGTTTTTTGGAACCTTCTTTTGGATTCTTGGGGTTCTAAATCATATAACATGCAAAGTCTTGTTTTGGAGAGACCTGAGATATCAAGAGCATCAGAAAAATGTCTAGTCTTCCGTCTTATCACATAACATGTAAGTCCTCTTGACATTTGTTGATGCTTCTAAAATGTGGTGACCTGAACTAAGCACAACATTCTAGATGTGACAAGACTGGGCCAGAGAACAATTATTAAGTCACTGGATTTAAACACTGTCTTTCAATGCATCATTTGTATTTTTGGCTGCCATGTTATGCTTTTTTTTTAAAAGCAATTGGGGAAATATTTTGCCAAATATACTCCTAAAATTTAAATACATAATATCTACAGCATTCTATTTTCTTACCTGCATAGTTAACCCATTCAATGACATTATCCTGATACAATCTACTCTGGGTAAGGTGATGCCGATTCCATTTCTAAGTATTTACAAATCAAACCCTTAAAATGTTCCACAAACTTACAAAAAAAAAAAAAGAGAGAGAGAACATTTACTGTTCTATAGTTGTAGACCCCATTTTTCTTCTCAGTAAAAACTGGAGCCCTTCTTTAGTCCTATTGCTTCTTTGCATTTCTTCAAGATTTTTTAAAGACCATAAATGAATGGTTCAGCAACAATATTTGCCAAATGTAGTTCATATGGGTTTAGCAAATTTAACTCACTAAGGGTGTCAAGGTGCCATTTCTCATTTTCATTTATGTTAGGTTTCTACTCCTTGCTCACCGTTTTTATTCCATATTTTCCAGTCCAAAGATCTTACGCCTTGGAAGACACAACAGAATTTGAAGAAGTGAGTGGTTCAGTTTTCTCACCAGCATCCTTACTATACCAAGCAGCAAACCTATCCCTTCCTTTGATTTTGTCTTAAACAGTTTTAAAAAAATCTATATTGCCATGTTTACAATTCCATCATTAGCCTCATTCTGGATTTAAGTATTCCTGATAAAATCCTCTGAGGACCATGCTACAATTTTATATTCATCTTCAACTATTTGTCTTTTGCTTTCATCTTTTTAAAATACCCACTTTTAAGGCCTTGGTATTCATTTATCAGAATCTTGCATAGTCTCAGGGAGTTTCATTTTCCCCTTCTCAATGGAGTAATTTTTTGTTTTTGCTTTTTGGAGGGCAGGGCAATTGGGGTTGTGACTTGCCCAAGGTCACATAGCTAGTGTTAAGTGTCTGAGGCCAGATTTGAATTCAAGTTCTCCTGACTTCAGGGCCGGTGCTCTATTCACTGTGCCACCTAGCTGCTCCCCACCCCCCCCCCCCATGGAATAATTTGAATGCTTTCAGAATTTCATTCTTAAAAGCTTTCTATCCTCCTTGGGATATATTCCACTTCAAAATATTATATTTTTCTTTCTTTAGACACTTGGAAATTTGCCCAAATGATGGACAATTTTATCCTTCTGCTCTACCATGAAATATATGTGGTCATTCGCTGTCAAGATTTCTGCTGTCCTTCTTTTAGCAATTTCTTTCTTGTTGGTCAGAAGCTCCAAATATGCTTGTTTTCCTTCTCTAGTTCAACAGCTTCTAAAATAACCTTCTTACAGTACAAGTTAGTCTCTATCAATCTCTGGCTCAAAAACCATCAGGGCCTAGTTAGACAAACTACTTTATAAAGACTTCAATGCCTTGGTCGGGCATTTAAGTACTCCACAGTCCATAACAAACATGTCTTTCCAGCTTCATTTCACATTGTTTCCTTTCATGTACTTTCAAAATCAAGAGATATTTTTATTGGTATGTTTTAACACCACCTACATTTCCTACTGTATTTGCTCACTCCCTGGGAGCTATTCCATGAGAATTTTAAAAAGAGGAAAATATCCCCAGCAAATCCAATCAACATTTTGAGGTTTGATGTTCTATGCACTGTTCCACACAGACAATAAAATTAATATGTGGATCACCAACTATGCAAAGGAATGAGACACGTATCTTCCCATATCTCTCCTTTCTGCCTTGTTTATTAGCTGTTTGACTATGTGCAAATCACAAATCTCTAAGCCTTACTAATAAGTTGTGAGAATCAGTTGAGAAAGAAGCACCAAATGATGTCTGTTATTACTGTGCTGTCTTCCTATTCAAATGATCTTGAATGAAATTATTTGTGTACCTGTTACATTACAGAATTTCAGAATTAAAAGGGGCCTCTGTCGTCACCAAGTCCAACCCAAACATAAAAAGGATCCTTCTGCAATATATCTGAAAAACAAGGGGTCTACCAACCTTTGCTTAATGGCTTCAAGTGATGGGAACCTGCCAACTTCCTGGGGGACAGCTTACTTCACTTTTGGTGAGCTCTAATTATCAGGAAGTTTCTTTGTTTTTATAAATCTACTTACTTTCAAATTCTGTCCACTGTTCCTCTACTATCTCTATAATTTGCTCACTGAGTAAAGCAGCTGCTTCATTTTTGTCTTTGTAATTCCAGCCCTAGCACTGTGCCTGGCATGTAGGAGGCCCTTACTGTAAGCTGAAGAGATCTAGCTCTAGACTGATGATCTTTATTAATTTTATATTTGTTGTATGTGTACACATACATACTTGTATGAGGACCCTCTTGTGAAGAGAACAAGCCTGGCCAGTCTCTGAAACTTCAATGAGGACTCTATGGAGTTCTCCCCCTTCAATCCCTTTGCTGAATTCTGACAAGAGTTCAAATTTGTGAGGGAAAAAACCCTTTTACTTTTAAGTTATAATTATTATTATTTTGCTTTTTGGAGGGCAATTGGGGTTAAGTGGCTTGCCCAAAGTTACATGGCTAGTGTGTCAAGTGTCTGAGGCTTGATTTGAACTCAGGTCCTCCTGACTCCAGGGCTGGTGCTCTATTCACTACGCCACCTAGCTGCCCCCAAATGTATGTATTTATTTTTAGTTTTCAACATTCACTTCCATAAGTTTTTTGTTTGTTTGTGTTTTTGCTTTTTGGAGGGGGGAAAGTAGGGCAATTGGGGTTAAGTGACTTGCCCAAGGTCACACGGCTAGTTTTGTGTTGAGTGTCTGAGGTGGGATTTGAACTCAGGTCCTCCTGACTCCAGGGCTGGTGCTCTATTCACTGCGCTATCTAGCTGCCCCAATTTTAAATTATTTTAAAAGCACAATGCTTTTGCCAGTTTAGTTTTCTGGTGAAGGAAAACTTCTCAAAAGTGAAAACTTACAAGGAAAGATCACTTCTCCTTCTGGCAAATTTGTTTTGCAAGATTTTTTTGAAATGGATCATTATTTCTAGCAAAAAAAAAAAAAGCTGGAAAAATTTGTTTCAGGCATATGTTTGTTTTTCTTCCCAGATCGTCCTGCAAAATGTCTCAAAAGGGGACTTTTGGTGTTTCAGTGACTGGAGTAACTGACTATTCTCTTGTTATGAACTTAAACTGAATTATTTTTTTAAAAAGTTATTGTGATAGAAAATGGAAAACCTCTAAAGTAAAGCTATTTGGACCTCTCCCTTTAAAAAAATGCTAAAAGAACAGCTAAAACTTTAGAGTCAAACAAGCCCATCACAATTACTAAAAGAAAATTTATTGTAGCCATGTTATTACAGTTATGTTACACATTATCATACAAATACAATGGGAAAGTCTTAACACATAAAGGGATCTTTTAATATTTAATATTTCCTTTGCTGAAAAGTTGTTTATTATATTCTCCCACTCACAGTGAAAGAACCTGCTTTCCTCTGGGTCAGTCATGGACCAACTGCATCCTCTTCCCCTAGATCTTAGATTTTAAAGATTCCAGAGAAAACTTTCTTTTGAATCCAAACACGTGTCTGTCATTTTCAAATGCTTTGGGAGCTCATTTAATTGTTAAAATATTCTGAGTCTTTACAAGTAATATGATTGGTCTTTTGTGTTCCAAGCATGCCATGCACTGTACTAAACAGCTTTCTCCTCTTTCCCAGACTTCTGGATCACATGTTCCAGCAAGACTGTTATGATCAAATGGGCCCCTCACTTAATTCTCCACCTGGGACATACCTCACCTTCCCTTACAGAACACACAGCCTTGGTTCATGAAAACTGGGACAGGGTTCTGAGTTTTCCTTCAGGGTCTATGTTGAGCAGTTCCTGTTGATGGTTGTTAGATGCCTCTCTGTTCTGCATCACAGATGGACTGTGGGATTAGACCAACTGAATCTGATGCCTTCCACGTGCCCTGGGCATCAGGCCAGGGCTGCTGCTAAATAAAAGCTCTTCCTTGTCTGCTTGTCTTCCTTAGGCTTTGCTCTTTTCATCATCTGTGTTTTGATGCCTCTACTCACAGCTGAAAGACGTTCTTTGTCTTTCTCCACTGGAAAAACACACGCAGGTATGTCTTTGCATTGTTTCATTTTTTTCTGGGAAGTGAGCTCTTCAATAGATCTGTCTGAACAGGTCTGAAAGCTCATCTAATCAAAGACTCCTAGGGACGGAGGGGGACCATAATGTCTACTTCAGTCTCCCATCCAATGCAGGAATCCTTTCCATTTGGCCTTCGATGGGAGTTTTCCCTAAAAACAAACTACTTTCAGGAAGGCCCATCAGCACACACCACACTGTGGACAGCTGCCTCTATACAAGGTGTACGCAGCAAGAGAGAAAGCCTATGGCTGCATGCAAAGGAACCACTTCTGCCTTTTCCTCAGTCCCAACACTTTTGGCTGCTGTTAATTCCCAACCAATTAAGTGCATGACTGGAAGGCTCACATTTCTTACTGCTTAGTACATGTTCTGGAGTCTTCTTAGATAGGGGAGCTTGGGCAATATTCTTCTACCTCATAAGAAAAGACCTTTGAGCAGTGAGGCCATGTTGTGGATAGCCAGCTGTGCTTCTCCCCAAGGGCCCATTATGTCCCACGCTGCTGCAGTCAGTCACATTCAGCTCAGGTTCCAAACAACCACTTGGGAGGGTCCTGGCCAATGTCCCCTTCATCATAGCTTGCCATGTGTCACTTCTGGGACAATTCTTCTTCCAAGGCAATAAGGGGAAGCTACCAGTAACCCCAGAGACCACTGGTGGAGCTCAGTGTGCGAACAGAGCTAGTGCACGGTCTTCCCCAGAAACCCTGCACAAACCTTGGAGGCTCCCATGGAGGTGTGGTAGAAATCAATCAAGGCTGTCCTAAGATAACCAGATACGCTTCCACCCATCCCAGTTTTGGGATCCCTTACTCTGGAGCTTTCAGATCGACCAATTAAATTCAAGTGGAAAGAGTCTGTTGATCCACTCACTGTCACTTAATGACTGGTGAAGAGCACAGGGCCTGGCGCTCATGTTGAGGTCAGCTCACATGCTTTGGCTGAGTCTTCACATCATCCTACTTTTCTGGGGCATCTTCTGTTTACTGCTCCTTGCTTAATACTCCCATATGTTTGTTAGTGAGAAAATCAAGAAAGGGAATATTGCAAATGGCCTGGTGAATATTCATCACTGTGATTTCTCTTGGAGTCCTGTACCAAATGAATGAAAGGATGTTATGAAGAATAACTGACCCAAATAACTCATGAACTAAATCAATGAATTTCTCAGTGGGAGATGTCATCAGCCCATGCCCTCCACACAAAAGGGCTACAATGACAAAGGAGCTGATGCTACTAAGATAATTGCAGGAAAAGTACCAGCAATATTTGGGGACCCAGATGGGGAACTCTCATGATTTACTAACCCCTTCACTCTCCAGTGCAAATCTGTTCTACACAGTCACTGGAGGGGAAGGAGCTCTCTCAGCTGCCCAGCTGTAAGCAAGAGGCTCTCTTTGTTGTGTTCGTGGCCTGCTGAGCCTTATTTATCCATCCTCAGGTGACTGAGGGTAACGTGTGACAGCCCCTTACTGAGGCAAACAAAGTACTCTGAAAGAGGGCTGGGAAGGGGACTAGACCCCAACTAGTCATTTCTGTGCATGCCCCTTAGCCTTAGGTGGCTGGTTAGAACAGAAACCCTTTCCTGGTCATGTGCAGGTGTTTTCTATCCCAATGCACTGTAGACCATGACCTCCCAAAGTCCTGTTCTGCTGACGTCACTGACAGAGATCACAAAGTCTCACCTGCTGTGAGATGCTGTCTGGTACCCAATGGCTAGAGCCTGTCTCAGGATGTCACTCACCAGCTGCTCAGTTGCCTGTAACAGATGACTCTGTTATTTGTTGTCCTGACCACCTGTGGGAATTCAGGGCCCTGCGCTACAATCCCTCCTTCAGAACCTCTGCAACAACTAAGCCCAAAGACCATACAGTTACCAAAGGTCTGAATTTTGCATCAACAAAATGCAGTAATTTCATGATTTTTTTTTTTTTAAGCAATTGGGGTTAAGTAACTTGCTCAAGGTTACACAGCTAGTTATTTATGTGTGGATGCTAAGTACTGAGGCTGGAACCAATCCCGGGTCATCCCGACTCTGGGGCCGGTGCTCTTCCTCACTGTGCCACCTTGATGCTCCAAATTTCATGATTCTTGAAAATGATGAAATACACAAATGAGCAATTTTCTTGGAAAAAAATCACACATGATTATATAGAATATGCATATGTATATATTTTGTATGTATATATACATTGCATATATATTAGATAGGTTATAGTTTAAAATGAAAAGACAAACCAATGGAAAAAAATTCTAATTTGCTTATCAGAGACAACCATATGCATTATAATTTGAAATGAATAATATATATAAGTGTAACCCATTAATCAACAAAGTGGAAATCCAGAAACAGGCAGTATCTGAGATGCAGAGATATCCAGTAAATGACCAAAATTGTGGGGTGGAAATCTATCAAATGAGTGGAACATTTTCTCATTTAAGAGAGGAAAAGTGTCAGGATAAGAAGAAATAACACCTGAGATTGCACCATCTCTAAGAAGGAAGGCATCCAAGATGTTTGGCCTCCCAAGCAAGTGGGCTGGTAATTAAGGAGGGAACAAAAGCCCTGCACAGACCCTGCCATTAGAGAGTAATCTACTGGTCAGGTCTGGGATTGGAAGGACTAGTCGTTGCAAATGATGAGCAGAGTTTCTGGAAAAGGATGGGGAAACCCTTCATCCTTTCTGGGAGGGTGCAGCCTTCCAGCAACTGAGCTTTGGTTTCCTGAAGGGCCAAAAGAAGTGGGTAGTTTTTAATGGGAAAACCCATTGAGAAACTATGTGAAAATTGTCCAGAAAGAAGAGAAAAGGGGGAGTGCACATGCACCTGTACTAAGGTGTGTGTACAATACACCCCCGAGTCACAAAATTTGAGTCCATGAGAGACAGGGACTTTCCAAGATAAGTAAATATAACAAACAAAATTCCTAGTCTGGGCCTCTTTAAAGAATGCTTTAAATAGAACTTAATGAAGACCTAAAAAAAAAAAAAGGTGGCATTAGTATCACTAAGCTTTCATGGTGCCCCAATCTTAGCTGATCTGTGATTTACCATTATCTAAAAAGCATAAGAACATAAATGTTATACCCTCAGTGGGATTTGAACCCCTCCCATAGACACCACCCTGTCTGCCATGTGCACCTGAAGGAGACTGAGAAAGACTGGGAGATACAGAAAAGAGGGCTGGCACCACCTGGTCCTGACACCCAGGGAGCTTCCTCATTCCCTTCCAAGCCATTCGGCTACCCACCTTTAGAATCATATCTTCAACAACAGAGGCATATGTGTTCTTGTGAAGTTCCACAGGCTGGAGGGTGATTCCAATCTGTGAAGAGAGAGGGAAGGAAGAAACCTCATCCAGTCCATATAAACAATGTTCTCATTCCAAATGAAATACAGTAGAGTGGAGAGAATCCTTTAAGAGTACTTCAATTAAAATCAATGAGAAAATTAATACAGAAAAACATGTGGACTTTCCCAATATGTTCCAGTTTAGTTTAGGACAAGTTAAAGTTTGGCTTTTCCTATTTTTGGTTTCCTGGCCACCACCTGAAATCTGGGATGCCTCCCTGAGATCCAGCCTGGGCTTTGACGGGTGAAGCCAAGTCTTCACCTCACTTCCCAGATACCAGCTCCCAATTATAGGCTGGGCATGGCCCCCTCTTCCAGGTCCCTACTAAGCATCATCTGCCCTCATTTGGAATGTGAACTCCTTGACGGCAGGCTGAGCACAGAGGCCAGCACACAAAGTGCTTGATAACACTCTCTCTACCTTTTAAAGGCCACCATCTCACATCCTTCATGGAAGGAATGTGCCTTAAGTCAGAAAGTGACCTCAGTCCCTTTGGAAGCCCCAGAATCCAATTCAGTGGCACCTCAATAGCCAAGAATGAGGGACTGACCTCAATGCCTCCCGATACTTTCCAGAAATCTCTGGACTGTGGGTCCTCTGGGCACAGGGAGGAGATGCTCAGGGCTCCTGCCCAGGGGCCAGTAAAGAAAGTGACTCAGGCAGTCCACACCAGTCTATATGAAGACTATGCACAACCAGAACACCAAGGACCAATCCCACAAGAGAGGAGGCAGCTCCTAGCCTCCTCACTGCTCTTCTACCTTTTGGGCCGTGTCGCTGACAAACTCGGACCCAGGCGTTGTTTCCACATAGAACTTGACTCCTGATTGCTTCTCCTCCCTTTCTCTCTTGATGTTTACTTTTAGGGGCTCAGTGACACTGAGAATGTCCACCTCCTCATCATTCTCCGGCTCTCTTTTCTGACACTGCTGGAGGTCTTCCAGTTTTCGGCAAAGATCATCAGCAGTGGTGAAGGATGACGGACACTCTAAATGAGAAGTCAGGAGTCTTACGATGGAGCAACAACAGACAAGTTTCTTTGATATATTCATCCCCAATCCTCTAAAAGCTAAGAGAGTAGGGGTAAGAGCCAAGGGGATTTAGGAAGCATGGACCAAGAGGGCTGAGCCAGATCACTCTGGTCCCTTCTAACTTCCAATTAATGCTAAGAATGTGAGAGGCAGAAAAATACCTAAATCTCCTCTATGAAGCACATTTTTGCTCAAACAGATCATATACAATTCAGGACTAGGCTGCCAATAATGGGTCCAAAAAATCTCAATTGCCTTTAGTTTTCCTATGTTGACTTATAGAAAGGCTTAACATTTATCATGGAGCTGGAAAGGCACATGGAGATCCAATCTTCTAGTCCAATCCTCTTATATACAGAAGAGAATTAAGATCAGATAAATGGAATGACTTGTCCCAAGTTCTGTCTACTGGCAGCCAGCTCAGAGAGCTTTTGCTGTAGTACAATGCAAAAATCAATCAAATATATTTAGTTTTTACTCTACTGTGGAGGCTGTAAGGAAGTATAAGATATGGCCCATAACCTTAAGAAGCTTATAATCATTATAACTAGGAAGCCTGACACATGTAAAAAAAAAGATAAAACAAAGCAGTACATCACAGGAATTAAGGGGTAGAAACAATGACAAATGGCAGACAGTGTATGGCACAGAATCTGAAAGGAAGAGAAGGATTTTATGGATTCAAGTGATCCAAAAAGGCTTTGGAGAGAAGGCAGGGATTAAACCAAGTCTGGAGGGATATGCAGGTGTCAGAGGCAGGATGAATGGGAGAGGTCTTTCAAGGAGAAGAAGCAGATGAGAAAGACACACAAAAAGGAAAAGAATGAAGCATGTTTAGGAGCGTTTCTGTGGGGAAGTGAGAGCTCCAACCAGGAAGCCAGCCAGAGGACTGACAGGTGGTGGTGAGCTCTGAAGGCCAGCACAGACTTGAGTTCTGCAGTCCACGGCCAAACACAGAAGCCTTCTGAGCAGGGATAATTATGAAAATGAAACTTCGGCAAAATCCCCTGATGGTGACATGTAAGATGAACCAAATGGAGGCAAGAGACAGGTCACAGACTTGTAATCCCGGAATCCAGTGTTTTTGATGGCTATGATGATGAGAAAAGGGGGAATATGGGAAAGACACTTTTTCTGTTAGGAAATGGTCACTGGACATGAAGGTGGAGAGAAAAGGAAGAGTCAAAGATGATTTGGAAGGAAAGGAGTCAGGGAAAGAGTTAGTTTAGGAGCTGAGTATGACAACGAGTAATGATGCGACGTCTAAATGGAAACAATTAGGAAGCGATGGGAATTGTGGGCACAGGCTCTCCCTGCCCTCTCCCTCTAGTCACAGTGTCTGCATTCAGCTCTGCCCTGCCAGGTTCCAGCCTTCATCACACACATCTCTGGTTGCGCCACAGCGAGACTGTCCTTCCCGCTCCCCTCTATGTTGTCTTGCCCTACTTGAATGTAAACCTTCCCAGGGCTGGGGCAAGCTCATGTCCCTGGTGCGTGGTTAGCACAGCACCTGGCATGTATTAAGGGTTTAACATACATTCTACTGAGTTACCTTATGGAAGTTCATAGTTGAATACATAGATCTGATAGAATCAAAAAAGAGATGAGAGTGAGGCCAGGGAGAAGATAATATGATAGAAAAAAATCTACATTTACGTAGTTCTTTGAAGTGGAGAAATAATGTATGAGGGTAGACTGCTAAAACTTGAAAGGACAAAACAGGACCAGTCTTAGCCCAATATTCTTGGCCACAGTAATTCTTTCCCAAAGACCATATATTAAGGCACAGAAGGCAGATGATCTCCACTGCTTGGTGAGGAGGCAGCACTGCTTTGCACAGGACAGGTCATGCCATGCTACCTTCACTTCCTTTTTTTGACAGTATTATTAGACTCAAAGATTAAAGCTGTAGACAAAGTACACTTAGTTTTCAGTGAAGTGTATGACAAAGTCTCTTCCCCATTATCCCTGTGGAAGATGTGGATAGAAGTGTTAGACATTAGTGTGGTCAGTTGGATTTGGAACTAGCTTGGTGATTGGCTTACAAATGCACTCCTTAAGTGATGAATGTCAACCCAGGTCAAGGTCTTTAAGCAGAAGGTCCCAGGGACCTGTAGTTGTCCAACATTTTCATCAGTCACCTGGATGGAAGTATAAAGATGGCATTGCTCATCAAAATGGGCAATGATGGAGGACCAGATGCTTCCAAGATGCCCCAATCTCTGGATGAAAGAACTGAATCCAAATGAGGTATCAGAACAATGGATCAGATGAAATTAAGCAGGACAAAATATAAAATTTCGCTAATTGGGTTAAAAAACTCAGTTTCTGTGAAAAAGATCTGTGGGTTTTAGAGACTGCATGTTAGATATCCAAGTTAAAAAAGTAAATGTTCATCCTGACTGTGGAGAGCCACAGGAGGAGGCATGGCCCAAGGGCTGCCTTGGTCAAGTCACAAAGAGAATATTCACTTCTGTGAATATGCTTGGGGAAAGATAAGCTGGAAGCTGTCCAGAAGAAAGTAGATAAGGACAGTAAGACAACTAGAGAACGTGTCACAAAGTTGAAGGGATCTTCAGCTTGGAGAAGACAAGAATTAGGAAGAGTCTCTTAAACTTGTTAAGTATCTGAACGGCCACCACACAGGGGAAGAACGAGCATTGCTCTGCTTGGGGTCCCAAGGGCAGAATCCAGAAGAATGGGTAGAAGATGCAGAGATGGACTTCTAAACAAAGCTGCCCCAAAGGGGAAGCGACTGAACTGGAAAGAAAGTGCTCCCTCACTAGGGAGCCAGGACTTCTTGCTGGGAATGTGGCCGAAAGACGGAGGCGGCACGGCCTCCCTTCCCTGGCTCCTTACCTGGCTCACTGTCTATCTGCGTCAGTACGTCCTCGATGGAATCGCCCTCACTTCTCAAGCTCTCTGGGTCTGGTGGAGTGTAACCATGGCAACGGCACCAATGGACAATGTGCTTGATTTTGAGGGGTGCCACACTGTGAAACCTGGGGTTCTTCTCCAGAATTTCTTGTAAGACTTTTTTCATTGTCATTGCTCGTTGCCACTAGGGGAGAAAAGATGCATTTATATCCTCTGAGTCACAAACACGAGAAGACGTGAACATTCTACAATGGCAGCTCTGTTCCTGCCATTTCGGGTGGGGAAATTAGATACCCTCATTCCATGTTAGAAAGCGAGCTTCTAAGAGGCCTTTCCCAATGGGAAAAATGTAATTTCATGAAGCACTCTAACCAAAGTACTGTGTGAAAGCCTCATTCTCAGCTCCAAAGAGGCAGGTTTACGCCAGCAGGCTGGCAGCCAGAGCTTGAAGGAGTTGCTACCTTTTTTCTCCAAATGGTTTTTTGTTACACCCTGGTGATAGATAAAGACAGGATTACCTCTGCAGCCCTCCGTTTCCCAATGTTCCAACTATAATACTGCTCCACAGAACTTGCACAGAAACAATTGGCATCTTCACCTAGAAAGCATACCGCCAGCAAAGTCTGAATTAAGTTTTGGTTAAGACTCAAGGCAAGTTATTGATATTACTGTCATTGGGAATTAATGTGCTTGAAAAAAGCACAATATGGATAAAATGTGCTGAGAGTGCAAAGGATTTAGTGGACACCACTTGTATTTTAAATTATGTTGTTACCAATAATACATATGCTATATAATAAAAATATTATAGGAAAAAGGAAAGCAGGCTGCACAGAACTGAGAAGTACAATTCATGTGTAATGTGCTGGGAGACAGAGGTGCTCTTGCTGATGCTTCAGAATCGAGGGAAAAAATAATAAAGTGCCCAGTCAGTAAAGAGAAAACGCAGAAAAGAGAACAGAAGTGTTCCAAGTGGAATGCTGAGAAGTAAGATGGCTCTGAAACTAGCATGGAGGATCTATCGTGGTTTAAAAAAATAGGCCGGCGGCAAGAAAGTCACTGTTCATGTACATTCTTCTGTTTCTGTTTGTCATCTCTGGAAATGCCCATGTGTGTTGGTGTTTTTAAAGTTCCCAACAAAAAATAGAAATTTTAAAGAAAAAAAAAGATCCAAGAGTGAGCAGCTGGAGCCTGCTCCTAAGTCCCTTGGAACCACTTTAAGAGATGCCATGATGCCAGCTTGGGGGGCACGGGAAGCTAGAAGGCAGGCACCAGCATTCACCTGCTGCCCCAGGACAACTCACTTTTGTTTAGCTGAGGAAGCAAATCTATTCAAACAAAGATATATACAACAAGCAAAGATAAAGAGCCTGAATTTGAGTGACCTCTGAGCTGGGCGCTGTGGGAGCATCAACCCCAGGAATGCGGGTCCACTAAGAGTCCTTCTAGATGGGAGAGAAAGAGGACAGGAGCTGATGTCAGGAGCAGGAGGTTGGATTCAGAGTGTGCCTTGGACAAGAGACCAAGAGAGCCACATACTTTCATGGAAGGAATGGAAGAGCCTCCTGCCTGGCTCCTCTGCTGGTCCAGCTCTGCCCATGATGCCCGAGACGCGCAGCCAGACGCATCTGTAGCACACACTGCTCTGATTATCACTCTTATCCATGGTCTTGCATTTCCCATTGAGTGAAGCTCAAACGCCTTAAGCGGCTTCCAAGGCCTTCCACAATCTAGTCCTAAGTTCTCTTTCCTTTCCTATACTGAATGCCTTCACATCCCTGCCTTGCCTCCAAACTGGAGAGAGTTGCCAAACACCACCCTCCCCCAACTTTCTTGTCTTGAATCTTCTCTTCCCCACCCATCTCACCTTCACACCCATCTCCAAAGCCACCTCTCACTAAGAGCCTTTCCTAAGCTTGCCACATGAAAGCAGCCTCTCCATCTTCTGACACCAGGCTCTCAGTCACATTATCATCTATCTGCAGCATCCTAAATGGCACTAGATTTGTCTATGTGCATGTTCTGTCATCACTGATAGGCCCTATCACACCACACCATGTTAATCTCTGCATCCTTCCAGAATCAAGCACAACAGACTGAACATAAGAACTTCCTAAGTGTTGGCTAAATGAATGAATGATCTGGACCCATCAAATCCCAGCTGTTGAATGCAGGTAACTCTTAGGCTGCCAGCCTCACACTTTTAATGATTAAGGTGCTTAAGGATTTACATGATTTGGGCCTCACACCAGAGCTCACAAAGACAGGATTCTGCTTGGGGATATAGTTGCACTTTACAAATGTCATAGATAACCAAACGCAAATAAACACTAATATCAAACACTTAAAACTTTTCCAAATAATGAGCACAGAATCCCTTATTGCCATGTTTTTCTTTTGCTTCCAATTTTCTCTTAACCACCTTTCATGTCAAACATTAGATGCCAGGAAGAAAACAATACTGTTCATAAATTTCAAAACTACACTGCAACAATAAATGTAGATTTTCCCAGATCAGTGACAAAGGAAACAATAAAAGGTCACCTAGTAGCCCCAAAACCATTCATTCTAAATACCTTTATCTGACTAAATTAAAACAAAACAAAATAAAAATCCAGTACTGTTAATTTAAATTACAACAATTATGCTTATTAGAGTCCAAAGGAAAAAAAATCATATCTTTTCAGTATCATTTACTTACCCTTTTTAGTGATTAATGGGATCTTCTTTACTATTGCTGTTAGAAGCTGTTGGGTATTTTCTAAATGTTCTATGCTACAAGGGATTAAAAAAAAAAAAAGGCAATAAATCCCATATACTAACTTTAGGTCTCATTAGACAGAAGACTTTTTTTTTTCCTGGCAAATTATAGGAACAAGGGGGAAAACATACCCCTTGTCAGATCTTTTCCAAAAGGAAAGTTAATATTCTTGCCAAGTGCTGGAACCCCTAGGCATAGCAATGACTTGAGCCTACACACAATTTCACCTGGTCTTGATTTTCCACTGTAAAGCCACAAAATAGCTAGTGAAGAACAGTTGCTATGTTGGGGCCAGATGGCATATAAGAAACTTGGGTTTCTAAACCAATGCCTCCCATCCATATAGCATTCGGTGGTTTACAAAGCTCTTTACACATGTGGACCCACCGAATTCTCACCACAGCCCAGGAAAGTGGGTAGACATGGTAAGTAAGGTCCTGCTTCTATCAATTCAGTCAATACACAGTTTGTCAGCCTTTCTACTGTGCTAACATAGTGTAATCTGCAGGGGGAGTGGAATACTGAGGTGGTGGCTTCCACATCTGAAAAGGATAAACATTTAACAGCTTGTGGCGCCCAAGCAGCAGAGGCATCAGGACAACAGGTTTCTCATTCTGGAGCAGCCCAAAGTCTACTACAAGACAGGGTGAGCAATTGCATTCTAGCAAATTCAGAGTGCATGAGCTCTGGGGCTGAAAGAGACTTTGGAGAGTCTCCAGACCACGTCTCCCCACACCCATTTTACAGAGGAAGAACCTGGGGCTCAGAGACATCAAACAATGCCTAACTTGGATTTCAGGGGATAAGAAATACAATGGCATGATGAAGTCTTTGTAGGTTAGCAGGTACCTGGGCAGAAGCACAAATTAAGAGCCAACCTTAAAAATAAATTAATGTTGATGAGATAATGTATAAAAATGCTTTGTAAAGCTTTCAGAACTACATAAATGGTGGCCATCACCCTCATCATCTCATTCCAATACGAAGGGTCCTGGGAAAGGCTGCTACCCTGCTCGTAAAATCTGATATTTCATACTGCACAGCCCGATACACATGGCATGGCTGCTTCTTATAATGGAAAATGTTTTTAGGATGCAAACATCTTTTGTGGGCTCACTGGAAACATCTTTAGGGTAATTCCAGTAGAAGACAGGATGGCAAAGATGACGGATACAAGCCTCAGCCTACTCCCAAGTGGTTTTTAATCTTTCACTGAGTCTCTCTACTTTGAAGGTTAACTTTTATTGGAAAAATGTAGTTTGGAGATTAGGAGTCCTCGACATGGCAAAGCATGTTTAAGAGGTCATTCTTAACCATGCAAATGGAGAGAAGAGTTACTACAGAACAATGAAAGGGAATACCGCCAAAGTACAGAGAAGAAGAGTCAACACAAAACCATAAATACTCACTAAGCACTTACAGTGTACCTGGTACCATTTGGGGGGCCTAAGAATACCAAGGCAAAGACCACCTTGCCCTCAAGAAATCTCCATTTCCCTCCTCCAGAAAGGTGAAAGGGTCTGCGGTACAAAAGATTGCCTCTAACACAAGTTTTTCTAAGTACTGATGGATTTTACTGAATCTGATCTCTCTTCCTCCTTTCTTTTTGAAAAATTATTTGTCTTCAATTTTTTTGTAATATTGGACAGCCTGCTGGGAAAGGGAGGGCAAGGAATACAAGTGAGATAAAAATAATATACAACATTTATGTAAAAAATAAAATTTATCACCAAAAATCTCCATTCTTATTAAATTGTTATTTAACTATGTTAGGGCTGAAAATTAAGGGCAACTCCTCTGTCTGCGATGAAGATTGTACAGTTTATGTGGTGAATTTCCAACTATAATTTGGGGTCTATACTTGCAGTATGGGGATTCTTCCCCTGGCTACTTTATGAGGGCTGGAATTCTGGCCCCTGACAGAATCAGAGTGTTGAGGAGGGGGTCCATTTTCGCAACCTAAAGTCATATGCTGCATGAGTCTTGTGCAGATTTTTGTTAGGATGCTTTTCTCAACCTATTGTCCATTTTACTGTTTCAACATTAGGACTGGCATTAACTGGGTGTTAATTATTCTAAATGTCCTTCTGCTTGGGCTCTGGTTTCTGAATGCAAGTCACTCTCTTAACATACCTGGCCATAGCTTTCTCCAGGGGACCTTTGTGCTCAATGTATCTTGCCTGAAGACCACCAAGCTATTTATACAAACTGCCTTCATTCATTGGTTCAGTTTGGCCTCCAGATTCAAGCTCAAAGCTTCCCATCTCTGTTTTCCTTTGGTGTACATCAAAAATTTTACAAATGAACTTCTGGGAAATGGGGAAAGTTTCTAGGAGGTGCCCAAGGTGTGTGTTTGATGTGGTTTCTACACAGAGCCATATGACTCAATGTCAGCTATGTGCATCAAGTGATTGATAATGTTGTGAAGAAATTTCTTCTTTAGCTCATCTCCTGAGGAGAGGCCATAGACATAAGGAGGGGGCATAAACTGTCTCCCAAAAAGTTACTACGCAACATATGACTGTTAAGAAAGGAAAGTCAGCAGGTTCACAGGAATGAATCCTAACCAAAGGATGAAGGAATGAGGAGAAGGGGCAGAACCCAGGAGTCAGGAGCCCTGGCTGACCAAAAGACCCTGAGCCAGCTTCCCCATCTATAAAATGGAACCAATGACCCCTGTTGCACTAGTGCATGTTGCACGAGTGCAGTGTGTCTAGCCCTGCTGGATTAGTGCAAGCACTTTCACAAAGATGTCACTGCTGTGCCCAAAGCAGGCCCCTCCCGAAGCCCCTTCACAGACCGAGCTCTCTTACAAAGAACAGAATACATTACTCTACTGCACAGCTCCCCAGCTCAGTATTTTCTTCTGTCTTTACTTCTGTCTGCACTTCTTGGGAGACCAAGGCGAGGCCATGTGATCCTGGTGTTTCTGGCTCCATCTTCACTGCAGAGAGAGACCAATACCAGGGAGGGGTGAGTGGCTGAGGACCACAGGCAGCACCTCATCAAGCAAAAGCCCCAAAGCCTTTTCACTTGTGGGGACTCCAGGGACAAAGCTCCCTCTCCCTGGTACCCCTCCCTTCTCCCATGAGTGCCTCTCCCATAACAAAGCTCTATCAGGCAAGAAGTCCGGGGTGGGAGTGTGGGGGGAGGGAGAGACTGCAAAGAAGCAAGGCAGGAAGAGAGCTAAGAGAATTCTAAACGAGCTATCCACACAGCGAACTCCTCAAAGAAATTAAAGGGCCTGAATTCAACCTCTGCAGAAACTTAAGAAGCAACTCTCCCATTCTCCAGCTTCTCTCCTGGCCCATGCTCCTACCTCCCACAACCCACACCCCCATTTCTTGGTCTTCTGTGTGTAATGATCAAGGCAAGAAATAAACCCCAGGTATTTCTGGCATTTCCCAGCTAGGGATCCTGGGATTCCATGTCACTTGCTCCTGGAGGCCAGCAAGGTCTCTCTTCCCACACTTCCTTTCATTCCCAGTGCTACTGTCAGCCTCCACCAGCCCTGTTGTCTTACTACACATCCTACACCGAGCACCTTGTTTCTAGACTCTGTCATCTATCCTCCACATTTTGCACATAAAATCTTTTTATAGCACCGATCATTATGACACCCCCCACTTAAGAACTTTCAGTAGCTCCCTATTAGCCACCAGCCAGGAAAAGGACAGAATTCAGTAAGCATGGAGCTGTGGACCTATCCTGAAGTCTTGGAGAAGAGACCTTCCACTGGACCTGGCCACAGGGAGCAAAGGGAAGCACAGCCCCATGGATTTTCTTGAAGGAGATGCTCCAACCTTTTCTGCTGACCACAGGGGGTTCCCATCATAGCTACCTATCCTTCAATGCTCACCACAAACAAGAAGTCTCATGCTTCTCAACACATCACCATTGCTTTGAATGATGAGTGTCTATTACATATCAACATGTGGAAGTACCATGTGGTAATACACGTTTCTACTGTTCTTTTTTATAAGGAAAATAAACACTTTACCTTTAGTAACAGTGGCTGAAGCAGAGCTGACAGGGGTCAAGTTGGGGGCAACTACAGAGGGCATGGCAGGTGTCTTGTTGGCAGATAATGACTGAACTACTGAAAGGTGAAAGAAACGAATAAATTGCAATATTTAGTAACAAAAAATGGTACTATAAATACAAATCTTTTACATAAAACCCCCTCCAATTTCAGGACTCCAGAGTCCTTGCTTTGACATCTAGGCAGAGGCAGGGCCCTATCATCTGCCTGACATCTTCTCTGTCTATACTGGCCATTAGTACAAGGGTAAACATCCTCCTGAAACAACAGTCATACCTCTCCCCCCTCCTCCCAACCCTGGATAGATAATTAGCTCAACAGTGGAGTGAGCTTTGGAGCAGAGCTGATGTGACATAGGGCTGAGGACCTCAAACATACCCCGTCCTTGTACAATCAATTAGTCCCAAGGGCTCCAAAGGGCTCCATGGTGTTTCTGTTTTCCAAATGCTTTCCCTCCCAGCTTTCAGAAGACCACAGATCTAAGAGAAAAGATCTCAAAGGGCACAAACTCCAAGCCCTTATTCCATAGTTGAGTTTTCCATTTCTTGCTCAGGGACTGCTCATCAAAAATCAACATTATGAGAACTTTTGTGATGGCCATAATATGAGGCTATACTATAGTGTCCCTCAGAATTATTTTTATCTTAAAGGAGAATGAATTCAGGATGAAAAAATTCTAGGATGGCCAAGAAATCAATAAGGTCCTTTCACTCCACTGAGATTTCAACAGGTTTACATGGCAGTACCAAGTTTGTTATCTGTGGTAATGTGGGCTGGAGATAACACTAGACAAATTGATCCACAGATAATTCAAAAACTTCCTTTGGTAAAGACATTAACTTTGGAGCTTCCTTCCTAATTCATCCGTTCACCAGAACTGCTAACAGGGAGCTTATTCCTGATTCCTTCTTCTCTGAGGGACAGAGGTATCAACAAAAAGAATGGCCAGCATGTACAAGTCTCCACTATCTAAACTTTTAGATGAGCCACGTTTTTTCCAAATGGAAAACAAAAAAACATGAGAATTATTTCTTTGCCAAGCAAAGCAAAATCCTCCCCGACTGTCTACTGCATGCTCATCGGGATTCTTCCATCCCCTTTCCCAGGCAGCTCTTCCTCTTGGGGGGTTTTTGCCCTATCTCCTCTTCTTCACTGGAATGGTTTGGGTTTCCTTCTTTTTTTTTTTTTTGCTTTTTGGAGGCAACTAGGGTTAAGTAACTTGCCCAAGGTCACACGGCTAGGTTTTTGTTTGTATGGGTTAAGTGTCTGAGGCCGGATCCAAACTCAGGTCCTTCTGACTCCAGGGCCGGCGCTCTACTCATTGCGCCACCTAGCCGCCCCCTGGGTTTCCTTCTTGAGCCCTCCACCCATCTCTGTGCCATGGAATCATAACCATTTGTTCTCTGAACTCCCTGAAAACCCTGTGAAAACCCTATGTCCACCACAAACTCTGTAGCAGAACGGTGGAGATCAGAGTTAATCACTGCCAACCACGTTTTTCTAAAGACCTGGGGAAAAGTTGTCCTGACCCAAGTACTGGAGCCTTTACCTTTATTCATGGGCATCAGGATGGTCTGGATGCCCCCAGATGCAGCATTTACACTGAGAGGTTTAAGTTGGCTGGGTATGGTCAGGACAGCCTGCTGAGGACTGGACTGATTGGAATGGATCTTTAACAGGCCTGAAAAAAAGAAAGCAGACAAAGTCCATCTGAGGGACTGAGAATGTTCATGCTGGGACTATTACAATAACTGTTGGGGGTGGGGGAGGTCAACCTACCTCAGATCTCTCCCCTCCCCAGTCTACCCGCTATTCAGTCATAGAAGTGATCTTCCTAATAATGCACAGATCTCATCATCATCATCATCATCATCTCACACACACACACACACACACACACACACACACACACACACAGAGTCTCTCTCCCTTTCCCGCTTTCCCTCTCTCGCCCCTTCTCACTCTCTCCCCCCACTGGTTCCCCTATGGCCTCCAGGGACAAATACAAAAATCCTTTGCTTGGCATTCAAAGCCCTTCATAACCCAGCCCCTTCCCACCTTTCCAGGCTTCTTATTTCCTACTAACCAGTATGGCCCCTTTGGATCCAATGCCTCTGGCCTCCTGGCTGTTCTGTAAACAAGACCCTCCACCTCTCAGCTACAGTATTCTGTCTGGCTGTCCCCCATCCTCCTCAACTCTACCCTTTGACCTCCTCAGCCACCTTTTTTTTTTTTTGCTTTTTGGAGGGCAGTTGGGGTTAAGTAACTTGCCCAAGGTCACACGGCTAGGTTTTTTGTTTGTGTGTGCGATAAGTGTCTGAGGCCAGATCCGAACTCAGGTCTTTCTGACTCCAGGGCCGATGCTCTACTCACCGTGCCACCTAGCCGCCCCCCTCAGCCACCTTCTACAAGAGACCTTCCCAAGTCCTCTAGGACCACTAAGAGGACTACTAGATGGAACACCAGGCCTGGAAAAAGAACTAAGTTCAAATCTCACTAGCTCTGTGGCCCTGAGCAAATCACTTAAGCTCCCTTTGCCTCAGTTCCCTCATTTGTAAGAAATGAGGATGACAACAGCCTCTCAGGATGGTTGTACAATAACTCAGGCTTGTTGTGAAGGTCCAACAAGTGCCCAGTAGAGCAGCTGGTGCACTGAAGTGCTACACAGATGCTCCCTAGCATTACTGATGCTAGCGCTTTCCCCCCGCTAATTATTACCAATTTATGCCGCATACAGTTTGTCTGCAACATTTACTTGCTTGTGAGCTCCTTCAGGGCAGAGACGGTGCTTTGCATCTTCCTGTATCCCTAGCACTTGGTACAGTGTCTGGCATACAGCAGGCACTCAGTATATGCCCACAGACATGGCAGAACCACAGCCAATCAAACCTTCCCTTATAAACACCAAGCACTTAATCTGGGGATATTCTTCCAATCAATCAATCGAACAAGTATCTGTTAAACACCAATGAAGTGCTAGGCCCTGGGAATATACAAGGACAAAAAAATGCAACAAGCCCTTCTTGCAAGGAGCCTACATCCTAATGAGGGAGACAAGAAGGACGTGTGGAAACACGTGCAGCACAAACCTAGAGTGAATCAAGGGCACCTCTGGCCAGGCACAAGCCAGGTCAAAGGCAGAGAGGAACACAAAGCGTCTGAGATACAGGAGAGAGAGAACCATGTGGGGGGAGCACGGGATGGGGAGGGGTGATGTCCAATGAACTCCCTGGATACATAAGTGGGGGACAGGTTGTTCTGGGTTCTGAAAGCTAAACAGAGCTTATCTGACTTGAATCAAAAGGGATCCATTGGTGTTGGATGAGTAAGGGAATCACAGGGTCAGATGGACAACGAAGGAAGGTCACACTGGCGAGACCTGTGGGATGGACTAGAGGGGGGAGATGAGAGGTGACCTAGAGCCTGAATGAGCATGGCTGCTCTGAGTGGAGACAAGGCGCCTCATGGGAGAGCTGCTGGGAAGGTCGCTGCGGCCTGGGCATAAGCTAGAGAGCACATGGTGCCTCTGTGTAGACCTGCCATGGGGCCCAGCAGAGAAGGCACAGGGATTCAATCAATGAATCAACCCACATTTCATAAGTGCTTCCTATATACCAGGTACTGGGGAGTCAGAGACACAACTTCACTTGGTCCTTGTTCTTGAGGGACTCATAGCCTTCAGTGTCTGGAAATAGAGAGAAGGTCCTCACCTTACTATAATAACTGGGAGGCAACAACTCAACTAAGCAGCCAGAGTAATGCTACCAAAATCTCCAAATGAAGAGATGTCCCTTGTTCTTACTTGGGCAAAACCTTCTACATGTCATTCCCTCACACTAGTCCAGTCCCTTCCTTGTCACCCTCCCATTCTGAATCTTTCCTTCTCTGGGTGGCCCCTTCCTGCTGCCTACAAACACGCTTATTCTTCTCTCTCCTTGAAAACCCCTCACAAGATCTACCATTCCCACTAGATATTATTCTCTTTCTTGCCTCCCCTTTTCAGATTAAGCCCTTGAGAGCGCCTTCTGCACTCAATACTTCTAGTTCCTCTATCTCACTAAAGTAGCCCTTCTAAACCCAGGACAATCTGGTTTTTAACCTCACACTCAGCTGAAACTGCCCTCTCCAAAAGTCACTGATGATCTCTTAACTGCCAAATCAAATGACCTTTTCTCCATTTTTCCTGACATCTCTTCAGCCTTGGACACTGCTAACCACCCTTTTCCTCCAGGATACCCTCTCCTCTCTGGGATTTCTGTGACAGTTCTTTCTCCCTTGGTGATCTAATCAGTTCCTCTTGGCTTAATTATTCTCTCTATGTAGGTGATTCCTGTATATCCAGCCCCAGGCTTCTCCCCTGATCTCCAATGCTGATATCACCATGTCCACTGGACACCTCCACTTGGATGTTTCATAGGCACCTCAAACTCAATGTGTCCAAAGCAGAATGCATTATATCCGCCCACATCTACCCCACTTCTGAATTTCCCTATCACTGCTGAGAGTGCTACCACCTGCCCTGTCACCCAGGCTGGCGACCTTGGCATCATTCAGCTGCCAAATCTCGGTTTCTTTACCTTCCACAGCTTCCTTTACACTGATCTCTTTCTTCTCTCCTTACAAAGACATCAGCTCCATCAGGACCTCATTTCTTCCCTCAAAATGCTTTTTGACATTTTAACTTTTAAAAAATGAATTTGTACTATAAAATAGTGTCACCATTGTCAAGGACACAAAGTATTTTCTGGCTGATGCAATTTTGTCCCCTCTGGCTTTACTTTAAAAAAAGGTTGTTTTTACTGTGGTAACTCCATTACTCCGGTCAAACTTCTCCAAAAATGATGATCAAGCTGACTCGCTCTATTTTTAGTAGATTCCAATTTTTGGAATCAAAGTTAAACACATCAGGTGAAACAAAACCTGGTGTCTTTTATCTTTGTCGTTTCTTTCCATTTAGTATTGGCCTGACTTTTACTTTTACCAGTCAATGTGCTGACTGCGTATAGGTGGTTATTATGAATAACAGGCCTGTCTCATTTTTAGGATGCCATTAAGTACTCACTAGTTCCGGTGCTTCCTGACTTGGATAAAGCATTTATGATGGGCAGGTGTGAGCCTACTATAAGCCTCCAGCCTCTTCCATTTCTTGAGTCTAAATATTTTCTAATACAGCTCTCATTTTAAAATTGATGCACCTTCTCCCTCCCTTTTGTTTAATTTTTCTCTCCTCCCCATCTCTCCCATCCCATTAAAAATAAACAAATATGTGTGGTCAAACAAAACAAACTCTTGCCCTGGTCAGGGCCCAAAACCAGATGTCTCATTCTGCAACCAGAGTCTTTTACCCCTCTCTCTGGAGTCCTGGCTGGTACCACCCTGATCCAAGTTCTTAAGGCTTCTTCATGCCATTATCACATGAACTATTCTATCAGCTTTGCTCACCGCACTGTGCATCTGTTCCTGAAAGTCTACCCAGGTTTCTCTGAGATCACTCATTTCCTTCTTTCTTATAGTACAACTGTATTTCATTACATTTGTACACCATCATGGGTTCAGCCATTCCCCACGTGACCACTGCCCCCTTGATTTCCAATCCCTTGCTACCACAAAAAGAGTTTTCTATAAATAGTTTTGTTCATGTGGATCATTCTCTTTCTTTGAAAGTTATTTTGGAAATCGAAAGTCAGACTGAGGCAAAGCGAGGTTAAGTGACTTGCTAGGCTCACATGACTAGTAAGTGTCTGAGGCTTATTAAGAAGGTCAAGCGTTCAATTCACGTCTGCAGATATTCTAGGAACCACGTTCCCCACCCCCCACCCCCCCAAGCAATCACCACGAAACCACATCTGTCCAGGGCTTTTAGTCATTCTGTATTTTGTCAGTTTCACAGGTCACTACGGTCCCGGGCTTAGAAGCAACAGATTTGGGGGCTAGGAGGAAGCTGAAGAATGGCTGCGTTCAACTGTCCTGTTTTCTACACAAAGAAGTCCCGGCTCAGGCTGGCTAGACAGCTGGCCCCAGGTCACAATGCAGAGCAGTCGCAACTAGGACTACAGGTTCCCCACCAAGAGGAAACAGAGCCTTAAAGATGCAACAAAGGACGCAGATGGGGCCTACACAACCCATTCTGTTATAGCCCAGATAAAGAGCTACCGGACAGCAAGAAAACCCGCTGCTCACTGAAGGCTCGGCATTTCTACAAAGCCGTCTGCACCCTGCCTGTCAGGAAGCTCACATGAAGCACACACGCACACCTCTCAGCACAGAAATACTTTCTGGTGACTGACATTTCCAATCCACATGTAAATTAAGTGGCCAGATGAGGCAGCTTCTAGGGAGCCTTCTGCCAAATCCTTGGCTCTCAGGGTCTCACTCCTCCATAGCCTGGAGGCAGGGGACGAATCAGGACTAAGTGGTCCCCAAGGTCTCCTGCTCTATCTCTATGACTCAATGGAGCGAATGTGAGCTTTGTTAGAGGAGCGGGGCCACAGTAGCTCCTGACTGTTATTTCTACACACACTGAAGATGTGCAAAGCACTTAACAGGGAGTACCCTGAGAGCAGGCGTTTACAGGGAGGAAAGGGAGGCTCAGAAAGGTCAGCTGGTCACCCAGTTAGTACGAGGTCCATCCTGGGGTGCTGGAGGAGGTGGAGATAATGACTAAATGAAGACCATGCTGCTGTCCCGCCTAGCTGGGGGTGTCACAAACCAATCTAAATAGGTAATATCACTGATGGGGAATTGGAGGGAGCCTCTTGGGGATGGGAACAGTAACAATGTCAGCAAGCCAAGCAGGGAGGGGAGTGGAGGGGCAGCACGAAGGCCTTCTAGGAGGAGGGAGCAGCATGAATGCAGACCCCTCGAGAAGAGCTGCCCAGGCTAAGACTGGGAGAGCTGGGCAGAATCAGGGTCTAGAGGGCCTTGACTCTCAAGAGAATGACAAAGTGAGAAGGAGATGCCATTTACCTGAGACAGCGGCTTTGCCAGAGACAGGGGTTGCTGCGGACATCAGAGATGTGGCACTGATGACGGTTGAGGTGCCAGCTCTATTGGCTCCTGCGGGCCCTGCCTGGGCTGGAGTCACACACAGGGACTGCTGCCCACAAGCTTTCCCACCAGGTCCCACCGCTGAGGTGGAGCTGGAAGCTGCTCCTTCTGACTGCTCATCAGCCGCACCAGGAATAACAGAAATTAAAGAGAACATTACCTTTCCATCTTTTAATAACTTTTTTTTTTCCTTTTTGGAGGGCAATTGGGTTTAAGTAACTTGCCCAAGGTCACACGGCTATGTTTTTTTTGTTGTTGTTCTTGGTGTGTGTTAAGTGTCTGAGGCCAGATCCGAACTCAGGTCCTTCTGACTCCAGGGCAGGTGCTCTACTCAGCGCGCCACCTAGCTGCCCCCTTTTAATAATTTTTATCAGAATGTGAACAGCAGTGTGGCGTAGTGGCTAGAACTGGCTTCAAAACCAAGAAGACCTGGGTTCAGGTCCTATACCCATAACATAATCTGAGAAAGTCCCTGAATCTTCCAGTTCAGCCAGGCAGCTGTCCATGACTTCAGAAAAGTCCTCACCTGCACTGCTGGGAATTCTCTACAGCAATGAAATCAAAGGTCCAATGCCTTTCCCCATTTGCCCCTTAGCCAAGGAACTTAAGGGAATCAGAACCAATTTTAAATCTATGCTGTCTGCCATGTAAACCTGATCCTGATGAACCTCCCTCCCTCACCCCATTCTTTCTACATGGAAAGCACTTTGAGCCTTCTGGGAAGGCAGACTTTGTTAGTCTCTCATGAGTAGCATTAAGCAGCCTAGGCAGGCATTCAGGCTCCTCCTGGGACAGGGAATGGTAGAGACAGAGGCAAACAGTAGGAAGAGCAAGCATCCACAAGTGTGTTTATAGTTAGTCCTCCAGAGACAAGAGAGAAACTTGAGGCTCTGCTAGAGAACTACCTTCCAGGGTCAACTATGTACCTATTTCCTGAGACTTCAGATCACATGAACTAGCAGAGAAACCACCAGGCTAAGCCCTTCATGTAAAAGCAGGTGAATTTCTAAATCATAAGGGAAAAAAAGTCTTCTCCACTTCCAGACCTGCACCAGTGAAGACCAGTGAAGACTCCCCACAGCTCCTGACTGTCCATTCCAGGGCTCACCCCCCGGGACAGAAAGGCCCTGCTTCTTAAATCCTCATTGCTCCTGATTTAGTTGAAGCCCATTTCTGGTTTTTCTGTCTTCTACAGATACAGGGAACTGTTTAACTTTTCACATCCTGCCCTACAAATACCGACTTTTCACTTGAACGGAATGGGTCCTACTGACCAATCTCTTGGTTCACCACATTCCCCACACTACTGTTAAATACCTTTTGGGAACATTTCTTCACCTAATATTCACTAATCTCACAGGAAAACAGTTAGAATCATGTCTCCCTACTTTGTCATGTTAACAAAGTCACCAGTCTCAAAGTGGACTTCCTTTGAAGGATGGGGCGTTCTATAATAACAGCTTAGACTCGCATCTGGAAAAACTAAAACCCCCTTAAATTGCCTACTGAGCAAGGCTACATGCACCAGCCTCAGATTGTGTCAAGGAGTAGAATGCCAATGGTTTGCTCTGACAAGGTTTAAGAGCTATGCAAATGCAAAGTGGTCTGATGTCTTCAGTCATCAGGAAATAAGAGGCTGTTTCACTGGGCCAACAGTCAGTTGGCTCTGTGGGAATTTGGGAGAAAGTTATTTGTAAGCTCTTGTAGGTGGGAGGACACATTTATAACTTTTGGAAGTAAGTGCAAAGACAACCCTTCTGGGAGCTACAGCATTTCAGGTTTTTGTGACTAAGATACATCAGCTAGATTTAATCCCCAGGGCAACTTCGGTCTGAACAACATTCAGTCAGCTGCTGCTGTGCTGGGCTCCTTCCCTGCCAATTGGCCCCAATGGTTCCTACCACCATGTTCTAGGCTCCTGCACAGTCTATGAGACATATGCCTCCTGGTATACCTTACAATGAACAGGGGCACATCATGCTCAGAATTTTAAAAGAACAACACAGTAAGGGCCAAATACTGCTACTAATGTGTTGAATTTCTCCTCAGAAGAAGTTCCACCTCAAAATAAAGAAGGACCAAATCCCCTCTTGTTAGAACAAGGGGGCTCTTCTTAACAAATACCCATTTAGGAAAATTAAGAGGAAATACTACTTAACACAAAGGTAAAAATCTCAAGTCATCACTCTTTATGTGCAAGAGAATTTCTGGCTCAGTTTTCATGCTGCTACTGTGATAAGAGAAAGGCTGTGATGGCAAAGAGACTGGCTCAGACTTCCTGCCACGACTATGATAAGGAGAGGACACTGCCTGTCATAGCAACCGCAGAACCAAGGCTGGGAGATAAAGCCCCAGCTCTTGTTCTGCCCATATTGTATTCTGCCCCTTATTTTCCCCTCCTGCTTTCTGTAAAGTTCCCTTTCTTCTACACTGCTTCCATACACACATCCTACAAGAATGAAGAAGTCAATGCTCTGGGCTCTGACTTAAGAGATGCACATGCTCCTCACACTTGCCCTCAAAGAGGAAATAAGAACCCTCACCAGTGCACCAAGGTGAGCTGCCATGCACAAAAAGGCCATCTTGGTTAGGTAGCTTGGGGGCTCACTCTGCAGATACAAAGCAGCACTGGTTACATGTGCTATCTGTCCATGCTGGCCTTTCTTCCTATAATGTTGTTTCCTCTGCTCTTAAAACTCTCAGCACATAAACAAACATCTGAAAATAAGGTGAGAAGGCCAAAGCAAGGGAAGGGGTTGAAAGCAGGAATGGTCACGGAGTCCTGAGGGGTTGTCTGTCCCCGTCCCCCTGGAAGAGGCCTTAGTAGTGCTCTGTGGGAGTAGAGGGGATGGCTGCCATGCTGCTCCCACTGTGAATTTTGCCCAAAGTCCCATGATCATCTTCCTTGCCACCTCGGTGTTCTTTACCTGCTGGACAACTCCATTGGCAGAGAGAGAGACAGCTGGGGAGGCGGCAGTAGTGATGACCCCTCCTGCAACTCTCAGGACGGTGGTCCCCGGCTTGGAGAGTGGGGTGGTGGCTGGCACAGACTTCAAGGAGCCATCAGATATTTTCATCAGAGATGCCTGTCCACCAGGGTTTGCCTGTACAAAGAAATCATGTGTAAATAATAATGAGGCAGTGGTTAGGAGGTACCTCAATCACATTTCTAAGGCAGCTCAAGGATAATTCTGATCTGAGCAACGTGAACCCATGACAGGCGGTTGGGGAGGCACCCTGGTGTACTCCTGCAGCAAAGTCAAAGTTAATAGCTTCTTAACTGGACAATGCTCTGGCGCCAATAATTAGGGCATGTGAAGAAATGTGGCTGGAAACCAGAATTTGGAAGCACAAATCAACCTTGTTTTTAAGGATGCCAGGCTGATGTGTCTTAAAAAAGCAGTTCACAATGTAGGTTCCTATTTTTTCCCCCAGTGTGGGAATATATGTAATGGGTGTAACTGCACTGATTCCTGTGTCCCTTACAGAGAACCGCCTGGGTCCCGAGCAGTTGGTGAGAAGGCTCACCCACAGTCACAAAGCCAGCACACTGGGCAGACCTGAAGTTGGATCTCCCAGACTCTAAGAGCCCAAGCTGCCTCTCCTACTATCCTCATATACATCAAATGAAGAACACTCAAGGCTAAATACAACTGGATGCAGTAGTGACACCATGAATGTGCTTCAAGCTTTCTGACACAAAAGAACAGCTGACCACTGTTCTGGTGTGCTGAGTGGATGGGGATTGGGCTGGAATAGCTACGGCACATCCCGGCACATGGAAGACCCAGCAAACACGTGAAAGCTTACTTCATACAAAAACCTTAGTTGCTATTAATGCAGTCACACACTTGCAGAAACTTCAGTGAGCCTACAGTGGACACAAGTCCCAATCCTTATCCTTCCGCAATCTGGCCGCCGCTGCAGCCGAGCTCTGCCAGCCTCCCTCTAGCTGCTCTCCACTCTGGCAGGAATGACTCACTCAACACACCAGCTCCCCTTGTGGCCCTGCTCCTCGGCAGAGGAGGCCCTCTGTAAGGAAAGTGCCCCTACCTCTGCTTTGCAGGATCCTTACAAATCACACTGAGAGGCCATGCAGCAAAGTGAACCCCACAACTGACCCCCAGTAGCCATGGGAGTGGGGGCAAGTCCCTGACTTCTCTGAACCTCTACTTCCTCATATGTAAATCAGGAACACAACGACAGCACTGGTCTGGCAACCCTGAGGTGAGAGTCGAATGAAATCTGGAATTAGGTGGAGCCAGCATTGCCTGCTAGGAGGAGAGGAGCCGTAGGCGATGTCCTCAGCAGCCCAGCTCAGGAGCCACATCCTGACCAAGGCCCCACTGGACCCCTCCTGTTCTCAGGGCTCCCCGAGGCACAGCTCTCACATACGCTGTCAAAGGGGCAACAAAGCAGCTTCTTGCAGGTGGAGACCGGCTAGTTTTCTTTCTATGTGTGTCCAGCTCACACAGGAGGCATCCAATAAAAGCACCAAGACCATGTGACAAAGCTGCCCCTAAAGTGCCCATTCACTATCGTGACTTAAAAAGCCATGAAAACGCCAAGGGCTGCCTCATCTCTTCTAGGAGACGCCCAAAAACCCCTCTGCCTAGTCAAGGACTCTTCTCTGCTCTATTTTCTTAGAAAGAGCAGGAGTTCTTTTAGCCAATATTTACTTTTGGATAAAACTGGGACGCTTAGAGGACACGTGAGAGGGCAATCTCATGGCAGAAAGGTGGCATTTTCTTTGGAAGGACTAAGTCAAATATGGAAGGAAAAGAGGAAGGGAGGGAGGAAAGAATCAAAAGAAAAAAAAGAGGAAGTGGGGGTGGGGGGGCAGTGGGCACATTACCTGGGTGAACAAAGCTGTTTTTTGCCCAGAGATGACTTTTAACGCTTGCTGTCCTTGGGTGGAGGACGCACTGACTCCCAAATTGCCCTGAACCACGGATCCAGTTGCCAGCTGCTTTCCAGAACTCTGAGGGGAAGGCTGGCCAACTAAAAATGTGCCCTGGAGACAAGAAAGGAAGCCAAAAAGTCTAAGTCAGTACCACTTACCCTAAAGTAACAAAAGGAGGCTCTCTGTTATGGAAAATAGAGCTTTCTTTAGATTCAGAAATTCTACCAGCACAGAAAAGGTGCATCACTCACAACAAGCAGAAAACACCAAGTGAGTTCACTGACTTAAGCCAATGTGACCTGGATTACTGCCACACGTGATTCTGAAAGACTTGGGGATGGTGCCCTCCCCCTTCTCTTCCCAAACAATCTGATAATGGCTCTGCTATATGCTGATGGAGAAGGCCACCAGAATATCACACCAAGGTCTTTTAGAGACATTAAAAATGCTCCTTTGCTTTTCCTAGTGTAGAGCTATCACTCCCACAGTTCAAGGGAGAAAGAATTCCTCTGAGTGGAGACAGATATGCCCACCCAGCAGCATCTCCACCTTCATAATTTGCTATGGATAAAAATTCATCCTCTAGTGACAACCTGAGATGACCAGTGGGGGCTGGCCTATTCAACTGAGACACATAATCTGCTTTTCAAAGTCTCTCCAGTTTCAGAGACCCTGACAAAATCAGCATTACACTGGAAAGACCTTGGAAAGCTCAGCATGGCTTTGATACCATTTAGAAGGCATCAGAATCCAATTTAAGTGGAGGATTTTGGATTCAGTCTCCTTGAAATACCAAGCTGTACCAACTGACACAGTACATTTTTAAATGTGTAAGACCGAAAAAAAGATTGAAAACTTTTATTCTAAAGTAAAATTATATTTTCTAGTAATTGTTTGTATCTAAAAAGTATATCTCCACACTTTGAAAAATTTATATTAAGTTATGGTAAAATCACTTAAAATTTTGTGTGTCAATATAAATGATACAGTTGGTCCTTGCGGTGTTAATAATACTTCTATTGAAGATGCCATGAAAAATCTATTTTTAGTCAGACCCTTACTTAATTCCAAAAACTACAGTTAAATGAAATTTCCTAAGCCTTAAGAAAAAAGATGTAAGAAAAGGGAAAGAATTTATCTCTTAACTTTTACTCTTCAACAAATATGAATACTTGGGGAAAAGACAGTTGTGCTTGAATATGTTAAAATGAAAATTTCTGTATAACAAAAAAATATCAAAGGGTAGAAGAGAACAGATTGGAGAAAACACATACGGAAGACCCAACAGATAAAAACACATAAGAACAATAAAACATTTACAATGGCAACTTGCAATCTTCAAAGGAAAGGAGCAATTTCAACTATGAAATAAATTCTTAATAATTAGCTGAAAAGATGCTCAACCTCACTAGTAATATTAAAACAACTTTGAGGTACAACCTTGCTCTCATTAAAAAGGTAACAAAAAAAATAATAGCAATAAAACTAAGTACTGGAAGGACAGGAGAGAAAGAGGCAGCTGAATGGGGCGTCCCTGTTCATTGTCGGTAGGTGCAAATTAGTAGGACCTTTTAAGAAAATAACTTAGCAGTCAGTAAGCAGTCTAAGTTACTAAATAATCTGATCATTTTATCAGAAACTGGAATGGTGAAACCAACTGTGGCCCAGCATTACAGTGTTACTAAAATCAACAATTATTTAGAATATAAAGAAATCCGAGAAGAACTTTATGAAATCACATAAAGTGAGATCAGCAGAACTAGAAGCAACAGGTACGCACAACAGCCATAAGTGAACAAAAGGAAAAAGGAACAGAAATGAACAAAAACCCAATGGAGATTTGGAGGGCTGAGCGACTGAAAAGTCACCATAGTTTCTCACAGGTCTTCAGTTGGAAGGACCTTATGCTGATATTTAATGCTAGGCTTACGATGAACTCTTTTTAAAGGTAGAGGGTACAGGGGTGGCTAGGTGGCGCAGTAAATAAGAGTACCGGTGCTGGAGTCAGGAGGAACTGAGTTCAAATCAGACCTCAGACACTTAACACAAAACTAGCCGTGTGACCTTGTGCAAGTCACTTAACCCCAGCTGCCCTACCTTCCCCGCTCCAAAAAGAAAAAAAAAGTGTTCAACATTGTTTTGGGGTGGCTAGGTGGCGCAGTGAATAGAGTACCGGCCCTGGAGTCAGGAGGACTTGGGTTCGGATCCAGCCTCAGGCACTTAACACTCAAAACCTAGCTGTGTGACCTTGGGCAAGTCACTTAACCCCAACTGCCCTCCAAAAAGAAAAAAGAAAAAGGTAGAGGGTAGCATCTGACAAGATGGGTAGCTCCCCTGTGGAGGACAGCTATGGGCAGGGCCAGAAGAAGGCATGGTTGTGTGCTGGGATGAAGGGAGGACCCTATTAATGAGATGTAAAACAGACCTTCAACTGCTACTCAATTTAATATACCTGTGACTATCTGCTGGGTCCAATGACACCTGCCCCAGCCCCGAAATAATACAGAAGTGCTAATCCTGGCTCCTGAGGGCAGCATTCTAGAGGAGGTCGACAGGGCCCAAAAACCTAAAAAGCCCCTGCAATTTCTCAGTCTCCAAGGAATTTCAAAAGTGCAGAATTGAAGGACCCAAACCTGTGGAGTCTGCTTGAGGATATAGGAAGTGTAGGTCAAATGTGGGGACACCCCTCCGGGGTTGGCACCCTGCGCTCCTGCACCAGCACTGCTGCCTCCGGCTGCAGAAGCTCCTCCCTGGAGGTCTGGAACACAAAGAGGTACCATCATCCCCCAAGTCCCTCCAAGCTGCCCTCCCCCTTGGACGTGTACTTGATTTTTCCCAAACTGACATCCACTCTCCAGAGCCTGGAGTGGTCTTGAAGCCTCTTCATTATCTACCTGATCAGGAAGTGAATGGACAAATCCCAAATACAGTGGAGACAGATTTGAAAAGCTCTTTGTGCCTTGGTGTGGGAGAACACAGAAGGAAAACTAGATATCAGCATTTTCTAGCCAAAAAAATGACTGATCTCCCTCAACTATCTTACTGTTTAGACAAACAAATGGTCATCAAATCTGCAGCCATTATACAATACACAACATTATACAATTACACAATAACTGCAAGTGTCCATTCTTTTCCAGACCTCTAGTACCAATTACTATCCCCCAGCTTTTGGACTCTGTTTCTTCCCATTTTCTGACCCATATCCTATTCTTTCTCCTCCCAATAACAGTCCTGAGGACTCTGGCAACCCTCCAAGAACAGGTTAGGGAAAAGAATGATTCCTAGAGATTTAGGAGAGAATTCTGGGAAAATGATGAGATAAGACATGAAACAATAGGCTCTCCAAATTTCCCCCCCAAACAAGACAAAACAATGCCTCAAAGTGAACTTAAGAGTGATAAAAATAGCTAAAGTTTGGGTAAAGCAGTTATTCTCCTAAGACAACTTGAGAAGACCCCAGAGAAGCCAGAAGCCTGGCTCTAGTGAAGTGCAAACACCTCCAGGCCTACTCTGCTCAATCACCAAACAACAACCCCAGGCAGTCTCCCTTCGGGAACTTTCACCTGGGGTGGGGGGAGGTCAGTCTCGCTGCTTTTGTCCAGCTGTACTGACCAGACCCTATTCTAGGCTGCAGCTGCGGACGAGCAGGAGTGAGTACACACCAGGTGAGTGCAGTAGCTCAGGGGAGGGCTGTGAGCATATGCCAGAGAGCACAGTCCTTGGTTTCCATTCCAGGGCAGAGGACTAAGCTAAAGTTTGTAGCGGCAGGAGAGATGGCAGGGAGCAGCAAGAGCATGCTGGGGTCCTGGCTGTGGTCCAGGGGCAGAGACGAGTCCCCAAGGTCAAGCCCCCAGACAGCTCAGAAGCACCTGTAAGAAAAGCCTGAAGCCTGAAGCATCACCCCACTGCAAACCCTTCCCGAACTCAGGCCAAGAACCTGACTATAACAATAAACTGCTTAAGGGAAAAATGAATAAGCAAAGGGGAAAAACTTGGCCACAGATAGTCACTATGGGGATGGAGGAGATCTGGCCTAACACTCAGAAGAAGCCAGTGAGATTTAAAAACCACTCCTACTTCAAAGAAAAGCGCCAAATGGTCACATGTCCAGAAAGAGTTCTTGGATGGGCTGAAAAAGAACTCTAAAAATAAAATAAAAGAGGTTGAGGAAAATTTAGTAAAAAAATAAGAACAATCTAAGAAAATCAAGAAAACTATGAAAAGAAAGCCAACCAATTGGAAAAAGAAATAAAAAAAAAACTTAAGGAAGAAAATAACCCCTTAAAAACTAAAATTGGGCAAGAGGAAGCTAGTGACATAAGATAACAAGAAACAATAAAACAACATCAAAAGAATGAAAAAACAGAACGTGAAACACCTCACTAGAAAAACAACTGATCTGGAGAACAGATCAAGGAGAGGCAATATAAATGCTGGGGTGGGGCGGATAGGTGGCAAAGTGAATAGAGTCAGGAGGACCTGAGTTCAAATCCAGTCTCAGACACTTAACGCAAAAAGTAGCCATGTGACCTTGGACAAGTCACTCAACCCCCACTGCCCTCCAAAAAAAAAAGAAGAAGAAATGTTGGGACTACCTGAAAGATATGATCAAAAAAAGAGTCTAGATACAATATTACGAGAAATTATTAAGGAAAACTTCCCTGAAGTAATAGAATAAGAGAATAAACCAGAAATAGAAAAATCCACCAATCACCATCTGAAAGCGATCCCAAGATGAAAACTCACAGGAATAGTACAGACAAGTTTCAAAGCTTCCAGGTCAAGGAGAAAATACTACAAGCAACAAGAAAATCACAATTTAAATATTTTGGAACTAGTCAGAACGACATAAAATTTAACAGCTTCTACATTAAAAGTCTGAAAGGCTTAGAAGATTATATTTTAAGAGCAAAGGAGCTGGGGTTGCAACCAAAAGTAACTTACCCAGCTTTTGGGTATAATACTGAATGGGGGGAAAAAAACCACATTTAATGAATGTAAAGATTTTCTGGTATTTATGACAAAAAGACCAGAACTCAATGGAAATTTTGACATATAAGATGTAGAAGAAACAAAGTAAACACTAAAGACCACTTATAAGGGACTAAATAAGGCCAAATTGTTTACTTGTTGTAGGGTAAAATGTTATCTGTTCTCTTAAGAATGTTCCCATTACTTGAGTGGTTTAAAAGCACATACACAGAAAGCTTGGGACAGAGTTAAGTACGACAAGATGACTAACAAATAAAATTGGGCAGGGAGACGTAAAACAGCAAGTATCTCCTACAAGCTAGGTGGGAATGGAAGAACTGTGACATAGGAAGAAGGTGGGGGTGGAGGGCCGGTAGTGCTGGAATCTTATTTTCATTGGAACTAGGCTGAAGAGAGAATAATATATACATCTAGGAGGGTATAAAAGTCTTCTAAATTTATAAAGAAATAGGAGAGTGAGGGGACAGAACAAGGGAGGGATTTTTAAAAGGGTATATAGACCAAGAAGTATGAGGGTGGGGGAAGAGGATAAGGGAGGAACTCTTAGAGGAGTGGGTAGATTAAGGAACAGGAGTGGAGGGGTTGAGGATAAGGGAGATATTCTTAAAAAAGGTGTGGGTTAGGGAGGTAGTGAAGAAGTAAATTAGACTTGTTAAGAGATTAAGGCAAAAAGGATAACAGTAAGGAAAAATAGGATGCAGGGGGGGAAACACACAAATAAGTTATTATAACTTTGAATGTGAATGGGATGAACTCACCCACAAAATGGAAGGGGATAGCAGAATGGATTAAAAATGAGAATCCCACAATATGTTGTTTACAAGAAACACATTTAAAAATGAGATATACACAGAGTTAAAATAAAGCACTGGAGTAGAATGTAAAAAAAAAAAAGCAGGGATAGCAACCATGAGGTAGAGCAAAGTTAAGGCTAAAATAGATTTAATTAAAAAAGATAAACAGGGAAACTACATTATGTAAAGGTACCAGAGAAAATGAAGCAATATCAATACTAAAACTATATTCACCAAATGCTATAGCATCAAAATTTTTAAAGGAAAAGTTAAATGAATAAATGAATAAATGAAATAGTAGCATTATAATAGTGGGGGAACTGTCACCTTCTCCTCTCAAATTAGATAAATCTAATTTTAAAAATGAATATGAAAGAAGTCAAAGATGTGAATAAAATTTTTAGATAAGCTAGATAAATATATGTGTGGAAAAAAATAGGGAATAGAAAAGAATACACCTTTTTCTCAGTGGTGTTTACAAAAATTGACTATATATTAGGGCATAAAAACTTATGGTTAAGTGGAGAAAAACAAATATTAAATGTAAACTTTTCAGATCAAAATATGATAAAAATTATATTCAATAAGGGACCATGGAAACACAGATTAAAAACTAACTGGAGACGAAATAACCTAAACTTAAAGAATGAGTGGGTTAAAGAACAAATCATAGAAACAATCAATAATTTCAGTAAGAAGAATGATAATAATGAAAAAACATATCAAAACCAATGGGATACAGCAAAAGCAATAATCAGAGGAAAATTTGTGTCTCTAAATGCTTATATTAATAAAACAGGGAAAGAGCAGACCAATGAATTGGGTACATAATTTTAAAAGATTGTAAAGAACAAATAAAAAATCCCCAATTAAACACAAAATTAGAAATCTTAAAATTTAAAGATAAGATTAATAAAACTGAGCAGAAGAAAACTACTTAATTAGTAAAGAAAACTAAAATTTGATTTTATGAAAAAAAAATCAAAATACCTAAACCATAGGTTAATATGATGAGAGAAAAAAACCACATCACAAGGATTAAAAATGAAAAGGCTGGGGGCAGCTAGGTGGCGCAGTGAGTAGCGCGCCAGCCCTGGAGTCAGAAGGACCTGAGTTTGGATCTGGCCTCAAACACTTAACGCACACACAAACAAAAACCTAGCCGTGTGACCTTGGGCAAGTTACTTAACCCCAATTGCCCTCCAAAAAGCAAAAAAAAAAGGCTGACTATACCACTAATGAAGATGAAATCAAAGCAATTACATGGCATTATTTTGCCCAATTATATGTCAATAAATCAAACAATTTAAGTGAAATGGGAGGGTATTTACAAAAATATAAACTGCCTAGATTAACAGACAAGGAAACAGAATATCTAAATAAACCTATTTTAGAAAAAGAAATAGAACAGCTCACAAGTGAGCTTCCTAAGAAAAAATGATCAGGACCAGATGGGTCTACAAGAGAATTCTAGCAAATATTTAAAAATCAACTAATTCCAAAATTAAACAAATCATTTGGAATAACAGATTAAGGAGTTCTACCAAACCCCTTTTACAAAATACAGTACTGATACCTAAACCAGGAAGAGATGAAACAGAAAGAAAATTAAAGACCAATTTTATTAATATGGATGTAAAAATCCTAAATAAAATACAAGCCAGGAGACTACAACAGTATTATAAATAATACACATTATAACCAAGAAGAATTTATACTAGACATGAAGGGATGGTAAGGAAAATTAATAACATAACAATCTATCAGTAATAAAAATTATGTGTCAATAGATGCAGAAAAAGCTTTCAATAAAATACAACACTTAATTCTATTAAAAATACTTGAAAACATAGGTATAAAGGGATCTTTCCTTAAAATGATAAGAAGCACCTCCCTAAAACCATGAGCAAGCATTACTTTTATTTAATATCGTATTAAAAATTGTAGCAAGGCAGTAAGAGAAGAAAAAAGAAATCAAAGGAGTCAGAATGGGCAATGAGATAACAAAACAATCTCTTTTTGCAGATGATATGATAATACACTTGGGTATGAAGATTCAATTAAAAAGTTAGTGGAACAATAATTTTAGCAAAGTAGCAAGATATAAAATAAACCCATCAGCATTTCTGTATCACCCACAAAACTCTGCAAAGAGAGATAGTAAGAAACATTCCATTTAAAATAACTGCAGACAGTATAAAATACCTGGAGTATAACTGCCAAAACAAACCCAGGAACATAAATTATAAAACGCTTTTTATACAAATAAGTCAGATTTAAATAACTGGAGAAATATTAATTGTGCACGGGGAGGCAGAGACAACATAATATAAATGAAAATTTTACCTAAATTAATCTATTTACTAAATGTCATCCCACTTAAATTACCAAAAAATTATTTTACTGAACTAGAAAAAATAATAGCAAAGCTCATTTTGAAGAATAAAAGGTCAAACATATCAAAGGAACTAATGGAAAAAAATGTAAAGGAAAATGTTTAGCAGTGTTAGATATGAAACTACACTATATGGAAGTAATTATCAAAATTATCTGGTACCAAGGCTAAAAATAAAAAGGTTAACCAGTGCAACAGAGTAACATATAGTACACAGCAGCAAATGATTACAGTAACCTTGTGTTTGACAAATGTAAAGACTTAAGCTTTTGGGATAAGAATTCCTTATTTGGTAGAAATTGGAAAAGCTTGAAAGCAGTCTGGCAAAAACTGGGCATAAACCAGTATCTTATACTATTTACCAAGATAAAGTTAAAACGGATACATGACCTAGATATAAAGAGAGATACCACAAGAAAATCAGAAGCTGGATTAGAAAATGGATCATATTGCCTATCAGACTTACAGATAGGAGAACAATTTAAGAAAAAGCAAGAGGGGGAGGTGGACCAAAATGGTGGAAGCACAAACTTGGGTGGGCTCCAGCTCCAACCACTTCCAATACCTGTAAAAAATGACTCTAAACAAATTTCAAAGCTAAAGAACCCACAAAGTGACAGAGAGAAACAAACCTCTCTGAAGACTGCCTGGAGAGCTAGATTAGGGTAAATTATCTTATATAAAAGAGGCAAGAGAAAACTGTTACAATGGAGGGGAAGAGCAGGAAGGTGAAAGGGAAGGGGACAACCTGATTCTCACTGAATCTGGCTTAAGGAGGGAATAACATACACACTCAACTGGGTGTCTTACCCTACAGGAAAACAAGGGGGGGGAGAAGATAAGAGGGGGGATAACAGAAGGGAGGGCAGACTCGGGGAGAGGGCAGTTAGGAGCAAACATTTTTTAAAAGGGACAGGGTCAAAGGAGAAAACAGAATAAGTGGGGGGCGGGATAGGATGGGGGAAATATAGTCTTTCACAATAGAACTACTATGGAAATGATTTGCGTAACTACACATGTACAATCTATATTGAATTGCTTATCTTCCCAGTGGGGGTGGCTGAGGAGGGAAGAAGGGAAAAAATCTGGAACTCAAAGTTTTAAAAACAAATGTTTAAAGAAAACTATTTTTTACATGCACCTGGGAAGTAAGATATGCAGGCAGTGGGGTATAGAAATCCATCTTGCCCTACTAGAAAATTGGGGAGGTTTGGGGTAGGATATAAGAGAGAAAAGATTGGGGGAAGGGGTATTCAGCAGGCTCGCTATCTTGGGGTGGGGGGAGGAAAAACTGGGAGAAAAATCTAAAAGTAAAAACTAAAAATAAATAAATTTTTAAAAAAGAATAAGCAATAGAGAGCAATGTGAGGTGTAAAATGGATAGCTTTAATTATATTAAATTAAAAAGATTTTGCACAAATAAAACCAATGTAGCCATGATCAGAAAGAAAACAGAAAAATCAGAAAAAAATTTCATAGACATTTTCTCAGATAAAAGTCTCATATCCTAACTATACAAAGAGTCATTTATAATATAAGCCATTCCCCAACTGGTAAACTGTCAAAGGATATGGCAGTTTTTCAATGAAGAAATCAAAACTATATAGAGTAAAATGATAAAATATTCCAAATCATTATTGATTAGAGAAAGGCAAATTAAAACACCTCCTGAGATACCATTTTATACCTATCAGATTGACAAAAACAAAAGAAGGGGATGACAAATTGGGGCACTAATTCACTGCTGGGAACTGTGAACTGATACAAGCATTTTGGAGAGCAATTTGGAATTATGCCAAAAGAGTTATTAAGTGCCTCTACTCTTTGACCCAATAATACCAGCATTGGGTCTATTTCTCAAGGTGATTAGGGAAAAAAGAAAGAACTTACACGTTCTAAGATATTTAGAGCAGCTCTATTTGTGGTGCCAAAGAAGTGGAAATCAGAGGAATGTCTGTTAACTGGGAATGACCAAACAAGTTGTGGACATGACTGTGAAGGAACACTACTCTGCCATAAGAAACGATGAGTCGGGTGGTTTTAGAAAAACATGGAAAGACTGGAATGAAATGATGAAAAGTGAGATGAGCAGAATCAAGAGAACACTGCACACAGTGACAGCAATACTGTTCTAAGAACAGCCAAGTCAACGTGAGGATTAGAAGTACTCAAATCAACTACAAAGGACCTATGAAGGTCCTACGAAGGACTATATGCCTCCAGAAATAATAGATGATATGAAATGATAAACAAAAGTTTAAATATGGTTTTTACACACACACACACACACACACACACACACACACACACACACACACACACACACACACAATTATGTCTAATGGTAGCCTTTTCTAGGGCAGGGTGAGGGTAGAAAGAAGAAAAAAGTGTGAAATGGAAATTCATGGTTTTATATTGAATCTTTTTTTATGTTGTGATGTGGAAGTGTTCTTTTTTTATCATCATGTATTTAAGTGAGGAATACATTAAAAAAATTTTTTTAAAGAGATTTAATTGGATTTCAATTATACTAGTATTTACCCAATAGGAAGGAAATGCCAAGTAGGGAGTGTAAATCTTCCATGTTAGGGCCATTACCTCCATAGATTAAACATATACACTATTCGTTGTTAGAGTTTCCTCTTTTGGGACCTGAGGAGATGACCATTAAATTCAGATCTCACACAGCAGGCTTTTCTTCCTACATCGCACCCATTTGGCTGATTTTCTACAGTGAACCCAACATGATCATCTAGAGAATCTCTGTTTAGACCTAGCCCAGAATGCCCTTTCCTACCTACGGGAACTGGTGCATTTGAGCCCGTCTGGTTTGTCAAGGACAAGAGAGGAAAAAGCCCTGTTTCCCCTCAGGGCAGTGAGTCCACATGGGTGCAGGGGCAGAGAGCAAGTCAGCTTCAACCAGGACAATACTACCCACAGGCAGCCTGAATCACAGTGGACCCTAAGGGATGCCAGGAACTCCAGAGCAGAGCTCCCCTGGCCCTAAGCAGTGATCTTGGGAAATGTCTAACATCTAACATGACCTTGTAGGAATGGAAATGAAAGCAAAAAGGGATACAGGATTGGTGTGAGGAAAGAGGCTGGGAGTGACAGAGAGTATGGGATTGGAGACAGTGGGAACTGTGGCACATGAGTAAGTCCAAGACTTATCTCAGATGCTAGGGGTATGCCATTTTGTCGGGAGGGACTGACTTCTGCTTAACAGTCATATCTAGGTTGGGAGATAGTGAGTTTTTCTTATCTCTTCCTTCTCAGTGTCACCTAAAATTAATGATTCCTCCCAGGTTCCAACCCCTGCCACTGGAATATATCCAAAGTATCTGATTTTGTCCCTTCATCCTTAGTGACACAAAAATATTATTTAGAATAAGCACATTTTTCTGGTATTAGAGAGACAAAAATTAGAAAGAAAAAAGCAGCCAAGCTGAGACCCTGAGAAAGGATACCCAAGGAGGCTTCCCCTCGTGTTTCTCTCACACCACCTGACCATGAGAGTGGCTTTCCTGCTGGATGCAAGTTGTTTCTGACCCAAAGTTAAGCGAGGCTGCTGCCCCTGCACTATGAAGAAGCCCCCATGGCAGATCAGAGCTGCTCTCTGCCCCTTCAGCCTGACCCATTCACTTCACAGATCCCAGAAGAACATGCCCAGGGCCCCAACAAAATGATTCAAAAGACAGACTCACTAGCACTGTTTGTGGCTCGAAGGATGGCCCCTTGAGGGATCAGCAGAAGTTTTCCTTTCCCAGAAGGGTTCTTGCTGTTTGTCGTAAGGTACAGTTTGGTGCCAGGAGGTAAATTTGCCAAATTGGCCAGATTGGTGGCTGGCAGCTGCAAAGTAGCCATCACTAGAATGACAGAGAAAGGCAGGTAGTGAGGAAACACTTGAAAACAGAAACATCAGTTAACAAAAAAAAAAACCCCAAGCTATTTAAATCACCAATGGAAAAAGATGATAATAAACTGTAGCCACTCTTATTTAATGTTTGTGATTATAGTACTGGTGCTAATATCAACACCAATATATATATATATATATACACACACACATCTATATCTATCTTTTGCATACATTGTGGGAGGGGGCAAGGGAGAAAAGGAGGAGAAAGAGATATAACAGAGAATGGATAAATTCTCGCTAACACTGAGTCCCCAGCCCACCTCGGGCTATATGCATATTCAGACTGATCCTAAGAAGGCCTGTGATGTTATGCTTGGGCACCTGGCCAAGTTTTCTGTCAACACAATGGAGACTCTGCTGATTCTCTTTTTCAGGGTTGAATTCTGCCTAGTCTTGGGTCAGTGAAGAGTAATGTTTATTTTGGTTCGAACCAAACTTTTCAAGACCCACCCTCTAGACCAAGAGAACACATTCAGGCAACAAAGGAAAAAGTCACAAGGACCATGAAATCTCCCTCCCCAAATCTTACACTGCTGTTGGACCTAAGTGCACCCTCTGGTTCCCCCCAACTCTGAAGGCCACTGCAAAGCCTGTCCATGAGCAGAAGTCAATGCATCATGTGCCTCCTTGAAGCAGAACTCAGGGCCTGCACAGTACATCTGACAGCTCTATCCCTAGTGTCGGGGGAGCTATACCATGGCATGAGGATGCTGGGGAAGCTGCCTATCTTTTTACAGGAAATGAGGATAGAATATAGAGAACTCAACTACATCACAATCCAAAGGGAAAAAAAAATTCATAAAAAGGCATGTGTTAAGGCACATCAAAGTGATAAGTTACTAAAGAATCAGACTTTTAGCAACAGAAAAGAGAATTCAATTCAAACCTATCTTAAGATACCAGGCCAGATGGGGCACAAATTCTGCCCTCAGGGAGTTAACATTCTACCAGAGGGATATAATATATAAACAGACACACAAATACAGGATATATACAAAATAAATGTACAGTGCCTGGGAATGGACGGCACAGAGAAACCAAGAGAGACTCTTGGAAGCAATGGTACTTAGGCTCAAGTTGGAAGACAGCTGGGGCGCCAAGAGGCAGAGCCAAGGGAGAGAATAAAGTCAAAGGAAGAGATGAGAGAGATGTTAAGAAGGTCACTGGATTAGGGACTGGGTGGGGTGAATGAGAGCAAAGAACTGAAGATGTCCCAGTGTATAAGCGTGGGGGACAAAAATGGAAGGAGGGTGCTCTCAGGGAGAAAAATAATGAGCTGTTTTGTACCCAGAGGATGGCTGCAGGTATAAGACTGGAGCTTGGGAGGGATATGGGGGAGTTATCTGTCTAGAGATGATAGTTGCATACATGGGAGCTGATGAAATCACCATGTGAATCTAGGCAGAGAAGAGGTAGGAAAGGGCACCGGACAGATCCCTGGGGCGTACCCACACTTGAGGGCCAGGAAACGAACAATGAATCTGTTTGTAGGCAGCAGAGGGCAAGCAGATAGGGAGAGACTGAAAACTAAGGGAAGAGAGTAAGCTCAAAGAGGAGAAAGAAGAGGGACTGGTGCTGGCAAGAGGGTGAGAAGGGATGGTGGATGTGGCACCACAGTGCCCAGAAGAGGGAGCTTTCAACGATACGCCAAACTGTTTTCAGCCAAGTACTAGTCAAGGTTCTTTAGTGAGAGGGAGGGGACAATGGAGCCAGGGGGGCAGTGGATGTGACCTGAGAAGCTGAATAGAACCACACTGGAAGAACACCGAGGAGGTAAGGGTCAAAGGATTTCTGAACAGCATGAAGGGCCCATCTGGGGTTAGACCACGTCAGTCTGGAGTGGATCCAGACCCAGGGCTATGTGACTCCTTTTCCTGTTGAATGTGGCATTCAATGACCCAAGCAGGACTGGAGACCAACAGTGGAAGTAACTCAGGGATAGGGGCTGGTCACAGAGGAGGTACAACAAGGCAAGCAATGCTGGGGATGAAGACTGACTGTAGCTGAGCTGGATAAAGAAGGAACTGAGATTCTGAAGGAGTAAAGTAAGGCCCCAACAGGGATAGTGGGCTGGAAGGGAAGATAACAGGCTTAGGAGGAATAAAAGCTAGATGGACAAGGGGGTACAGCAACGTGTAGAGCTCTTCATATGGGGACACACTGGTCTCTCTGCCCTAAGTCTCTCCCCACACCAAACCACTTTCTGCTCAGACCTTAAACTGATTTTCCTGAAGTGCAAATCTAACCACATCACCATCATATCCAAACAGCTTCAATGGCTCCCTATTGCCTCCATTGTCTTTGAGAGCCCTCCCTCCCTTTCCAGTCTTCTACACCTTCGTATTTAGTGACACTGGCCTCCTCTATATCCCCAGAGCTCAGGACAGTACCTGGCACATAGCAGGTGCTTAATACATGTTTGCTGACTGACTGCTGGGAGAGGGTAGGAATGGGTCTCAGGGTACAAGGCAAAAAGTCATGGCTCCAGTAGAGCCTTGGGCTATAGAGGAGGAAATGGAAGCAGAGGGAAGACAGGTTAGTGAGAGGAGAGCTCTCAACAAAGCAGGAATTAAGGCACTCAGAAAAGCTGTGGGGACAGTGCTGCAGCCTTTTTTGAGGGCAGAGTGTCCATCAAGGTGCAGAGGAGACCAGGTAACAGGAAGAGAACTCCCAGGAACAATTCTATACCTCAGGAGGTGTGCGGAAGGCCAACAGGGGATGGGACTGATGGGGTTTGAGGGTCAGAAACACAGAGCAGAGGGAGGCCAGTGCAGAGCTGACCTTCTTGACTATACAGAGGAAAGTGAGACCAGGATGGGATGAAACACTGGACCAACTTCTGAAGAGGATGATGAATAGAATTAAGAGCAATGAGGCAGAGGGAAAGGTGGAAGGCAGAATGTTCTAACCAAGAGAGGAATTTTAGAGCCCAAAATAATGCAAGGGACACAACTGGGGTGGTGGTGAGGTTCAGGGTATGGCTATCCCCAGGCTGACAAACTCAAGTCTCATGACCTGGCTGCCCCAGGCACTTGAGGGGACAGCAGCACGAATGTCAACTTCCACCCTGGTGAAGTGTGGGTAGTGGGAGGAAAGGATCCAGGACGTCTGGCCCAGCATGGCTAGGGGGCATGAGGAAAGGAGAGATCAGCATCAGAGAAGATGGGCAGCAGTCCAGTGCCACCTTAAGAAACCTGGTTTTCTGGGATCTCACAAGTCAACATCCAAGAGGAAGTCTCAATGGCAAAGTGAGAGCTGTAAAGATGAGAGGGGTGTGTGGAGGGTCAGGCAGTAAGGAGAGGCTTTGACTCTGGATCCCAGGGACCAGGAGAGCAAGAGGGGCAAGTCTGCTCACCACAGAAAAGGGAGGCAGCAGTTATCAGAGAGCAGTTAAAAGCAGGACGAAGGTCCACCCAGATGGTTGCCTACTAAAGAAGGTCACCACTCCTGAACAGTCTAGGCTTGAGGCCTGCTCCATACAGCTCAATCCCGAGTCAAGGACACTGCCCTCCAGTCCTAGGCAGCAAGGGCCCTCAGCTTGTTACTGCCCATCCACAAACAGCTCTCTCTAGCTGAGGACAGGGGAGCAGTGGCAGCAGCAGCAGGGACAGCACTGCCTATTCCCTGTTTGGTCCTAGGCAATAAGAGAAGGCTAAAGGCAATGATGGGGCTCCTGGGGGGGAGTAGGTTATGCCTTCACCAAGGGCAGCAGCTGCCAGGGCATGGGAATATTCATGTCGGAAGCACCCAGCTCAGCAGAGGGGCTCTCATCTACTTGGGCCCTAGGCAGAGATGGACACATAAAGGCGCTGCTTCCTGAGGCAGTCATTCCAAGGAGTGATGGAGAACAAAGTACCTGCTGCCACTGATAACAGGATATGGGAAGACAGAATATGGAAGCCTCCAAAGGAGCCCCTAAGAAGAGCTGGTCCTGGACCCCCTGACCCTCAGCCCTGGGCTGAATCATGGCAAAGAATGTAGTTGCCAGCTGAGGCTGGGGCAAGACGGCCTTCCTCCCTTCCCTGCAGGGGCAGTCCCCCTCTCATTTGAAGAGAAAAGGCCTCCTCACACAAGGTTGTGGCAGAGCTAGGACAGAGGCCCAGCTTTCTTGGCTCCCCATGAGTCACCCCTTTCTACCCTACCACCTTCTATAAAGAGAAATTTTTTAAGAAAATGATCTAACTAGAATCTAAGTCTGGAAGAACTCTTAGGAAAGGTGATAGAAAAATTGAGAATTATGCTTCAGACTGTGGAGCACTATTTTTAGTAGTCCTGAAAGATGTTCTTTACCTGAAGTAAACTTTGACCCTTTTTGTAGGGTCCTCCACAAATTATTGCTGGGCCCTTTCAACATGCCTTCAAATGCCATTAGACTGTCAGGATCACACGGCATTGATTACTTATATGGATGTTATGCAGAATTTTACAACCTGATTATGAGCCAAGGCATGATGGTACCTTCCCCAAGAGCTTTCCTAAGCTGACCAATGACATCTTTACCTGAACCCTGGGATCCACTTTTTGGGGCCCCAGTGGAAGTGACCTGAGCCTTGGTTAAGGTCTGCACAGGCTGAGCAACTATGGTTCCTCCACCTCCGCTCACAATCGCTTTGGCAACTCCTTGGGTTACAACTTGCTTTGGACCAACGGCCTTGGCAACGGCAGAACTGGCCTTGGCCACCAGGATCTGGCCACCACTGATTGCCATGGCCTGCTTCACTGTGGACTGCAAAGCAGACCCGACTGGCACGCCAACCACCTATGCAAGAGAAAGCAGATGTCACCTGGGCTCCTTCTGGTCCTCAGCTAAGCCCCAGACCTCTCTGAGTGAGCTATGTATGCAAGTGATGCTTTGTGGCTCAGACTAGTCCCACAGGAATAGGAACAATAAAATCAGGGACCTTGGGCATATGACATGGATCTGAATCAGTCATCTAAGAGTAAGCGGCTAGCTGCCCTGGGCATGTAGCTGACAGCACACATTCTTGGCACAGGGATTCAGGATGGCATCTGGGTGGAAATCACTCTCCTACTTCTTAGAGCTGGCCCTAATTTCTGCTGCTTCTTTTTTCCACTGAAAAGCTCAGGATGCTCAGTAACCTCTAGAGACAAAATGAGATCAACAGCATGACCTCATCCCAGAAAAAATCAAAGCAAGACAGACTACACTTTATAGTCTTCTCTTCCAGTAAACCAGGCAGTGTGAGTGTCCCTGAACACCAGCAGGTCAATCTTCAGACAGTGTCTTTGCTTGCACATGCATCCCCAGGGCCCAACACTGTTCTCAGCACACAGTAGGCTCTTAGCTTCCTGTTGACAGACTGAGTGATTAGCAGGTGTGGAGGAGAAATAAACTACAGGCTTCCCACACTTGGAATATTAGCTTGACAGGAACAATATTTGTAGCTTTAATCAACATTAATGTAAAATTAGTGGGGAGTTGCTGTACAGAATGCAGTATAGGATTCAAACGACCTGACTACGCAGAACTTAGAATCTTAAAAAAGGCAACGATGATGGGAACAGACCAGGACAGAAAGACGCAGTCTGTTGTTGGGTAACAAAACGAACACCCTCATTCAGATAAATGTCTATGGGGCAAGTCAGAGAACAACTTAAATCTGGCCACATTTTTACCTCTGCTTTATAACCTGAGTGAGCATGCACTCCTCCCCTCTTCTAGCATATGAAACACTGATGGACATTGGCAGCATGCTCACTGCTGCAGTGTTTGGCTTTTCATGTAGAGCTGAAACCAACAAAAACAAATTTTTGTCTGGGTCTATGCTTGTCTTGGTAGCCTGGCCAAATCTCAAAAGGCTCCAATCCCGTCTCCATTTCTGAGACTCTGAGCCGGATCCCTCAAATTACGGTGCCCAGAACTGGAATACCTGACGAGGGACTTAAGCAAGCTAGGCCTAAATGCTCTCAGGACACCGCCTGGAGTGGAGACAAGGAGCCATATATCTCAAGGAGCCTTGTGAAAGCAGGAAGGATAACCTGCATTTCTCATATGTGTTCATGGGCTGCTGTTTCTTCTTCTCCTTCTCCTAGCCACATGTATTTCTTCAAAAGTCTATGGATGTAGAAAATGACCAAAACTAAAGCTTTCAAATACCGGAAGAGGCTTAAGTGAAAAAGGAGGGCTGTGAGCCCCCCACCTCCATTTGAGGAGGGGGCCCAGGCTCAGAGAAGCAGGGCCTTGGCTTGGTGGCAAAGGAGGTAACATTTTCTCCTTCTTAAACTATTTCTGGACCCCCAGCAGTGCCCTGCTTCTAATCCTGACCTCAGGCTGACCCATGCCTTTACGCTCAGGAATCTGAGTTCTCCTGCCACTCAGGGATACCCCAATCTTCACAGCAGTTGGCAGTCACTCCTCATAATCAGTGTCTACCAAACCAGCAAGGGTCCTGGAGATGCAGGGCCCCAGGGACATATCTGACCGACCCCAGGGAGGCAGAGAGAACACGTGATTTGTGACATTCAGATGTGGTCCTGCAGCAAGCAAATGAACTGGGTCAGCTGATTCCAAGCGGAGTGAGTTTTCAGTTGGTTCATACAATGCAATGGCTGCCCTAGCCCTCCCTCTAACAAACCGTGGAGGGATGGTACTTGTACCTTGGGTGACTGAGCAGACCCCTCTCCTGCAGCCACGACCTGTTTCTGAGGAGACACGGCTATCATGTGACCCCCTTTCACAGTCACATACTGGGGAAGAGATGGCTGAGTGGTAGCTCCTGAGGTGGGCATGTGGGGGGCTTCTCCAGGCTCCTGCTTGATGATCACCTTGTAAGGAACACAATGACACTAAATAAGGCACCCCGTTCTGGAGACATTCTGTCTGCTGGGATTAACGAATTAGTGTGGTCTGCAAGAGAAGGCAATAAGCAACCTGGATAAAGCTTGCATACAGAAAAAAGCATCTACCTTCTGAAGATGCCAACAAAATCCTTCACCTACTTCTTCGAATCTGTGAAGGGTCAGGCATTATAAGGATCACATTTTAGAAAGGACTCTGTGACCAGGAGAGCAAGTCCAGAGGAGGGCAGACAGGATGCGAAATCATGATGCCCAAGGGCCTGCTCAAGGACCATGGAGAAGGGCTTAGCAGAGACATGGCAGCTGCCCTGGAGGATGTGAGTTCATCACACGGACTAGGAATTACACTGGGGGTGGGGGTGGGAATCGAGAACAAAGGATGAAAAGCTACAGACAGACTTCTGCTCGGCCTAAAGATGTCCCCAAGTGGATTGGGAAAGCGGGGTTCTTTTTTACCCATTTCTGACAAGTGTTAGACCCTACTCAGGTCCTAGATCCCGGGATAGAAAGGGATGAGCACCAGAACACCCATGTCATCCTTTCTTTACAAATCAGACACAAGACAGGAAAAGGGAAAGCACTGACCCAAAGGGTACCCCAAACAGAACTGAAGTCTGAGTCCTAACACTGCATCTCATTTCCCAAGGAGTTGAGGGAAAGGTAGCATGTTGTAATGGGAATGCCAATGAAAGTCCACCATTGCCCCAACCAACACTCAGCTAGCCTATCATGGGCAGAGACCTCAAACAAATGCTCACCTTGGTGAAAGCTCCAAGTCCTCCAGAGACGGGTTTCGGGCTCTGTACCTTGGAGTGACTCCCGATTGGGCAAAGAGGGGGCATAGATGCGAACAAGGAGTCCTCCTGCTGGGGAAGCAATCACACACGTCACATAATGAGGCAATGAAAAAACCAGAAGGAAATCTGATTCAATTCTGATCACTTGCATTGAGTGACTGAGGTTCTACTACCCTGGAAATCTGAGAAATTCCATCTGAAGATTCATTACTCAAGAAGATTCTCTGGAGTTTCCCCAGTCACAGCTAGAGCTGAGATTCAATGTTATTTTAGAAGTCAAAAGTAAACAGGATGGGGCGGCTAGGTGGCGCAGTGAGTAGAGCGTCGGCCCTGGAGTCAGAAGGACCTGAGTTCAGATCCGGCCTCAGACACTTAACACACACACAAACAAAAACCTAGCCATGTGACCTTGGGCAAGTTACTTAACCCCAATTGCCCTCCAAAAGGCAAAAAAAAAAAAATAGTAAACAGGAGATACAATTGGACATCTTCTGTTAACAGATTTTCTTTTAAACATCATTCACTGCTTGGTTTGGAAACTACAGACTTAGCAAATATTTTATTAAACAGAGTAAATTTTTTCTTTTGAAAATTAAGACAATTTTTCAATGACTGCAAACACAACAAAAACACTGACTTTCTGAAGCTGTATAGTTTTTTAAACTGTATTGTTTTTATATAAGCTTTCATAATTTATAGTAGTCTCATTTTTAATTACATTTTTTTTACATCAGTCATTTCTGACATACTTATGCCTCCATTTCCTCACTCTTCCAGAACTGAACCTTTTTGTTTTTTTGTTTTTTTTTTTTTAATATATTTTATTCATTTCAATCAGTCAAGAACTTCCCTCTCATCATCACCCTCCTCCCAACTGAGAACAAAAGAAAAACAAAACCCATTACAAACATGTACAATATAGTCAATCAAAACAAAAGTCCACACTGGTCAGCTAGCCAACCACGGGCAGAGACCTCAAACAAATGCTCACCTTAGTGAAAACTCCAAGCCCTATTTAAAAGGACTTGTAAGTGGCCTATTTAAAAAACTTAGGCACTCTGGAGTTCTATCATGAGTGCATGAACAGCTCAACATTCAATCAACACAGCACTTAAGCACTTTCTATATGCCAAGCACTTTTGTTACAAAGCCTGTAAACACAACAAAACAATACAAATCATGACTATATCAATTGATGCAAAAGAAAAAAGGCTTTGAAAACAATATTGATTTACGTTAAATACATTAACAGACAAAGGGATTAAGGGATCTTTTTAAAACATGATAAACAACATCATTCTGAAACCAAGTACTGACACTTTTTTTTTTTTTTTGCTTTTTGGAGGGCAATTTCGATTTAGTGACTTTCCCAAAGTCACATGGCTAGTAAGTGTCTGAGGCCACATTTGAACTCAGGTCCTCCTGACTCCAGGGCCGGGGCTCTATTCACTGCACCACCTAGCCACCCCCAAGTACTAACATTTCTAAGAGGAAAAACAGTAAAATCCTAAGAGCTACAGCCACTACTATCATTTGATTTCATTCTGGAAAGGCTAGAAATAGCAGTAAGACAAAGTAAATGGAAGGAATACGCTTATTAGGTGAAGAAGAGAAAAATGGTCTCTGCTGGGCAAATGATATGATGGTTTACTTAGATAATGCCAGACCCAATAAAAAAATAACAGATAAAATTAATTTCAGTAAAGAGGTAGGTTCTAAAATAAAGCTGAAGGAGATAGGGAAGAGGGGTGGGACAGCAAAGCCATTATTTGCTATTTCAGAATACCTTAGTAAAGACGGATGAAAGGAAAATTTTTGCTAAACATAAGCAAGTAGTTTTTTTCTTTTTAAAAAAATTTTATTTTTAGTTTTCAGCATTCACTTCCATAAGCTTGAGTTCTAAATTTTCTCCCCCCTTCACATTAAACCTATTTCCACATTAGTCATGTTGTAAAGAAGAATTAGAAACAATCAGAAACCATAAGAAAGAAGCAACCACAACAAAAGAGGGCAAATACTTTCTAACAAGCTGATGTGACTACACAAAGGGGCTGGTGTGCTATCTGCAGAAGTGCAGGGCTCCCGATGGACAGAGATCGGATGGCCAGATAAGATCCAAGGATCATCCAGAGGGGTCAGAAAATTCTTGGAAGCCCTCCAGTGTACAGCCCTCATTTTACAGATGAAGAAACTGAGGCACAGGGAAGTTAAGGTCACCCAGAGAACAAGCAGCAGTGAGGGGATTTACAGACAGGTTCACACTGCAGCAATCCTCCCTTGTTTCAAGGGCATTGCCAGGTAAATCCCTGTGTTTGGGTAACAGGTGGACTAAATGATCTCTAGTGTTCCTTCCAATTCTAGGGATTTATCGGATAAAATCTACACAAAGACACTGCTTTCAGCTGTTCCACAAGCATTACTAAATGCCTGCTATGCACCAGGCTCTGGAGATCCAACATCCCAAATGAAATGGCCCTGCCCTCGAGAAGCTAGCCACCTGCGGGGAGAGACGACACATGTGGGTGAGCTTGCTCATTGAGAAAACAGCCGCAGAGCGCACCAAAGAGAGTGTTACCTTGACCGCAGCAGTGACGAAGCTACTTCCATGAATCTTAGGGATGGGAGACCCTGTTCCTTGGGCAGTCTGAGACGCGGTGGACAATTTGCTGGTGGGACTTCCTGGGGAAGAAGGCATGCAAAGTGAGATCTTAACACAGCTGACATGTTCTCTTCCTCTGTGCCCCTCCCTATGTTCTACCTTTATGATCCAAGCAAAGCTGAAAAAGAAAGGATTTCCAAACTACTGTGGAAAAAATAAATGTTTCAGCTCCCCAAACTGTTCCTTTCACCAAAGCGTGAGGACCTGGGCTCAGAGAGGGAGATAAAGGGATAATATCAAATGCACACGAGATACTCTGAGATGACTCTCAAGCACTGGTTTTTAAAGCAATGCACTGAAACGCAACTCAATAAATGATGATTAAGTTTCTGTATGCCAGGCCTTGTGAGACAGGCCCGAGGTCCAAATGAGAACTGCCTGTGGCAGCTGTCCCTTGATAGACTGCACATTTCTCAATCTGCTGCTGTCATTCAAAGCCTTTCAGAATGGCTCTCAGCACCAATTCTAGAGGCTCATTACTTTGTGGGGTACATGTCAGCCTGACCCCAAACACCTGCAAGTTGCTGCTTCTTGCTCCTACAGTGGTGCTCCTTCCTAGGCTCAGCAGCTTGGTCACTGCCTTCACCCAGCACACTTTCCTCCCAGTGACATTTTTCTAAAACAAAACCCAACTTCAAATAAAGATGACCTACCATTAAGAAGAGCCAAAAAGATGAAATGTGAGTTCTGGAAAGGGATTCCAAAAAAGATTCCCAGTAATGGCAGTGCCTTTGGAATTAGTCTATAGTCTCCCAAAGGGACTACTTTGAAAGGACAAAATTGTTTTTCTGTGCAGTCATGTCCTACCTAATGTTGTTGACCGATGACAAAAATCACCACTCTAGCTGGACTCGGCCTGCTGCGAACACTGAGTCTCCTAACAACAATACCGTGGCAGGTTCTGGAGCAGCCAAAATTCAGACTATTAAGGTTGTCAATCAGTCATTACAGGAGCCTGAGAGTACATGGAGCGCCCCCCAAGTCTGAATGCAGTTTAATGTTATGAAAGCCTGCAGAAAACTCAGACTCCTGGGATGCTTCAGCTGCCACTGTGGCATGGTGGGAAGGGGCAGCATCAGGCTCTCCCCAGCCCTGCCCAGTGATTCTGTCTCTAAATGAAGAACTGCCACTAGATGATCTAGACAGTGGTCTCCTACTCTAGATCCCAGAGTCAGTAAGGCCCCACAGAGAAGAACAGAGGCTTGCAGCAAGCCAGGGCGGGAGGGAGTGCGCAGGAGCAGCTCAGCCCCCACTGGGAAAGTTGTCTGGTGCAATGAGGCAGGTAAGATGAAAAAGCCGGGGATAGACTAGAAGAGAATTGGGGAGAGGGGCTCCTCCTTTTCTCTTTAGGGATCCCCTAATTCTCAACTTAGAAGTCTATCACTTGGGTCTAGGCATTCTCTTCCACTACTGAAGGATACACTTTCCTCAAGAAACAGAGCCATGAAAGGGCCTTGAGCCTTGGACAACATCTGGGGACGAGTGGGGGCGCAAGGGTAGGGCAATGTGGCTGTGGAACCCCAGCCCATCCTTTCTTCTTCAAAAAACCAAGAAACAGAGTAAGTTTTAAAAAATTAAATTAAATTAAATAAAAACAGAGTAAATTAAAGTTCAAGTCAACAGACGTTAATTGACTAACATAGTCACAATGACTTAGAATGTCTAAAAGTCAAACAGAACTCACTGATCTAAAAATTCAACATTTTTTCTCATCTCTAGATTTCGATGTATTCTTGAAGCAGTGAGATGGAGCACTGACATTTGCTTCTGTCCTTAATGGCTGATGGGAATGCAGCTGAGACAGATGACAGACACTGCAGCCCTGCCTCTGACTATGAAAGGCTGGAGAGGACACTGGGAATCCACTCTGATGTCTTGCTTCCTCTCTATCCCTCTCACAGTTATAGCAATACGAGTTCATGGTGGTCACACACACTACTCACTCCCAAGCCCCACAAAAATACTAGATGAGTCTTCTGAGCGACCACAAGTGCAGGCAGGCTCCTGCTGTCAGTGCTCTAACAGAGAAGCCCTTGGCACAGGTTCCCCAAGTCGCTGAGGTTTCCTTAGTCTCTGTGGCTGCACAGGACATGGCAGCAGGAGGCTGCATGTCTACAGCATCCCTGCAATGCCAGGAAGAAGCAGGGACAATAAAGAAAGAGATGAATGGGAATGGGTGGGGCCCAGCAGGTCTCCGGGCTTAGGATGTATGCACGATGTTACTGCAAAGCAATGTTGGTCAAGGCTATGTTCTAGGCTGCTCCGTAATCTAAATTCTGCATGGTTCAATGGCGTCCTGATACTTTGTATTCTTACATTTTGTTTTCATTCTCATCTTTTAACAAGAGGCATAAAAAGTCTTTCTTACTGAAATTCTGGTAAAAATGTCATGAATGAAAATGCATTTAAATAGGAGGAATGGAATAAGGAGTAATAGGAATAAAAACACTAGGCTGTGACTCACAAACAAGTCATTACAGGGGTGTGGAATCTGTAGTCTCGAGGCAACATGTGGCCCTCTAGGTCCTCAAGTGTAGCCCTTTGACTGACTCCAAACTTGGCAGAACAGGCCTCCAGGCTGCAGGTTCCCCACCCCTCCTTGGACTATGAGCTCCCTGAGGACAGGGACCATTCACTTCCTTGCTCATCTTCATGCCCCTGCCACCCCTTAAGCAATGTAGCACACTACACATTTTTCTTTTGGTCTGGGCCCTGTGATTTCATCAGTGTGGGGCACTACAACATCATCTCATTTATAGTTTACACCAAGTGCTCCTGGTCACCCGGTAGGACTTGCTGACTCTACGGGGGCCTCCACCACACCACACAGTTTCTCACCTTGCACATCACAGGTCCTTAATAAAGACTGGATTCAACCATCACCATTACGGCTCCAGTGTTTTCTTAATTTGGTTATCATTTAACATCTGCAGAATTTCTGTCCACTGGTCTAAGCAATACTCCCCTAACTTTACCAGCTACTTCAGTTACAAATTTGAAATTCTGAAACGCTCACAATTTCTGGAGCACCAAGAGAGCAGCATTTGAGCGTTCCGAGGTAAAAGAACATGAGACCAACTTCTTGTCAGGTTTCTTGAGGAGGGAAAAGGAAAGTTTTCCTTTGAACCTTCCAGGATGTAGGGGAAGCCTTCTGAGCATCACAGCCTGGAATGGCAGGTTCCTGAAGCACGCTCTGGACCATTTCCTCTTGCTTCTGCTCCTCTGCCTCCTTCCCTGGCTTCTATCAGGGGATAGCGTTTTCTAGCCCCAACTAGATCATCAGTAACCGGTTCAATTTAAGCAGACAAAAGGGCACCATGAATTATTTAAGCCAAATCATACCACACACCTGTACTGGGAGCTGCGGCTCCAATGACCTGCCCAGGCTTGTCCGGGTGAACATAAGGATTATTAATAACAGAGCTGGCAGTCCCTTGCTTCGTGTGAACTGGAGTGGAAGTTGGGGTCCGAGGTAAAGGAGATGGACTCGGAGTAGAGATTGGGGAACCTTTATTAATGAAAAAAAGGGAAATAAAATACTTATGTCTAGCCCTTCTAGAATGGGTGACAGAGGCAAAATCCAACAGCTGCACAGGAAGAGGGCTGCCAAGAAAGGGATGGGGACCTGAAAACCTGGCGGCAACACTGCCATGAGCACATGGGCTGCCAGGGACTGCTCTACACCTTTACACCCAACCACCAGGGACTGCTGCCTCCTGAACACCAGCAGGTGATTCTGGCCCTTTTCCATGCGAAGAAATTAAAGTGCTGGCAGGTCAGTGGGACCACAAGGAGTCTGAGATGCGTCACAATTAGGAAAAAGGTATGTATCTCTTATCAAGCCAATCTCCACTTGGGCCAGTGACTACAAACATTCAGATGCTAAGGAGAGCTTTTGACTGCTAACCTCATGCAATGGTTTGGGAGAAAGCATGACTGTCCTTCATGGGAACAAATCAAGAGAGTTTACTGACATACCACTAATACCCCTAAATTTCCTTGGACTTTTCTTCCAAGAATTTTTCTAAGTTCAAATATGTATTTCTAGCTCAGCACCAACCTCAGAGGTAATCAGTTTTTAATTTACTGCCTGCCATGTAAGATCGTACTTCCTTCCTCCTTCCCTAAACTCTTTCAGAACTTAAGGGCAAGGCCCTTGGTTTAAGATGTCTAGGCTAATTTAAATAAGTTCATTCTACTTTCCATTATCTTCTAGTCACAGAACTCTAACACATAGTATAGAAATCATTGAACTCCTTCAAGCCTTGAGCTTCCCAGGCTGAGAGTGACCTCCGAGCAGCCCCCAGGGGATATTCTATATCTCCTTTTAGCCTGGTCCCAGGACTGTCGCTTTATGGCCTGCTTAAATGGGGAGTCAGAAAATGCCCACTCTTAACTGTAGGCACAGATCCATGCTGGATGTTCAGCCACTGTTAATGTGAGGAAGCCATGGAGTCAGCAGGTTTTCTATCTTAACTCAATTTCCTAATCTGTATGTTAAGTGAGGATAGGCTAGGTGACCTTTGAGGTCCCTTCCAATGGTATTAAGACCAAAATGGCAGCACAGATTTGTGGGCAGAGACAGCCTCAGAGCCACAGATCCAGGTTCCAGTCCAGCCTCAGCCCCACCTTGGCACTGTGTGACCCTCTCGGGGTCCAAGGCCACACTCACTGCAAAAGAAGGTGATGACTTTACATCGCCAGGAGACATTTCTTCAACCTGTGTGACCAATTCCAAAGAAATCCTAAGTTAGATCCCTATAGATTGAGCCATTTTAAAACAAAATCAAGGGGCCTTAACAATCTTTCACTGTTTGAAGCTTTCAAGTTCAACACAGATGTATGAACTCACCAGCTTGGATGTTCCTTCCATGCAGACGGCAGCACTGAGCTCATGGACTTCTAATGATGCAGCCCCTCTAGGCCTGTCCTTTCCCCCCCCCCCCGCCCCCACTACCATATTCCGTCAGTATGGGGATGGTGAGGGCAGAGTGGGGGTGGGAGTCTTCAGTTTCTCCTGATATTCTGAGGACACCGCCAAGCTCCAGGATCCCCACCTACTCCTGCTCACTTTTGCTTCGAAGCCCATCTTCTTTTCCCATCACACTTTACTTCCCTGGCACACCTTAACCTGGCTCTTTGTTGCTATTCCTAACTGATCATCTACCATACCCTGCTTCCCTTGAGCCGAGTGCTTGCCCACTCCTTTTCTGTGGAGACAATGATGTTCTGGGACTAAAGACACACATGACCTCTAGTACAATGCTGGTGTGGAAAAGAAACCCCAAGAGGACTTGGAGATCATAAAGGAATTCTGCCATTTTGCCTCAGGTTTAATCTTCAATCCAATTCACAATTTGTACTGCAGTCCAAGTCAAATCAACAAGCATTTATATGGCAAGCACTACTAAGAATCAACACTGTGCTAAGTGCGAGGGATACAAAGAGAAGTAAGACAGTTCCTGCCCTCAAGGAGCTCACAGTCTAACAGGGGAGACAACATGTAGACAGTTATGTCAAAACAAGATCTATATAGGACAAATGGGAGGCAATCTCTGATGGACAAATAAGTTCTCTATCTAACTGCACATTCTTTTTTTGGAGGGCAATTGGGGCTAAGTGACTTGCCCAAGGTCACATGGCTAGTTTTTGTGCTACATGTCTGAGGTCAATTTTGAACTCAGGTCCTCCTGACTCCAGGTGCTCTATTCACTGCTCCACCTAGCTGCCCCCTAACTGCACATTCTAATCTGAAAACAGCCATTCATTCTTAACCCATCTCCATTGTCCTGTGTGGATGCCTCAGTCAAATACTGCTGAGTGGTCAGGGGCCCCCCTTGATGCAGTGAGCACGACATCATCTGCCAAGGGAGCCCTCTTGGGACCTTCTCCCTCTAGTCTGCTCTGGAACTCACCCAAGAGAGCACTGAGCATCTGTCTCTGTTTTATGCCTCACCTGGTATTTCTGATCTGAACGCTGTCCCAAATATCCAGCCAGAGTCTCCTCTATGCACCCTGGGCTCAAGCTAACTGCTTTTCCCTTCTTTATTTCCTATGATACCATTTCTATTTCCTCCACAAGCACATCTAAGACTGCGACATTAATAGTCCAAATATTTTTTATTTAATGTTCTTGATGGTTTTTCTAAAAGTCCAGTAAAACCTTTTGCTCCTCTTTCCTACTTATCCTTAAATGCCTTGGGGTTGACGTGGCTTGGTCGGTTCTCTCACCGACATCTCTTTAGAATGGGGTCATTCTCTGCTGCTTCTCTTTTTTTGAAGTGATAGGGCTCATACTCTTCACCTGTGTTTCTCAATGAGATCTTACAAATCTTAAAATCTATATTCGGATATTTTCAAACCCGGCGTCACTATTAGCGGTCACAGCCCACGAGTTTCAGGCAGGCTAGGTGGCTGCTCACTAAAAGACTTTTTTAAGTTCTTTTGCTTTCATCACTATTTCACAATGTTTAAATTTCTGCATGAAATCACTCATCTGGATCCATGTCCTTACTGCTAACTGTATCCTAATTTCCAACAATAAATTACTAGAATAAGACCTGAGTTGCTTTAACTACCTCCCATACAGCTTTTCTCCTATCTTTGTACTAATTTTGGTCTTCACTCTAACAAGTCTGTGGTCCCTGAAAACTGATTCAGTAATGACTCATACATCTGTAATGAGTTGTTTCATATCTGTTAAAATACAGCCAATCTCATCTTTTATGACGCTATTCTCCTACTAATTCTTTTTAAGAAAATAGCCAAGATATGTAAGCGCACAGCTTCTGTGGAAGTCTTTGGTATGTGGTTCCTAAAACCCCATTTTCCAATATAGTTTCTGCTGACCTCACCTACTCCTGCCCTTGCAAGTCACTAACAAAGCGCATGCTAATTTCATTCAGAGGGCCTACTTTTTCCCAGAAGTCCTGTACTTCTTCATTCTAAGCTGGATTATGTTCAAGGTGGTCTTTTTCAAAATCCGGGGCGGCTAGGTGGAGCAGTGAATAGAGCACTGGCCCTGGAGTCAGGAGGACTTGAGTTCATGTCCAACCTCAGACACTTAACACAAAAACTAGCCCTGTGACCTTGAGCAAGTCACTTAACCCCAATTGCCCTCCCCCCACCCCACCCCCCAAAAAAACCAAAAACCAAAAGAAAGTACTGAAATCCAAGCTGACCAAATGGTCCATGAAATGATGTTTCTTGTGGCCTTTGGGAATGTATTAAAAACTAGTCATTCGAGTGCACTATTTACTTCTCCAAGGTTAACCTCTGACACATTCTTCTACTTAAATGAAACTTCCTTCTTTCTTCTGGTTTCATTTATAGAAGAGTTTCTTAACCTGGGGGCAATGAACTTGATTTTTAAAATTACTTTGATAACTGTATTTTGATGCAATATTTCTTTTGTAATCTTCTATGTTTTATGCATTTAAGCAGCTTCATCAAACTGCCTAAGGTTCTGGAACATGAAAATGATAAAGAACCCCAAATTATAGCAAGAATGTCCAGAATGATAGGATTCAGTTCATCCAGGGCTGTTTCTAATTGTTGGTCACAAGTATCTCACATTTAGAATACCAGCAGCTATTTTAAAGTTTAGATTTCATCTAAAAATTGGGATTCTTTGCCCTCTCTGCCCTCTTTCCACCACAAAATCAGGGGCTGTGAATTTCACCTCTTCTCTTTCTGTCCTAAATTCAAGTCCTAATTGGTATTAAAATGGCCAAAATGTGGGAGAAGGAAAAAAATCTGAATAATCTTTGATCAGGAAAAGAGGCCCCTCAACAACAGATATGACTAACTCAGTAAGCCCTGACATGTAAAAAGAAGGTAGAACACCAAACCAAAAAAAAATCATTCTTTCCTCTCATAACTGCTGATAACTACAGAGAAAAAACTTTTTGGATGGCTTCTCTTGCAACACTGCCCAACAGGAAGAACAGAGCCTAGAAGCAGAGCAGGAGAGCCAACAGATAACTGGACTTGAATGAGAAGACCTGTATTCAAGACCTACTTCTACCTCACTACACTGACCTTCATTTTTCTCAGCTTTGGTTTTTTCATTCTGTAAAATTGGGTTTGTCATAAAGTTAATAATACCTATATTAAAGGGCTGCTATGAGGAAACACCAGTGTCGACCACAAAATCAATATGGATGCAAGTTGCTATAATCATCATCACCATCATCACCACCAATACCATATCATCACCACCATCACTATCATCACCATCACCTTCACCAGCACCATCACCATCATCATCATCACCATCATCTTCACCATCAATACCATCACCACCACTACCATCAGCAGCAGCAGCAACATGAACTCTGGCCTACCTGAGACAATTTTGCAGCTCATAGTGATTGGCTGAAAAGATTTTCCAGGAGACTCAGGATTAGGAACTTGACCTTGTGGCACAATTTTGCAACTGGCTGCTATTGGCTGGAATGCTGAATTACCATGAGAGCCAAAGGTTACTCTCTGAGATGACACCAATTTTGTGGGTGTACGTTCCACTGAAGATGGCAAAGAATAAAATGCTGTGGGTCTGTCAGCTTCCGTTTTTGCTTGGAAACCTGAATGAAACAGGTAAAACATGAAATAAATAATGATACATAGTACCTCACTACCTAACCAAGGAGGACAAGATGAGTCACACCAATAAAACACCACCAATGCCTTGTCAGCTTGTGTTCCCTCTAAGACATTCACTAATAGTAAATGAAATCAGTAATCTTTTCCACTTGCTACTAAAAGGTATTACTTTCATGGAAAAACTGGTGAATGTCCTTGAGAACAGAAAACAAAACCCTACTCCTATCACAGCAGAGAACTGAGGTACTGACAAGACAAAATATTGTCCACACTGTCAGATGTCATTACAGTATCAGGTATTTTAACTTGTTTTTCTTAGTTTAAAAAAAAAAAGCTTCACTCTAGAGTGGGGAGGTGAGATGAGTGATATAAAGACAAAGGGAATAAACAAACATTTTATAAAGTTTTTACTCTGAGAGTGAAGAGCTAACTGAATTTTCCACTCAACACACAAGAAAACAAATTAACTGCAACCCACATGCACAGCACAAAGTTGCTCCCTTCTATTCTGATTTATGCTGGAAAACTACTACAGCTCAGTAGACAACAACGTAAATAGAAAATATTCATTCACACTTGGAAGATTTCAGCCAACATCTATAAAGTAACCTTTCCATGAAAGACACTGTGCCAGATACTAGAGACACACAAAGAATGAAATCAGGCCCATGAGAAGCTGCTTGGGAACATGGACCATCTCACTTTTGTATCCCACTGTGTGGCAAAGGGCCTGGCACATAGTAGGTGCCTAATAAATGCTTGTTTGACTGATTACAATCTATTTGAAGAATTTAGCTTTTAACCAACCACATTTGATGAATCCCTCATTAAAAAAGCCTAACATAGAAAAAGACAAAGAGTCAAAAAAATGTCAAAGCATCCACACCAAATTAAAACCAAAGGCTGCAGGAGAAGGTGTGGTGTTCTTAAAAAGGAGATGCCTATAGAGATGCCATGCCACACCTGTGCTGATGCTAAAGCTCAGAGCCTGGATGAGATTAATCACAACCCAAAGAGGTGTGAAAGGCCAGACTTCTGTGGCCACCACATGGAGACACCCTTCCTGCTCTGGATGGCAGAGTGTTCTAGACAGCTGAGGCCCAGAGCATAATCAGCATGGAGCTGGACACAGAAACCCTTCACAGGTATGTGGCAGGCTCTTCTTCTCCCTTCTGGGCAGCAATGAAGGAGGCCACCCTTGCTACACTGTACAGTGGCACTGGGGGCCAGTTTCCTGGGACCACATTGGCAGATCTTTCCTGTCAGGACACTGGTCTGCAGAAATGGAGACTCCAATGAGGCAGAGCATGCAAAGGACTCAGCTGAAGCCCTCTCCATGAGCTGTGTAACACCTCTGCCGGGATGGAAACAGGTAGCAAGAGGTGGCGAGAAGGGAAAGGGTAGCCTCGTCTGCCAGAAGCCAGACCCTAGTCGCCCCTGAAGAGCTCTGAGCCACTTGAATGACTGTGTGTGTATGTGTGTATGTGTGTGTGTGTGTGTGTGTGTGTGTGTGTGTGTGCACTTGTGCACAAGTGACCTGTCCTGGCCTCTACTATCGGCATTTTGTATGATGAGGTGAAGCTTGATGCTGCTTCACTGGGGGCAGATCAGTCCTTCAGCACAGAAGAAGGCCTTCCCGATACCAGTTTGAAATGCTGCTCATCAACCACTCAAGAGTTTGAGTGTCAATCAAGATTAGAAGGGAAGCATAAAGCTGGGAAACAATTCTGATAAGGGCCTTGTTTCTAAAATATATAGAGAACTGAGCCAAATTTGTAAGATTACAAGTCATTCCCCAATTGATAACTTGTCAAAGGATATGAACAGGCAGTTTTCAGAGGAAGAATTAAAGCTATCTATAGGCAGATGAAAAAATGCTCTAAATCACTACTGATTAGAGAAATGCAAATCAAAACAACTTTGAGGCACCACATTACACCTATCAGATTGGCTAACTTGATAAAACAGGAAAACAATAAATGTTAGAGATGTGGGAAAATTGGAACACTAATGCATTATTGGTAGAGTTGTGAATTAATCCAACCATTCTGGAGAACAATTGGGAACTATGCCCAAAGGGCTATAAAATTGTGCGTAGCCTTTGACCCAGCAATATCCCTACTGGGTCTGTATTCCAAAGAGAGCATACAAATGGGAAAAGGACCCACATGTACAAAAGTATTTATAGCAGCTCTTTTTGTGATGGCCAAGAACTGGAAATTGAGGGGATGTCCATCAATTGGGGAATGACTGAAGAAGCAGTATCTGAATGGAATGGAATACTATTGTGATGCTAAGTGAGGGGAGCGGAACCAGGAGAACAGTGTACACCATAACAGTCACAGTGTGTGATGACTGACTTTGACAGACTTAGTTCTTCTCAGCAATGCAAGGATCTAAGACAATTCCAAAAGACTCATGATGGCAAATACTAAAAGAACTATGGGGTCTGAATGTAGATCAATGCACACTATTTGCTCTGTTTTGTTTTGTTTCTTCTATCTTGAGGTTCTTCCCATTGGTTCTAATTCCTCTTTATGACACGACTAATGTGAAAATGTTTAATATGAATGTATATGTAGAGCCTATATCAGACTGCATGCTGTCTTGAGGCAGGGCGAGGGAAGAAGGGGGAGAAAATTTGGAACTCAAAATCTTACGGAAGTGAATGCTGAAAACTAAAAATAAATAATTTTTTAAATGAGCTGAGAGTCCTAGATAAAATACTGTGAAGACACATTCATCTACTTACTTAAGTACAAAACATATGTGAAATATGCTAGACACTGGAAGAAATTCAGGTGAAGACCTAATTGTTGCCCTCACAGAGTATACAATCTAACAGTGATTATAGTCAGAGAACAAATGTTAGAAACTTATACTTTTACTAATATTTCAAGGATTGGTGATTTCTCCAGGCAGAGATGGAGAAGTCCTCACAAATAGTTCAATTTGGCTACAGTGGGTTATACATGGAAAGACACAGAGGAGGAGATGGCTTAACAGGTAGCCAAGGACCAGGCTATGGAGGACAAGGAGTCTGGTGTTTATAAGGCAGATCAGAACAGAGGAATGGCACGACTAGATTCACACTTGGCAGATGAATCTATGAGCATCTAAACCAGGGGAAACACTCCAGATGGAGGTCAGCAAAGAGGTTACAGCACCCAGAATAACACACATTATGTTACCTCTCTCCACAGCAGTATCAGGCACAGATTCGTGTGGAGGCTTTCTGGGAGAAGAAGCTTTCACTGGGGCTGGGATGGGCAAAGGCAAAGATGAAGGGGCATCTGAGACATCGGACTCTGAGGACTGAGGATAAAGGTGGTCTTCTCCAAGGGAATGCCGATGGAGCTCAACATCCACCACCTGAAAGACATGAAAACACATGCTCAAGTCACTCACCAACATCCTGAAAGGCACCAGGGGTCTGCCTGAGAATTCGGTGCCCTAGACTTGAGACTTGACAAATGCCAGGCCCCTGCTTGGAAGGGTGCTAATGAGGACTCTTTTTAGAGGGCACTGGTTCTAGGTCCAAGAATAGGATTTTAGCTTTCATGGCTCTCAAATATTTCAATGCCAATTTCTATATTATAAGCTACAGGGCTCTGAGAAGGGAATATTGTTGGAGAGAGTTAGCTCAACAGAACTGTGCTAATATGACAACAGTCAGAAGTCTGACTGCTACATGGTCCCAGTTTTCTTTACAAAGAGAAAAATTCCAGACCAGTCAGACTGGGCTCCTCCATTTAATCTCAATCACCCAAGTCATGTTCTTGTGACTAGTTATAAAGGAAACTATACTGTCTACATTATACGTATGCTTTACACACACACACACACACACACACACACACACACACACACACACACACACACACACACACTCTCTCTCTCTCTCTCTCATATTTATGAATGAATTAATGAAACTAGTCCCCACTACTAGAAAGAACAACTCAGAGTATTCACTACTACAAATGGGTCAATAGCACCTTACCTGACTTTAAAGGGGCACTAGCATTAAGAGACAGAAGAGGCCTTCTACTCTAAGATCTTTATTTTATTGCTAAATAAAGTGCAGCCCCAGGGGGCAGTACACCCAGCTTAGTGTGGGAAAGCTGCAAAGTCAGGATTCAAAAACTAATACCATTTAAAAAAAATTTTTTCCTATTTCAATTCTAGGATACTACCCTGCTCATCAGCCCAATAATATTTTCCTAAATAAAAATGGATTCAGTTTTCCCTCTCCAGATGTTATTGCAACTGCTTTAACAAACACTGCTTTTTAGAGCATAGTATCATATCACAAATGCAAAAAGAAGCAAAAAGAACATGATTTTGATCCACTCCCCACTGGACAGAATATTTTAGGAAAGAGCTTACCGTCTCAGCACCCAGAGTCTGCAGCCCGGTGTAAGTTCTGTCCAACTGTGGAGAGACAAAAAAGCAGGCCTCAATTAGGTCGAGTGCGTCTTGAGAGCAGGCCTCCACACACTACAGTCTGGGGATGTTTAAGAGTTTGCCTGCAGCAAACACATCACATGCACTAAAAATGTTCCTTTCCTGTTCAGAGGACTAAGAAATATGGCAAATGGTGGGAACATTATGTTACTATCTTTTTAGTAATTATCTTCAAGGATTTGAGACTTTTTGTGTTGGTGCTTCATCTATGACTTTGGACATGTGGCTGAAGCAGCAATGTTGTATGATGATCAACTGTGAATGCCTCATCTTTTCTTTTTTGAGGGGGGAGTTGAGGCAGTCAGGGTTGAGTGACTTGCCCAAGGTCACAGTTCTATTCTCAGCAATACAATGATCCAAGACAGTTTTGAAGGACTTATGATGAAAAATATTATCCAAAGGAAGAACTGATAAGAGTGTGAATGAAGATGAAACATAACCTTTTTTTAGCTTTCTTTTTTTCTTTCTCTTTTTTTGGGGTGTGTGTGTGTGTGCTTTCATTTTAAATTTATTTGCCTATACGGAAATATGTTTTGCATGACTACACATATATAACCTGTATCAAATTGCTTGCCTTTTTCTTTTTCTTTTTTTTTGCTTTTTGAAGGGGGGAGGCAGGGCAATTGGGGTTAAGTGACTTGCCCAAGGTCACACAGCTACTAAGTGTTAAGTGTCTAGGGCCAGATTTGAACTCAGGTCCTCCTGACTCCAGCTGGTGCTCTATTCACTGTGGCACCTAGCCACCCTGCTTGCCTTTTTCAAGGTGAGGGGAGAGGAGTGAGTAAGGGAGAGAATTTGGAACTCAAAATTTTAAGAAGCAAATGTTAAAAATTGTTTTTATATGTAATTGCAAAGCAAAATATTAAATAGGAAAGAAAAAGAAAAAAAACAACTGTGTTCCACAGCACCAGCTAATCTGGTCCTGTTGAGCTGGGGTTGCCTTGTATATGGACTTTTGACAGCCGGTATCAGCTAGGCTGAGGCTTGGGAGGCTCATCCTTCAAAACTGTCTTGGATCACTGCATTGCTGAGAATAGAACTGTGTGACCTTGGGCAAGTCACTTAGCCCTGACCGCCTCAACTCCCCCCTCAAAAAAGGAAAGATGATGCATTCACAGCTGACCACCACGCGCCACTGCTGCTTCTGTGTACAGTGCTCTCCTGGTTCTGCTCACTTCACTGAGCATCAGCTCCTATAAGATCTCCCAGGTGCGTTCAAGGCCGTAGTGCTTGTCTTTTCTCGCATCACAACGCTATTCTACATCATCATATGAAGTAACCTGCTCAGTCATTCCCCAATTGATGGGCATCTGTTCGATTTCCAATTCTTTGCTACCATGGATATTTTTATATGTATGGATCCTTTTCCCTTTTGTTTTTATCTCTTTGGGATACACACCTAGCAGTGGTGTTGCTGGGTCAAAGGGTATTATGGTTTTACAGCCTTTCAGGTATAATTCCAAATAGCTCCCCAGAATGACTGGAGCAGTTCACAACTCCACCAACAGAGCATTAGTGTCCCAATTTTCCCACATCCCCTCCCAACATGTCATTTCCTTTTCTATCATATTAGCCAAAATGATAGGTGTGGGGAGGGGTACCTCAGAGTTGTTTTAATTTGCATTTCTCTAATTAATAGTGATTTAGAGCATATTTTTATATGACTAAATGCTTTGATTACTTTGAAAACTGCCTGTTCATGTTCTTTGACCATTTATCAACTACAAAATGACTTATCTTTCTTATAAATTTTTGAGTTCTCATATTTGAGTAATGAGGACTTTATCAGAGAAACGTTCTGTAAAACATTTTAAAGTTATGATTATTGTGTATTTTCCTCCCTAATTTTCCTCATTTATGCTACTCTCTCTTTCATCCTGTCCATTCTCAAAAGTGCTTTGTTTCTGACTGGTCCCTCTCCCAATCTACCCTCCCTTCTATCAGCACCTCACCCCCTTCTCTCATTCCCTTTCCCTCCTACTTTCTTGAAGGGGAAGATTGAATTCTATACCCAACTGCGTGTGTATGTTATTGGCTCTCTGGGCCAATTCCAATGAGAGTAGGGTTCAAGCACTGTTCCCCACCTCCCTCCATCTTTCTCTCCATTATAAAAGCTCTTTGGTGACTCTTTTGCCCCATGTAGTTTCATTTATAATTTCTTAAAATACAGCATTGGAGGCCTAGACTTTGGAGCTACTTGACCATGCCTTAAGCCCAAATCATTCTGGCTCTCATTAATTGACTAACAATAGGTCTCAGCCCAAGCCTCACTTGATCACTGTTTGGGTTCTGATGGCTCAAAGACAGTGTACATAACAATTGTTTCTGTTCTTGCCAGAAACCCAGAAGGTCTTCCCCATCCAGACTAATTTTTTTTTATTTTTTACTAAGTAAAATAGGCCATTCTCTGCCTCATTTCTTACCTAGTCTTAATCAATGAATGGTCACTGCCTCAGACAAACTGAGACCTGAGAAATACCTTAGCTTAAAAAGGCCAGGGTCTTCCATTGCATCAGGGGCCACCTTCCGTCTGGCCCCCCCATTGTCCTGATCTATATCTTGCCACTGGAGATGGTCCCTAAGGAGCACAGCCCTGCCTCACTTAAATCTAATTCACCTGAAAGTCATGACATCACCTTCCTGATGTTGATGGTCCTCTTCAAAAAGGATAAAGAACAATGTAAGATAATTTACTTCTCTCTTCTCCCAATTTATTCCTTTTTCTCACCCTTTAATTTACTATTTTAGGTAACACCCCACATTCAATTCACACCCATGCCCTTTATTTATGATTATTCCTAACTGCCCTAACAAATGATACAGTTCTTAGGAGTTACAAGTATCACCTTCCCATTCAGGAATGTAAACAGTTTGACCTTATTGAAGCCCTTATGATTTCTTTCCTGTTTACCTTTTAATGCTTTTCTTGAACCTTGTATTTGAAAGTCAAATTGTCTATTCGGCTCTGGCCTTTTCATCAAGAACATTTGAAAGTCTTTTATTTCACTGAATGTCCATTTTTACCCCTGAAAAACTTATACTCAGTTTTGCTAGGTAGGTAATTCTTGATTGTAATACCAGCTTCTATGCCTTCTGGAATGTCATATTCCAAGTTCTCTGATCCTTTAACACAGAAACTGCTAGATCTTGTGTCATCCTGACTATGGCTTTATGATACTCGAATTGTTCCTTTCTGGCTACTCCAGTACTTTCTCACTGACCTGGAAGCTCTGGAATTGAACTATACTATTTCTGAGAGTTTTCATTTTGGAGTCTTTTTCAGTAGGTAATCAGTGGATTCTTTTAATTTTTATTTTACCTTCTGGCTCTAAAATATCAGAGAATTTTCCTTGATAATTTCTTGAAAGATTATGTCTAGGCTCTTTTTTGAACACAGCTTTCAAGAAGTCCAATAATTCTTAAAAATTATCTCTCTTCAATCTGTTTTACAGGTCAGTTGCTTTTCTAATGAGATATTTCACATTTTCTTTTTTTCCCTTTAATTCCTTTGATTGTGTTTTATTGTTTCCTGATGTCTCATGTAATCATTAGCTTCCACTTGCCCAATGCGAATTTTTTTCTCTTTTGTTCCACAAGGTTTTGAGTTACAAAATTTCTCCCCATTTTTCCCCTACTCACCACCCCAAAACAGCGATCCCACTGAATATCCCCTCCCTCAATCTGCTCTCTCCCTTATCTTCCCCCATCCCCGCTCTGACTTTCCAGTAGGGCACAGTGGATCTCTATCCCCCAGTGCCTGTATGTCTTATTTCCCAGTTACATGTAAAACAATAATAAAAATAACAACAATAATAATGATAATATGTATTTTTAAACATTTGATATTAAAACTTTGAATTCCAAATTCTTTCCCCTCCTCCCTCGTCACACACCCTTACTGGGAAGATAAGCAATTCAATATAGGTCGTACATGTGTAGCTATGCAAAAGATTTCCAAGTGGATATATTGTGAAAGACTGACTATATTCCCCTCCCTCCTATCTCACCTCCCACTTGTTCTGTTCTCTACTTTGATCCTGTCCCTTTTCAAAAGTGGGGGCTTCCAACTTCCCTCCCCCCAAGCCTGCCCTCCCTTCCATCATCCCCCCCTCTAGTCCCCTTCCCCCTACTCTCCTGTAGGGTGAGATACCCTATTGAGTGTGTATGTCATTCCCTCCCTAAGCCAAATTCAATGAGAATAAGGTTGACTCATTCCTTTTTGCCATCCTGTTCTTCCCCTCCATTGTAACAGTTTTCCCTTGCCTCTTCTATGAGATAATTTACCCCATTCTGTCTCTCCCCATCTCTTCTCATTATATTCCTCTCTCACCTTTTAAGTATCATCCCTTCCTATTCAACTGGTCCTGTGCCCTCCGTCCATGTATATCTGTACACATATATACACAACACTCATATATGTACTCATATGTCCATATACCCTCCTATATAGACAGATATATGTATGTATACATATATATATACTTGTCTATTCCCTTCAACTATTGTCATACCGATAAAAGTTTCATCAGTTACAATTATCATTTTTCCAAGTAGGAATGTAAATAGTTCAACTTTGATTAAGTTCCTCATGATTTCTTTTCCCTGTTTACCTTCTCATGCTACTCTTGCTTCTTGTATCTGAATGTCAAATTTTCTGTTCAATTCTGGTTTTTTCATCAAGAATGCTTGAAAGGGGGGGCGGCTAGGTGGCGCAGCGAGTAGAGTGTCGGCCCTGGAGTCAGAAGGACCTGAGTTCGGATCCGGATTCAGACACTTAGTGCACACACAAACAAACAAACCTAGTCGTGTGACCTTGGGCAAGTTACTAAACCCCAATGGCTCTCCAAAAAAAAAAAAAAAAGAATGCTTGAAAGTCCTCTATTCTATTGATGACCATATTTTCCCCTGAAACATGATACTCAGTTTTGCTAGGTAGGTGATTCTTGGTTTTAATCTCAGCTCCTTTGCCTTTGGGAATATCACATTCCAAGCCTTTTAAGCTGCCAGATCCTGAGTTATCCTGATTGTGTTTCCACAATATTCAAATTGTTTCTTCCTGGCTGCTTGTAATATTTTCTCCATGATCTGGGAATTCTGGAACCTGGCTATAATATTCCTAGGAGTTTTCTTTTGGGGATCTTTTTCAAAAGGTGATCAATGGATTATTTCAACCTCTATTTTGCCCTCGGCTTCAAAAACATCAGGGCAATTTTCCTTGAGAATTTCTTGAAGGATGATGTCTAGGTTCTTTTTTTGATCATGGTTTTCAGGTAGCCCAATAATTCTTAAATTGTCTCTTTTGGATCTATTTTCCAGGTCAGTAGTTTTTCCAATGAGATATTTCACACTGCCTTCTATTTTTTCATTTGTTTGGATCTGTTTAATAGTATCTTGATTTCTCATAAAGTCACTTGTTTCCATCTGCTCCAATCTTATTCTGAAGGAATGATTCTCTTCAGGAACTGGACTATACTATTCCTGGTAGTTTTCATTTTGGGGGCTTTTTCAAGAGGTAATCAGTGGATTCTTTTAATTTTTATTTTACCTTCTGGCTTGTAAGTTTTTGAGATTCTTTTTCCACCTGGCAAATTCAGCTTTTTAAAGCATTCTTCTCACTGGCTTTTTAAGCCTCTTTTGCCATTTGAGTTAGTCTATTTTTTAAATTGTTATTTTCTTCAGTCAGGTTGTTGACTCTCATTTCATAATTTTCTTCCATCATTTTCATTTCTCTTCCCAATGTTTCCTCCACTTCTCTTATTTGGTTTTCAAAATCCTTCTTAAGCTCCTCTATGGCCTGTAACCAACTCATATTTTTCTTGGAAGCTTTTGGTGCAGGAGTTCTGACTTCACTGTCTTCCTCCCATTTCATGCTTTGATCCTTTTTGTCCCCAAAATAAGAGTCTAATGACTGATTGCTCTGCTTGCTTTGCTTCCTTTGTTTGCTCATGTTGCCACTCAATTACTTGACTTTTGAGCTTTTTTCCACAGTAGAACTCTGCTACCAGAAAGGGGAGCTTTGTCCTAAATCACTGGGGTTTTCACAGCTCCTAGAGCTGTTAGTTGGGTGCCCTCTCTGAAGCCTCCCCACACTCTGGCAAACTGGTCACGCACCCCAAGACCTCCACCCTAGACTACAATCCAGATCCAAGCAGGTTAAAGCATGAGCCATTACCCCTCAGACTAGTTGCTTGTTTGCCCTGCAATCTGCAGTTCAGGAGCTCTGAAGCAGCCAAGGGGAGGTGGCTGCACGGCTGCGGCACCTTAGCTGCTTCTCCTTCCAGTGGGCAAATGCCAGACCCCATTCCAGAAATCCCGCTTCACAAAGTCCACACTGCACTGACTTCTTACTTTGTCCTTAGCATCTATGGGCTTATAATTCTGGAAACTGCCGCAGCTGCTGGTGATCTGAAGTCTCTGCAGCAGGAGACTGGTTGTGGCCGCCCTGAAGCTAAAACCTCTGGTTCACTTAGGGCTGGGGTCGGCTCCCAGAGCTTTGCACTGGCCCCTTCCTGCCGGCCTGCCAGGCTGTCTTCAGAGTGAAATTGGCTTCTCTATGCCATTTTGTGGGTTCTAGAGCTCCAAAGTTTGTTTAGAGTCATTTTTTACATGTATTGGAGGAGGTAGAAGTGGGAGCCACATGCAAGTCCTGTTTCTACTCCACCATCTTGACCCCGCCTTCACAATCCTAATTTTTAAGTAATTATTTTCTTCAGTGACTTTTGTACTTCCTTTTCCATTGGACCAATTCTACTTTTTAACAAGTTCTCTTCAGTGGATGCTTGTGCCTCTTTTATTATCTGGATAATCTGTTTTTCAAGGTATTATTTTCTTCAGGGTTTTTTGGTTTTTTTTTTGGTGTGTTTCTTTTACTAGGCTGTTGACTCTTTTTTCATGATTTTCTTGTATGACTGCTATTTCCTTTCCCATTTTTTCCCCTCTACCTCTCATATTTGATTTTTAAACTCCTTTTTGAACTCTTCCAGGAATTCTTTTTAAGCCTGAGACCAATTCCTATTTTTCTTTGAGGCTCTGGATGTAGCACTTTTGACTTTTGTCGTCCTCTTCTGAGTTTGTGTTTTGATCTTCCCTGTCACTATAGTCATTTTCTATGGTCAGGTTCTTTTTCTGTTGTTTGCTCATTTTCCCAGCCTATTTAGGAATTTTAATTTTATGCTAAAGTTCAGCTCTGCTTCTGGAGTGGAAGGGGCACTGTCTTAATCTTCAAGTTTTTTGTAAAGCAGTTTTCAGAGCTAGTTCAGGCAGGGGGTGGGGGGAAGGGTGTCTGTAAATTTTCAGCTTTTTCAAGGTGCTATGATCTAAGGAAATGTGTGTTTACCACTCTCCTGGCCTGTGTTCTGGTCTGTGAGTGACTTCTACCCTGAAACTGTGGCGAGGGTCCCCACTTACCATGCCACCAGGTCTGGTGTGCTAATTGTTCCTCCTGTCCCTGAGACTACAACTAGATACACATATAGGCAACACAGTAGAGACCTGCACCCAGTGCCAGCAAAGGAACTCCTATAATCTCCTTCTGACAGGCTAACACCTCCTCCCATACCCCAGAGCTAGCCTAGAGCTCTAGAAGCTGCTGTTGCCAGTTCAGTTCCCCCCTAAGCTTGCTGCTGGCTTGCCAGGGCAGTTTGTGCTGGACTGTGCTTTAATCATAACCCAGTGAGAAAGACCTTTTCTTCTGACTTCTAGGTTGTCTTGGGCTGGAAAAACTGTTTCACCCCATCCTTTTGTGGGTTCTGCTGTTCCAGAATTCATTTGGATGCATTATTCTGCATTTGATGCATTACTGATGCATTTGGAGGGGAATCTGGGAGAGCTCGGGTGAGTCCCTGCCTTTTCTCTGCCATCCTAGCTTGGTCAGTGAACTTTCCTTCAAACCTCCCTGTTATCCCTTCTCCCATAAGTAGGGCTGCCTCCTTTGATTCTTGATCCTTGCTTCCAAGAATGAACAGAAGGATCACTGCTGCATCTTTGGAAAAATTTAATCAAATTTCCCAGGTCTCTTCTGAACACAGTCTTTGAAAACCCAGGATCACCTCCACTAACTACTGAAGCATGAAGAGTAGGAAAAGTATAAATGGAGAAAAATTAATAAATCACCTATAAGAGTATTTGCAACATCAATGGGAATAAAAAAATCACTCTTCAGGCAATGGGTAAAGCGATCATTTATTACTTTTTCTCATGTGTGTAATATGCTTCCCTAAAGTTACTTGTTCATCCAAGGGCATTGCTTCTTTGAGATAAGTGTACTAAAAAATAATCGGGATAATGCCTGGCCCTTCTGAAAGAGAGTATTGGAGAAGTTATATTTGACCTGTCCCTCTTCCTTTTCTATTAAACTGCCTAGCTTAAGAAGCAGAATGGTTCAAGAACTCCAAAGATCCAAATTCCCTTATAATCATTCACATGACAACAGAAGAAGTATTTTCTGAATACGTGCTATGGTATGGCAGGGTGCTAGGAACTGTGAGGGAACATAAAAGCTATACAAGGCATAGTTCCTGACTTTAGGAGAATCAATTAATCAACTGAGAAGTTTTTATTAAGTCCCTATTACATGCCAGGCACTGTACTAAGTGCTGGGAATACAAAGATAAAATGAAGTTCCTCCCCTCAAGGGATATGACTTGTACCTGTAGCAGTAATAAGGAATTTCCTAAGGGGGGAAGATCTGGAAGGAAAGAAAATGAGTTCAAATCTGGACAAAAAGTTTAAGATGTCTGACTTCTAGTTTGAAAGGTCCAACAGACAAGTGGAGATTCGAGACTGAAGGTCAGGAGAGAGGTAAGGGATGGATAAACAGACCTGAGAATTGGAAGAAAAATGACAACTGAATGCCACAATGAAATCACCAAATAAAACAGGACTGCAGAGAAAGAGAAGGAAACTCATAATCAGCAGAGGCTATCTGAATGAAGACCCAGAAAATGAGACTGAAAGTCAAAGAGAGGGAGAGAACAAGAGGAGAGAAGAGACGCTCAAAGAAAAGGTGGTCAGCAACGTCAAGATCAAGGGTAAGAACTGACAAAGGTCACAAGACTGGGCAATTATGAGAACTTTCAGATCTTTAAAGAGAATATTAATGGAGCAGTATCAGAAGCTGAACTAAGGAGTTAAGAAATGAGAGTAAAGGAAGCAGAAACACTGATTGTAGACAAGCTTCTCAAGGGGTTTAGACACAAAAGGGAGAGATTACAGGATTATAGCTAGGAGATGGAAAAATCATAAGGGTTTTTTTAAGCACAGGGGAGACACAACCATGTTTGTAGAGAGGGGAAGGAGGCAGTAGATGGGGAGAAATTGAAGTTAAGTGAGAGGGTGGAGAGGATAGAGAAGGCACTCTGTTGAAGAAGATGAGATGGAAAGGGATCACTTATGCATGCAGAGAGGTTTGCTTTGGCCAGGTGAGATAAGGGTGACAGGGGAGGTCACTGCACAGTGCATCTGAATAATAAAAGATGAGAAAGGGATAACAGGAAGTGGTCTCAATTGTTTCAGTGAATGAGGTCCCCTTAGAGCCCTGACTTAGAGAGAAATGAGTTTGTTCTAATCATGTTACAAGCATTTTTCTTTTTTCTTCTATTTGTTTGTTATTCTCCTTCTATCACTGTCATTAAATATTCCAGGGAGCTCCCCTGCTATTCTAACCTAAAAGAGAGAGCAGATCATGGCAGGTAAGATTAGGCTGAAACATAAAGCCAATGAGGAATTTCAAAGATGAAAAGGCATAAAAGAAGACATCATGTTAGTTTATGACAAGACAAAAAGAAGGGAGGGCTATGTGGTGAGGGTGAAAGATGATGGATATGGACAGCCAGAGTACTTGTAAGGTCAGGGGAAAGCACAGAAAGTCTCGAGCACCATAGGTGGACAAAGTCACACCAAATGGACAGGGAAAGATGAGACAGATCCACTGAAATATCTGTAACACTCACTGATTCTCTACAGCACCAAGTTACCATGAGTTTCTCTATTTAAAATATACTTAGGTTTAAAAAAAACAGCATCTTGAGAAAGTAATTTAAAATACCAAGATACCAATGCCTATCTCTAACTTAGTAAAGACGTGCCTCAGAGATGGCTCTGACAGCCTTCTCTAAGGCTGACAAGTGTGAATGCTATAGGGAAGGAAGGAGTTCCGCAGATATACTTGCTCTAAAGAAAACACCTAACCTGGTCACAACCAAGGAGAGAAGAACAATTTATAAGTTAATACTAAATTATGAAAATTTACTGAGTGGAAAATGTATATGATACCAACCTATGAAAGTCACATGGGGAATGACTTCATTTATAAGGCTCAAATTACGCAGCCTAAATCACTTACAGAAATGCCCTTTCCAAAGTCCTTACAAGAGTCCTTGCAAACATAGACTAGGACTGACTTTTCACTTTGAATTAACTTAGGCATAAGAGTGGTTTAAGTGCCCAGCCCAAAGTAACTTGGCTAGCATGCTTTTCTACTGGATTCAGGCTATTTCCAAGAGTTCTGTTCTTTAAGAACTCACACCAATTCTTTTGAGCCACTTACCCTGGCTCCATGGTGACAGCTATAACAAGTAGTCTTCCTTTCTGCCTCCAGAGTTCAGATGCAGGGACCATACTGTCCTCAAGAACCTTCCACCACAATCATTTCTCTTAGCCATACAGCATGTTTCTGGGAGTACAAATGGTGCCCACCAGCCATTATGAGGTAGTGTCATTCCCATACAATACCTTCAGGTTATGGATGATATCTATCCGCTTGTTCTGGTTGTCCTTAAAGTGAACTTGAACTCTGACTGGAAACTCACCCCAACCTCTCCTGGTCAGGTGGAAAGGAGGCTCTCTAGAGAAAAGCAGACATGGAGATTTCACCCAGACTCTTTCCTTCCTCTTAAAAAGGAGTACTTAACTCATGAAATAGACTGACAAACATTTCCCAATGAGGTTCTCAAGTCAATTCATTATTGCTGAGTTTTGCTGCTAAAGTTAACTTAGAAAATAGGGGACAAATATGAAGTTAAATGAAATTTGCATTTGGCCTCTAAGTTTCACACTCCATTTTGCCCAACCCCATCTACTTGTATCTGCTCCAGACTGGAAGAAATCAAACAAATAAAAGACACTTGACTAATGTGAAGTGGGAAGGGATAAGAAGACAGAGGAAAAAGTCTGAATGAAAGAGTTAAGAAGATACTCAACAAAGACAGGGAATCTTGAGAAAAGTGTCTCATGTAGAGAGTGATCAACTGCCTTTCTCCCCCCAAAATGTATTTATGAACTGACAAGTGAACCCTCACCAGACAGCAACCCAAAATATTTCTACTGACTTGTAAATTAAATCTTAAGTAATTTAAAAACTGAGGCTGAAGCTGATCCAGTTTTTCTAATAGTGCTGCTCACTGCTCATACAAAAATCTCACAGGGAGCATGCCCACAGCTAAGCTCATATTCACAGACAGTCTAAAAAATAAAAACTGCTTCTTAGCAACCTCTTCTCCCTTTGCCACAGTCACTACAACAGAGGAAAGGGCCGGGGGATGGGGATGGAAAGAGGCTTTTGGTCCTTCTCTCTGTTTAATGAGTTATCGCCAAAGAGGTCATCACCAAGCAGACAACCCAATGGTGCTGCATTCCGTGTATTAACAGAGGCTGTTCCTCAGAGAGCAGACACAGTTTGTTGCTAAGAACATACTTGAAAGGAAGGAAAATCATGGAAAGTCTCCCGTTAGGTGGGCCTTTCCTCTTTGGCAGATTTATGGGATGACAGAGATAAGCCACAAAGGATAGTTAGGTATGAAGAAATGGGAATCTACATCTCTGGAGGGAGCACCCTGATCGATGAATTTATTGCAATAGTAGAGAAATACAAGATAAGGGGGAAAATGCCTTTAAAACACAAATGTAAATACTTGACCAAGGAAGAGGAAAATACGTCCAAGTTGTGGGGAGGTAATCCTTAGTATAAAAAATGTAAGATTCTGAGTTCTAGTTGAGCAGAGTCAGGTTAGCCTTGGTAAACACGACTGAGAGCAAAGGACACACAGTCTCACAAACTCCAGGACAGCCCACATGAAGCATAAGGCAAGAAGACAGAGCCCACTTCGAGGGCAAACTGCTCTAACAACACTATTAAGACTAAAAAGGAAAACTGCTGACAAATAAAACACCCAGGACATGACGGTGAAAAGAGCAGGGCCTCCGTTACAGACCAGAGGAAAGAGGGGACACTCTAGGCAGGTAAAGCCAGTTCCACTCCAGCCCATGCACTGAAGGAGTTGGCTGACATCAGCACAGTTTCAAGCAGCATCCAGAAAAGCAAATGTGGAGAATGACAACCGCTCAGGCCCCAGGGATGAGAACAGAGGCTCTATCGAGGAGATCACCTGGGAACCAGGGCATGGAAGGGAGGTGAGGCAGCCAAGGGGAGGAAGCCTAGGAGCCAAAATAAAGAATCACGACCCAGGCTCCTCCTGGCCCAGGGTGGCTGTTCGTGGTGCTGAGAAGAGTCTGGACCTAGGAAACCTGTCACACTCTAATGAAGCTTACTTGCACTTCTCAACTGCCTGCATGCATCAGACCTTTACAGAGAAATGAAGGAGATGGTCAGGACCGAGGGGAAGGGTTTTATATGGGGGACATAAGCTCACATTCTAGAGATCCATCAAGTGACATTACTTTTGAAAATTTTCCTTCAGATACTTTTCAGTCAAGTGTCTATTTATATTAATGGATGCCTTTATTTGACAATAAAAAGCTAGTTCATACCAATTATGCTGCTAAATCTCCCATAAAAATTAAAAAGTAACAATGGCCAGGAGAGTCAGCCTAAAGGGACATCCTGGTAAAAACAGACCCGTGATTTTAATGGCCCCAGACTGGGCCTGGATAAAGCCTAAGAAGGCAACATCTTCCTAGAAGAGTTTACTTCCAAAACTTTTTCCACCTGTGACCTCATTTTGGGAGGGAGCATGCCCACAGCAGAGACTCAGAAAGACAAAGTTGAAGCTCTGCCCCTTCTGTGTGGCTTTGCCAAGACATTCAATGTTACAAGTTACACAAAAATTACTGATGTGCATTGATGTAAGAAACCACGCCAGCAGTTCCTGATACTGAGGGAGTCACAGGTCCAGACCAAACCTCACAGCACAGGGAAGGTAACACAGATGCTGAACCAAAGGGTGAAGTCTGACTCCCAGGCCTGGGAGTCTTAAGCCTTTGCCAGGACAAGGTTTGGGCTCAGCAAGGCAAAGCTAATCAATGCTGCAGAGAGTGCAGTAAGGGGCAGCAAAACCAGGTAAAAACTGGCCAGTGAAGACAGGGAAGGGGAAGTCTTCTAGAGGATTTACTATCTCCAGAGAAGCCTCAGATTTGCCAAAGGGCAAAGAGCCCCCTAAGGAGAACATCAGTGTCAGTCTACAAACCCTTAGGCGCGAATGCCAATCCACTCTCAAGAACATCCTCTGAATTAGGGCCAAACAGAGCCAGAGCAGGTTCCCCCACAACCATCCCAGCCCAGTCTCACGGGTTCCAAATAAAGGAAGGAGCCTCAATCTGAGGGTTCTCCCGATCAGTCCAGAATGCACCAAGCTACATGAAAGCTGGGAAAAGGCATGGGTGAAAGCAGAATTTAGGAAGAGTGTCATCAGAAACTCTGTCCAACAAAGATACTACAGAGCGTGTACCCGGCAATTCTGTCAAGTAAGAAAAAAACACCCCAAACAAACCAGACACAGAGACAGGCTCCTGAGCCCCAGAGGAAACACCTCAGCTACTCGATATGCTCTAGAGTCCCACAGGAGGGGAGCCTGTGGCCTCCAGGTCACATGTGGCCCTCTAGGTCCTCGAGTGCAGCCTTTTGACTGAGTCTAAGTTTTACAGAACAAATCCTTTCATGAAGGAGATTTGTTCTGTGAAGTTTGGATTTGGTCAAAGAGCTGCATCTGAGGACCTAGAGGGCCACGTGTGCCCATCCCTGCTCTAGACCTGCAGACAGGAGCTTTCCCTTTTTCTTGATCTTCTTTCTCTCTCCTTTTCCTAACTTTCCATTTCAGTGGTTTATTCCTAATTATAATGGAGTTTAAAATGGTAACTCTTCTTACTGTATTTTAATTTGAGGCTTAGTTACACGAGCTTTTCTTGCCACTGTTATTTTTCCAAAATTTCCATTTCAACTCTTAAAGAGAGAGATCTAATAATAGTTGGGTTTTTTTGTTTTTTTGCTTTTTGGAGGGGGGAAGGTAGGGCATTTGGGGTTAAGTGACTTGCCCAAGGTCACATGGCTAGGGGTGTGTGTGTGTGTGTGTGTGTGTGTGTGTGTGTGTGTGTGTGAGTGAAGTGTCTGAGGCCTCATTTGAACTCAGGTTCTCCTAACTTCAGGGCCAGTGCTCCATCACTGCACCACCTAGCCACCCCTAGAGTTAGTTATTTTTACTGAGAACATGCAAGCTAAATACTCTAAAACAAAGACAAACTTTACAATTGGGAATTCAGAAAAATGCTGACATAATTAGTGCTTATACTACTTTCTAACTATTTTCACAAACGATTTTCTTAGCACAGACAAGGTAAGAGGGAGCATCTGCTCAACTGCTAGGATCTCAGACACTTAGCCAAAATCACTTCTTCAACGAGGCTCACTGAGTGAGGTGACAAGGGGACCTTGGCATACAGGGCCCCGCCTTGGTCAGCAGCACTATCATTGTCACTGGCACATAGGTCTGGGGTCCAGCACAAAGTCAGTTACAGCGGCAAGTGCAGGTTAGGTCTGGGAACTACCCCAGGGAGAAAACCTTCCCCAAAGTGCTGGACCCTGTGGCAAAACCCACATCACACTGCCCTAGTCACAACTTTGTTACTTATATTAAAGTGTCTGGCAAAAATAGGGACCTGAAGCTATTAATCTGCCAAAGGGCCATATGCCAGAAAATTGCTTCTAAGGTAAGACATCACGGTCACCACATTTCTCTTTCATTTCAAGATAAAATAGTATAGTAGAAAGACCTCTAGAAAAGGCACCTGATTCTGGACCCAGTTCTCCCACTGACAAGCTGTGTGAATTTGGGCAAATGACTTCACCTTTCTCTGCCTTGGCTTCTTCATTTGTAAAAAGTGGCTGGACTAAAGACCTGCACTACTGACATTCTATGAAAGGGTTAATGCTTCATTAAATAACAAGGTAACTTCCATTTGCTACCAGCTGCTCTCCCTGGTTTCCACGTCAACACTACCCCCACCATCATCATCCCCCTACTCCAGGAACCCCCTCTCCCCCTCACACACACATCCTTGGGTCCTGTCTTTCCCCATTAGACTGTAAACTCCTCAAGGCCAGGGACTGTCTTTTTCTCATTTATGTCCCAAGTGCCTGGCCCATCATAAGGTCTTGATAAATGTTTACTACATGACTTCCTAAGTGTGCTTACCGAACTTCCACAAGGTCATTTGGTTTATAGCTGGGATGGAGAAAGAACCAAACTTTCTTCACAAAGTGATTGATGCTGGGCTCTCTGCGGGAGCCCCGGACATACACCATCCACTTATGAGTTGACTGGTCGTTTTCTTCTCGTTTATCAGGGGGAATGTACCTAGTAAGAAAAACAAAACTGAATTGTTATTTTTCAGAAAACATGCTTAAAACTACTTACTCTCAGCTGTTTTGAAATCTAGTAAATAGGGGCAGCTTGGTGGAAAAGTGACCACACCGCCTCCAAACAATGTAAAAAGGGACTCTGAACAACTTCTGGAGCCCCAGCACCCACAGAACAACACAGAGAAGCTAACCTCCCGCGGAGGACAGCCCAGCAGCCCTGAAGGGAGTGGCCAGCACAGCACTCTGAGAGCCGAAAGCACAACAAGCTGTGAACCGACAGCGCAGTGCTCTGGGAGGTGAGCCCAGGCCCATGTGATCCTCGGTTTTAGCCCCAGGGCGGCCGGGCCAGCAGCAGGCTGGAGGGACTCCAGAACAACAGCAGCTGTGGCTATTCCAGAATAATCAGCACAGATATGCCTAGGACAAAGTGAGAGGTTGGTGCCCTATGGACTTTAGGACCAGTATTTGGGGAACGCGTCGGCTTCCTCCGCTGGGGGCGAAAAGCTGCTGAGGAAACTCGGCACAGAAGCCATTTTGCAGCGCCAGTGGCAGCTCCAGCTCCTGGTCTTCGAACTGTAGAGAGATCCAGCAATCAGTCTGGGGGTTAATCGCTCTTGCTTTAACCTGCTTGGATCTAGATTGTGGTCTTGGAGGGAGGCCTGGGGTGGGTATCCAATTTGCCAGAGTGGGTGGAGGCTTTACAGAGGCCACCCAACCTCCGGAAGTTGTGAAGACCCCACGTTTGGGACAGAAGCTCTCCTGTCTGGTGGCAGAGTCCTACTGTGGCAACAAGCCCCAAAATCAAGTAACTGAATGGCAATATGCCCAGGCAAAGGAAACAAAATAAACAGAAAAATTCAACTTTAGACTCCTATTTTGGGGGCAGAGGATCAAAGCATGGAACAGGAAGAGGACTGTGAGGTCAGAACTCCTGCACCAAAAGCCCCAAATGAAAATACAAGCTGGCTACAGGCCATAGAGGACCTGAAGAAGCAGATAAGAGAAGTGGGGGAAAAATTGGGAAGAGAAATGAGAAAGATGTAAGAAAAGTATGAAATGACAGTCAACAGCCTGACTGAGGAAAACAACACCTTAAAAAACAGACTAACTCAAATGGCAAAAGAGGCCCAGAAAGGCAATGAGGAGAAGAATGCCTTAAAAAGCCAAATTTGCCAGATGGAAAAAGAATCTCAAAAGCTCACTGAGGAGAATCACCCCTTCAGAATTAGACTGGAGCAAATGGAAGCTAGTGACTTTATGAGAAATCAATATGCTGTTAAACAGATCCAAACAAATGAAAGATTAGAAGGCAATGTGAAATATCTCATGGGAAAAACCACTGACCTGGAAAATAGATCCAGGAGAGATAATTTAAAAATTGTTGGACTACCTGAAAGTCACGATCAAAGAAAGAACCTAGAAATCATCCTTCAAGAAATTCTCAAGGAAAATTACCCTGATGTTTTAGAACCAGAGGGCAAAATAAAGGTTGAAAGAATCCACCTATCACCTCCTGAAAAGGATCCCAAAAAGAAAACTCCCAGAAATATTATAGCCAGGTTCCAGAACTCCCAGATTAAGGAGAAAATACTACAAGCAGCCAGGAAGAAACAATTTCAATATTGTGGAAACACAATCAGAATAGCACAGGACCTGGCATCTTCTACACTGAGGGATCGAAGGGCATGGAATATGATATTCCAGAGGGCAAAAGAGCTGGGATTGAAGCCAAGGGTCACCTACCCAGCAAAATTGAGTATCTTGTTTCAGGGGAAAATATGGTCATTCAGTGGAATAGAGGACTTTCAAGCATTCTTGAGGAAAAAACCAGAATTGAATAGAAAATTTGACAACCAGACACAAGAAGCAAGAGATGCTTGAGAAGGTAATCAGGGAAAAGAAATCAAAAGGAACTTATCAAAGTTGAACTATTTACATTCCTACATGGAAAAACAATAACTATGACTGATGAAACCTTTCTCGTTATGAAAATAATTGAAGAAGGGTATATGGGCATATGTTTACAGGTATACATGGATAGAGGGCACAGGTTGAATTTGGTAGGAAGGGTACTTAAGGGGTGAAGTTATGAGGTGAGAGAGGAAAGTGGCAAGAGGAGATGGGGAGAGACAGGGTAAACTATCTCATGTAGAAGAGGCAAGGGGAAGTAGTTGCAGGGGAGGGACAGGAACAGGAAGGCAAAAAGGCAAAACCATATTCTCATTGAATTTGGCTCAGGGAGAGAATCACATACATATTTAATGGGATATCTCACCCTGCAGGAGAGTAGGGGGAAGGGGGATGAGAGGGGGGATGATGGAGGGGAGGTTGGAAGTACCCACTATTGAAGAGGGACGGGATCAAAGTAGGGAATGTACCAGGTGGGGGGTGGGATGGGTGGGAGGGAAATATAAGCAGCCTTTTACAATATATCTACTATGGTAATGTTTTGCATAGCTATACATGTACAATACATACTGAATTACTTGTCTTCCCAGAGGGAGTGGGTGACAAAGGAGGAAGGGAATGGATCTGAAATTCAAGGTTTTAAAATTAAGTGTTTCAAATGTATATAAATAATATTATTAAAACTATTCTGCATATAATTGGGAGATAAGATGTTCAGGCATTGGGGCACAGAGATTCACCTTGACCTAATGGCAAAGTCAAAGGGGATATGGGAGAAGATATGGGAGAGAGCAGACTGGATGAGGGGATATCTAGTGGGACTGCTATTCTGGGGTAGTGGGTAGGGAAAAAATGGGGAAAAAATTGTAACTCAAAATCTGGTGGAAATGAATGATGTAAACCAGAAGTTAATAAAGCATTTGATTAAAAAAGAAAAAAAGGAAAAGTGATTAAAGCACCAGGTCTGGAGTCAGGAAGACTTGAATTCAAATCTGGCCTCAGACACTTAACACAAAAACTAGCCAGGTGACTTTGGGGAAGTCACTAGACCCCCAATTTGCCCTACCTTCCCCTCCCCCCCCCCAAAAATCTAGTAAATTGCTTTGCTGCCAGGAGGACATCAGTGACAGAAATAACCGTTAGCTTTCGTTATGGAATGGAGAACTACCAACCACTGATTACGGCTTGGCCAGACCTCACTCCTCTCCACTCCTGGGGTGCCATGATACTGATCACTGCTGATTTAAGTAACAAGGACAGCCAGCAGTCCTGGAATGCTCTGAGGGTTACAAAGTCCTTTCTATACATTATCTCATTTGAGCCTCAAAACAACCTTGTGAGGTAGGTTCCATTATTATATTCATTTTGCAGATGAGGAAACTGAGGCAGAGAGGGTCAGTGACTTGTCTACGATCACGCAGCTTATTCTAAGCAGATGATTTATATTCTAAGCAAAATTTGAACCAAGTAAATGGTGCAATGGATAGAGCCCCGGGCCTGGAGTTAGGAAAACCCGAGTTCAATTCCAGCCCTGGACATGCTAGGCCTGTCTGCCTAGATTTCCTCAACTGTAAAGCAGGGATCATAAGAGCATGTCCCTCGCAGGGCTGTTGTGAGGATCAAATGAGATCACATTGGTAAAGCAGTCAGGACAGTTCCTGGCACACAGCAGGCATTTAATAAATGCTGGCATCCTGCCTTCGATCCTGACTCTGTGTTCAACACTGGGTCAGCTCACTGCCTCCATTTCTGCCACTGGTGGTCTACTCTGTTTATCCTATGCAGAACGAAGGCCTTAGCTGAGTAAGGACTAAAAGTTAAAAGGCCACAAGCAATGCAGTTAACTAATAAAGCAAAATTTCAAGGAATACTACATAACAGTTTAAATAACTTTAAGCACCATAGTAATACAGGGATGGGCTCTCCTAGAATACAGGTACCTTGCTGAAAAAAGATCTCTTTGAAAGTAAAAAATGTATAAGTAAATATGGAAAATGAATTACATAGGATTACTGCATTAAAAACACTAATCTATTTGGGAGGAAATTATATTTTTTTCAAAAAACAAGTAAGTTTCAGGACTGAAAAAGAAAGCCAGGAAAGGGATGAAATTCAGAGGGACAAACAAATGTGAGAAACAAATTTTTTTCCCTCAGCAATAGCCTTGAGGAAAGGGCAGGCAAATCATAGGAGGCATCCAGGGGAGACAAGTGTGAGGCCCATCAGGATGCTGCCTGCAGGATGGAAAAGCTTGGTGTCCTTGAAAGTGCTCACAATTAAGCAAGCTCCCAAGAGTCATCCTTCCACCTTTCCAATTCTCAATCTCTGTCATCGAAGGTCAACACAGATGGATGTCCTGATGGGCAGTCCACCCAACATGCCTCACCGCCTGGATGACACCAACCCTTGAGCTACGTTCTCTTCAGTAGATTCTTGACCCAGCTCAAGCCACCCCGTGTCTGTTTCACAGAAACTGCTGCATGTGTGTTTTAAATCTGGACTATTTTGTTTTCATATCTACAGTTCCTAGTGCTGTGCCTGGGACAAGAGAGGTGCTTAATAACTGCTTATTGGTTGATCAAAAAGCAATTCATAAACATTAAAGCCTGAGTGATTATCATTATTATCCCAACCGTTTGTATCAAACACTACTGTAAATAAGAGGAGTATCAATTAAGACTTGGAAATCTCTTATTAAATAGAGGCTTTTACTTTCATGCTTTTTGTTGTAACAGAATTTGACTTCTATCGGTTTTTTTTCCTATTGCCCTTGTTTTCCTAGATAATGACAACATTCGTCATTCATACGACAACTTTAGCATTGTCAAGGGCATACCCCTCCTCCCGGTCCTCAGGCTCACCAGTTCAGTGTTACCCTTAGTTCCTCACCAATTCACCCCACATATTCAAACAGCTGACAAATCTTGTTTTTTCTCCCTCCACAGTCTCTCCCTCTTCTCCCCACATACAGAGCCAGCTGCCTCACTCACAGGCCCACAGCTGGACTCACACTCATCTTCCAAACTGAGTCTTGCCCCACATCAATCAATCCTCCACGCCAAAGCCAAAAGGACTTCCTGGAGGCTTAATTCTGATCATTTTGCACCCTCCCCACTTTTAATCAATTCCACTGGTTCCGTAGTATCTCCAGGACCAAATTACCCAGGCCTTTGTTTGGCACAAAGCTTTTCACAGCCTGGTCCTCTTGACCATCCTGGTCTTCTTGTAATTCCTCCCCCTCCACACATTCCACCATCCCACAACCCAGTCCACCTGTTGGCCCTCACCCATAATGCTCCAGCCTTCGAACTGGCCATTTCCCACAGAGGCTGGCCAGCCAGGAATGACTGCCCTCCTTGACTGTTTGAATCCTTGGCTTCCTTCAAGACTGAACTGGAACTTGACCTTGGTAGGCAGCCAAGACAACAGCCCCACAGTCCCTTCCATCTACTACAGCTTTATCTTCTACAGTACCCCATGACTGACACACTACAAGAAGGGAGAGCTCTCTTATTGAGCCCCCTGGGGCAGGGAGAACTGTCTTTTTCTGTAGCCCCAGTGCTAACACAGAACAGTAACTGCAGTACAAGGTACAAGTGTTAGTAAGTACTTCACAGAATCATAAGTTCAGTTCAGGGGATGGCAGAGGTCATTTTAGTCCATCCCCTCAAGGATACATAAGAATCTGCCTGGGTCTGTTTGGAGCTTGGGTGGGTACAAATAATTTATCTCCACCAACTTACTACACACAGGCAAACAGTGCTATAAACACCCAGTGCTTAGCACTGGGCCTGCTCATTTAGGAAGAAATTCCTAAATGCTCCAAGGCCCCTTTGAATCACAGAATTAAAGCCTAGCTCATGAGATCAGAGGTACAAAGCAGAAAGGAATCTCAAAGGCCATCCAATCTATTCCCTCATTCTACAGATAAGAAGGCAAGACTTTAGGGGCCCTGAGAGTGGCCTCACAGGGAGTAAGGGACAGAATCAGGATTTGAACCAAGGGACTCAGACTCAAAATGCAGCCTTCCTTCAACTGTACCAAGCTGTCCTCATATGTTATCAGAGAATGATTAGTGAACTGGGCAGAAATGGGGCCACAATCACAGGTTACCATGATAAGATCATCCTGTTCTAGAAACATCCCTCCCTCCCCCAGCTTGGCCCCCATGGCCTGAGGCTGGAACCCTGAGGAGTGAACACAAGAGCATGAGCTGTACCAGATACTTAAAGGCTTTACCTTGGGCTCTACCTAAGGGCCGGGCTGGGGAGCAGGGCCCACACACTACACAGTCACAGCAAGTACATACATTAAAGAAAAGGAAAATTCTCTATCTGCCCACACTACTGGCTGGCCAACTGGGAGCTGACTGACACAGATCTGCACACCAGATTTATCTGGCAATCTCTCAGGCACAGGGACTCTTAGAATTCCTGCCCCACAAGACAATCATTATGAAGAGACAGAATTTGAGGTCCTAATGATTATATGAAGAAGTAATACTTGAGAATTTAATCAAGTATCTACTGGCTTCTATGCTGGCTTCCTCACAGTGCTAGAAATTAGCATCTTTTTCATGAGCAAAACCCAAAGCCACTAAGTTGATTTTAGTTCTGTGATGTGCCCAAGGAACATCACAGTGTCTTTTCCATTGTCCTCCAAACAAGACCAGGGACTGAAGCCTATATCCATAACAACAGGCATTTGAGTGGTTAAAGCTGTGAAATATGTAGACTTCTATTTTGTTTTGAAATTTTTAGTCACTGGATTCTTTTATTTTCTTTCTGGAGGGCAACTGGGGTTAAGTGACTTGCCCAAGGTCACACGGTTAGTTGTTTAAGTGTCTGAGGCCACATTTGAACTCAGGTCCTCCCAACTCCAGGGCTGGTGCTCTACTCACTGCGCCACCTAGCCACCCCTATAGTCACTGGATTCTTAATCTTCTTCAACAAATCTAATGAAACACCTGCAGCGTCTAAGGTTGCATGACTAGCACATCTAGCTGCTAATTATACGTTCTGCCAAAGTTCAGCCTCAGAGATGGGTCACTGCAGAAATCCCAAGCAGGAATCTGTCTGTCAGCAAAGTCAAAATAAATAGTTGTGCTCACTCTGGTTAAGTTACAGGAACTTCTCTGAGATTCAATTCTGCATCTTTAAAATGTCAAGGTAGAGGCCGGACTGGATGGCCTTTAAGGTTCCTTCCAGTCCACTGAGATGCAGAACACCTACAACTATTGTCCAGTTTCATTAGCTCCTTTTATAAGCGAGGAAACTGAGGCCCCACAGGGTCCTGTGACTTCCGTCCAGCCCATCAAAGTACACAGTCACTCCTCCTTCGACTCTCCTGTGCACCCTCAAACTGGTACCCATTCCTTGATCATCACTGCCATCACGACCCATTTACAAAGCACTCAAGCTCCACAAAGCATTTTCTTCTCAGCAGCCTTAAGAGCCAGCTAATGTCAGAAACTTGTCCCCTTTTTACAGATGAGCAAAGAGGTTCAGAGGGATCTGAGTGACTGTCCCATGTTCATTCACTTGGTCAGAATCAGCAGCAGAATTCTAACCCACTTCCCCTGAGCCCATGCACGTCACTCTTCCCACTAATGTGGGAGAGACTTTCTTTCTGTTTCTCATTATTTCTGAAATACGCTGGGGTGGTAAAATGGGGAGAGATAGTCTGTGGGAAAGTAAGTAGATGTTCCTGATCCTGTATGCAGACTGCTGAGGTACCTGTGGCCACCCAGGCCAATTTGGCCACTCACAGGAGAAAATCTTTGTTGCACCCTACGCTTTCTGTTGCTTGCACAGAAATGTTTTCAGCATACAGCTAAAATGCCATGTATGCCTGGAAGGTCTGTCACCTGTGAGTCAGGAGACCAGGGTTCTAGTTGCCATTTTGTCACTGTTTGGGGGATCTGAATAAATCACCCTCTGTACTTACTGATACTCCAACTGTCAAAAAAGTTTCTCCAGTTTTATCCTTCTACAACCCAGCTTCCAGTCTCAGTAAGGGCAAACCAAAGACTAAAAATGGGATGGAAACAAAACCTTCTGGGTCCAGCTGCATACTCACTTTGACACATTGCCAACTACTATGGTTTTCTTCACAAAAAGTCTTGAAACGTCTTCCAAAGTGAGATCAGAATTCTGCTGGTTTGTTTTCCGGGAGCTGGCTCCACCGCTGGGCTCCTGAAAAAAATCACAACAGCTACTAAGTGATGTTCAATACCATCAGGACGGCTAAGAGTATAAGATAAGCACATCTGTAGAGTGCATTCCAAAAAACTCAATCTCTAAGCTAGAAGGGGTATGGGGGCAAACACTCTCCTACTAATTAGAATAGAAGGCAATCTTTTTTCCTCCAAAAAATAATTTTTTAAAAGCAGCAATTGCTAGGACTCCAGGCCCATCAACCTCTGCATGCAGTAGACCTACAACAGTGCCTTGTAACTGAAAAAGTGCTCAGTAACTGAACTGAAGAGCACACTGAAATGAGTGAGCAGCAAATAACGCGGCTGCGACTCAATGGTCTGGGTGAAATGCTTGGGTTGATAAAATGCTTTTCTTCTTGTGAAATTAAAGTATTTGCTTGTTCTCATCCTGCTATAAGGAGATCTTTCCTACTGACCAAAGAGTACCAGATCTTCTAGTGTGACTACGTAACTCTTTAAAAGAGGTCTTCATTAAGAAATATGAAAATCTGAAACCTATTTTCATAAACGTCATTCCTCAAATGAAGGAACTGACAGTATTTCAGGTTCCATTGGGGTCCTCAACCTTTTTGAATGTTACAAAACCCCAATGGAAGTCAGTCAAAACCTAGGAACCCCTTCTGAGAATGTTTCCCAAAAAATGAAGTTAGAGCTTAGGGAAAAGAAAGGTGCATTTTTCCCCATCCAAGCCTACAGACCCTTAAAATCTCTCCAAGACCCCTTTTGGGTCTGTGGATCTCAGATAATGAGATTATTATTATTATTATTATTATTATTATGAACCCCTGATCAAGAGTGCAGAAATCACAGCATGCAACTGAGAGCAATTAAGAATTTATTTTTAAAACAAACTATGTAGAGAAGAGGCAAGTGATACATCAGGAAGAACATGAGGGTCAAAAGGCCTGGTCCCTGTCTCATCAATGCCATTGATTAACTGTGTGATCCTGGGCAAGCCATCAAGCTTGATTCTGTCATTCAGAAAAAAGAAATAATACTCTGCCCTCCCCACCCACCAAGCTGGTTGTGAGGATCTATTGAGATCATTTACACAGAAGCATTCTGCAAACTATCCAGTGCAGGACAAGAGATAATGACAGAAAAGGGTCTGCTTCAACACTGCTTTTGGAAATCCAACCCCCACAAATCACTAACAGGACTTCCTCAAGTACTGGCTGAGGTTACCACAAGCACAGGGTTTCAGGCAGCAGTGTCCCCCATCACCCCCACTGGCCTGGGCCCTGGGCAACGCCTTGGCCTGGACCAGAGCTCCAGACACAGCAGACACATATCCTAGTCCCACATGCCTTGCCTACAGCAAGGACCATCATGGTCCCAGAGTCTTTTTGTCTTTAGATCTAGGACTTTGTGCACTTCTAAGGAGCTAAAATGCCTAAATTTATTAAAAAAAAAATCTTGCACAATTTGATTCCTAGAAATCTGGGATATGGAAAGGACTGCCAAGCACACTTATCACCTTACTCCTTTGCTCCCCAGCCCATCCTATAGTCTTAGCCTTACCCGCCCAGTATTTCTGCCGGGTCTCAGAGGCTCCACGCTGTGGGACAATCTCTCCTCCAGGTCCACATTGCTGCTATTGTCTTTGTCAGACAAGAAGTCATTGTGTTGAGATAAAGAATCACTTTCTGAATAGTTAAGAGATGGTGTTTCTGATCTCTGATTAGCAGGGGATGATGACCTGGATGGAGATTCCAAAAATTTCTTGATAGCAGGATGATTAAAAACCATGGTATCACAGGTCTTGGATCCCTGAAAAAGCAAAAAATCCCAAAGAAACAAAAACCCCACACACTTTTAACTAGGTCCAAGAAAGTAAATACATTTTAACATCTTCTAACAGCAACACTGGGAAAAAATACACAACAATTTTAACCCACTTTAATCAAATCTAACAGCATAAAACAGAAAGCAAGGGGAATAGTAATACTAATAAGAGAGCTTCCTTGCAACCATGACTTTCACGGGCACGTTAAAATCTTTGTGTACAGATAGAACTATTGGCTAGTTCTTCATCCTGTCAGCTGGAGCTAAGAGACTTTAAGCCAGAAAGTTAGGCATCGCTCCCAGCTATTCAAGCAGCAAATTATATTCTCAATGCACAGGAAATCGATTGGATTTTTTCCACTTCAGTTTCTTTAATACAGCAGCAGGGATGGCATCATCCCCAGTACCTCAAGGTCATCATACTGAATGACACAGGTCAGGAGTTCACCTGGTCAATGCCCTCTTTAAAAAGCAACAACAGGTCAGGCTCACCATGACCTTTCCCTCATCCCTGGGGCCACTCTTGTACTGGGGGGCAGGCAGGCAAATTCATGTTTATCTTAACTGAAATAAAGCTGGTTTTCCTCAACACAAATGTGAGGATATTTAGATAATCAAAATGACAATCTAGAAGGAACACTTCTCTTTCTTTCAGTGGAATCCTGTTTCCTTGGCAACAAAGCCATAAAAAGAAAATCTCCATAAATAGTGTTAAAAGAAAGAAAAGGAGAGGAGAGTTATTATTTCACAGTATAAAAGTTCCCAGAACTCTAAGTGGAAGCCAGAGAATCTTGTGCTTGGCTTCTGTCAAAAACAAACTTACGGTTTACAAACAGGGCCAAGCCGTCAGAACCAAAACGAAGCAAATACTGGTTTTAGATGCCAATTGTTCTTACATCCCACTAACATCTCCTAGGAGGGAAATGAAAAAGAGAGGCCAACACAGAGGACACAGGTGAGAAGCTCACGTGTCTTGTTTCCCCTTCTTTTAAAGGATGGTGTCTAGACTGGGATGAAGTTTGGGTGCACGTTCACCACACAAAGTCAGAAGAAAGGGTAGAGAGAAAAGGGGCCTCTTTAGAATCATTATTCTCAAAGAGGGCTGTTCTTAACTTGCTGTCTAATTAAAGCAAGGAAGCTACTGTTCCACTTCGGAGACCAAGAAGCCCCAACTTTAAAGCCAAAAATGACCACGAAATTCAAGGAATGTCAGGAGAAACTCCAAGGTTTTCTGAGTGGGGGGGTCGGGGAGTTTACCTCCGAAGTTTTGAAAAGACCAGCAGAAGCGTAGTAGTTTGCCACAATGCAAGCTCGAAGTTTATCCATCATTCTTCGGGCCTCGATCAATCGCTAAAAATAAATGTAAAACATTTATTTCTTTACAAAAAGCAACAAACACTGCCCTTCCCAAACCACCCAAGGAAAAGCACTCCTGCTTGATACCTGGTCGATGACTTCAATTTCATGTGCCTTGTTTTTCATTTCGACAGCAAACTGCTCCTTAATGATTGCTTCAATCTTCTGCACGGCAGCATCTCGAGCTGCCACAGAACAAAACCACAACAACACTTAGACAACTCCCTGGATCCAACTCTCAAAGCACCAAGAAGTCAGCTCCACAGGAACCATGTCTGAGCCCTCACCCAAGCACACCTGAACAGACAGGTGAAGCCCGATGGTTCAGATGGAGGTGGGCAGACCAACATCCTCAGGAAGATTTTCCTTTCAGACAGAATTTTCTTTTTAAAATGCAACTAGGATTGTTTTTGTTTTAACCTGGATTTAGAAGGCAGGGTTTTGAGTACCTAAATTCTGCCAGTTCAATGATCTGTTGGATTTTACAATCCTTGTTCTCCTTTTTTCTAAAAGTATTCTATGATATCTGTATTTAAATCAAATTAAGATAATTATTTTGTGATCTGGAGAAGCATATTTTGCAATATCCATCCAGAGGTCATGCAAACTGGCATGATGCCAAACTCTAGCTGAGATCATTACTCTATGTCAGCTGTTCTCACTTAGCTGTGTACCCTCCAACAAGTTCATTTTTCTGGGTCTCAGCATCCTCCCTCTGTAAAAACCAGGGAAGGGACTGGATGTTGCTAGCTAAGGGCCATTTCTACTACTACTGGAAGCCGCAGACCATTTGCCTTGATTGGCCTGCTGGATTCCGTGCCTAGCACAGCCTCCCACACCTACATCCCACCTCCCCACATCATCCCATCACTTGACTGTCACTTAAGCTGTGAGCCTCAGTTTCCTCTCCTGTAAAACAAGAGGACGGAACGGATCTCTAAGATTCCATCAAGCTCGAAGCCTTTAGCCTATGGGGAAGCACTCCTTGGCCTGTTTCTCCTAGTGGAGCATCTGTGTCAGTTTTCCCCAAACCCAAGTCTAGTGAGGTGAAGATGAAAGCTGAATTCGTTCTACACACGGAGGCTCCACTGACCCAAGAGCTCTACCTGAATCTTCCATGGCTCTATGCCGTTTGTTTGGGGGCTCCACAGAAATATCCTCGTAGTCGGGGTCATTTTCTTTGAGTGTTCGTTTGATTCCAGACATGACGACCTATAGCTGCTCCTCACTGTGCAGAAAGAGAAGGGAAAAGAGTGTCTTTCAGAAAATTCCTGAGAGGAGGGCCAAATAGCAGGCCCAGCCAGCTTCCGCAATGCGCTCCAACAGAAATCCCACTGCCCTTGCCCCACACGTGTCTCCAGCCAGTGTGCAGCTTTCCAAAGACCACTTCCCCACACCTAGAACAGTCTCGTGCCATTCCAAGGTGGGCAAAGACTCTGGCAGATGGTTACTGCCCAGCCTCCCCCAGAGAAAAGAAGCAGGTGGCACAGACAAGTCTATCTCTGCCTTAGAACAGGCCTGAGGATGCCAAGAATCAATGGGAACAGGCTCTATCTTTCCTTATTCCAGACTTCAGAAGCAGTTTGAGTCTCTTCTGAACAAAACTGGGGAATACCAGGGGGAAAGAAAGAAAGAAAGGGCAGAGAGAAAGAACAGAATTGGGGAGGAAAGAAGAGAAGGCAAGCATTCTGGGGTTCCCTGAAGGTGTTTTTAATATCTGTTTTTCACTAAACATGTAAGATATGTCTGGTATTAGGTGCCTCCTAGAGCTGAAAGTGAAATGTACCTTTTAACCCCTGGTGAACATTAAAAAATGCAAAAGTGAGAGAGATACAGGAAGAGATCTAGGCCACATAACAAGAAAACATATCAATAAAATCTATATTTAAAAAAGAAAGAGCAGCAGGAATCAGGAAACTTAGAGCCTAGGTCTGTAACAAACTAGCTCAGTGACCATGGACAAGTGCTTCTCTTCTTGGGGGCTCAGTTTCCTCATCTGTAAGATGAAGAGGTTGAACCAAACCAGTGGGGCTTAACCTTGGTTCCATAAAATTATTTTTAAAAAATATTTTATAAGTATTTCAATATAATTGGTTTCCTTTGTAATCCTATGTATTTTATTCATTTAAAAACATAACTCTGGGGCAGAGGTGGGAGTGAAAAAAATTATATAAAAATATAAATGTAAGAAATTTAAACAATTCTTAAAAACAGAATGTAAGCTCCGTGAAGGCAGGAGCTGTCTGGCTTACTTGTATTTGTAGTCTCAATGTTTATCACAGGATCTGGCACATAGCAGGAATGCTTTTATTGGGGTGGCTAGGTGGCGCAGTCATCCCGGGAGTCGGGATGACCTGGGATCAGTCCCAGCCTCAGAAAATGAGCACCCACACACAAATAATGACTGGCCGTATAACCTTGAACAAGTTACTTAACCCCAATTGCTTTTTAAAAAAAAGAAAAAAAGAAAGAAATGCTTTTATTTATCTAATCTCTCCTACACCTCCTCCAAACCCCCGCCAAATCACTCTGAGAACAGATTAGCTTCCTCAGTCTACCGGAAGAGGTCTATGACAAAAAATAAGTGTTAAGAAACCCTAGGGGCGGCTAGGTGGCGCAGTGAATAGAGTGCCGGCCCTGGAGTCAGAAGGACCTGAGTTCGGAGCCGGCCTCAGAAAATGAGCACCCACACATAAATAATGACTAGCCGTGTAACCTTGAGCAAGTTACTTAACCCCAATTGCTTTTAAAAAAAAAAAAAAGAAAGAAAGAAAAGAAACCCTGGACTAAGTCTCCAAGACCTATGATTGGTCCATTACTTATATTTCATCTTAACAAAAAGGATATCATGGAAAACTTCCTAAACTTACTTTGGCAAAATTAAGATATACTGTATCCAAAGCATTTACCTAATCTACCAAATGAAGAACCCTATTAAAAAAAAAAAAAAGACAGCATGGTCTGCAATTGAATTCAACCCATACTTGTTTATTGTCTACCACAGTGCAGGGTACAAGGGAGACAGATGAAAACCTGCCCGAGCCCTGTCCTCATGGAGTTTACAATCCTAACAGAGACTATATGCTGCTGATACAATCATACAAAGCTGAGGAAGTAGCCTTCCGCTGGGCACCGGCACCGATGGCCAACAAGCCTTATCTGAAGACCCAGAACTTTCCTGAGCCAGCCCACTTCACTGTGTCATTAGGAAACTTCTCCTTACATAAAGTCAGTCTTTCACACTGAGCTTCCACCCACTCTACCCTCGGAGCTCAAGGAGAAACCTAATCCATCTTCTACAAATACATGAGGACAACCTCAGCTGCCCTCCCCAGGTTTCTCTTCTCCAAACCAAACATCCTCCATTAGCTCAGCAGGCTCCTGGAGATCCTTCATCATCGTTACCAATGTCCTCGGCTCAGATGAGCCTGTGCCCTGACCAGCAAAATCCAGCAGGATCACCCTGTCTTCAGCCTAGCCGTCAGGCCTCCTACTGTACCCCAAATGGCATAATCTTTTTTTTTTTCAGCTTCCATACCATACTACCAAACATTCTGAGCTTGCAGGCCTCTAAAACTTCCAAATTATTTCCAGAAAATGTCATCTTGCCATCTTATATGTGTGAGGTCATTTTTTTAACCCAAGTGTATTCAAGTGAATTAAATTTAGCACCACGTTCTAACCCAGGAGTGGGGACCCTGCAGCCAAGGGGCCACATGTGGCCCTCTAGGTCCTTAGTGCAGCCTTTTGACTGAGTCCAAGTTTTACAGTCCAAATCCTTTTTATTAAGGGAATTTATTCTGTGAAGTTTGGATTGAGTCAAAGGGCCGTTCTTGAGGACCTAGAGGGCCACATGTGGCCTCAAGGCCACAGTTTTCCCAACCCTGTTCTAACCCATGAAGCTATTTCTGGCTCTGGCCCAAAGATCGTTTCTCTCTGTAGAGAAAACAAGAACAAATTTTGAATCGAACCACTCTGCCCTCTCTTGCCACATAATTTATCCCTTGCCAAGTCCTCCCTCACATCTGATTCTCCTCTTTTCTCCAATAATCACTTTTTCCCTACCTGGAGCACTGTAGACTCTATTCTTACAGGGCAGGACCACGCTTTTGGATTCAATGTCACCTGCCTTGGCTTCTAGCGCTGTGCATGTCTTTAAAAGATCTAAGTTGGTCGGTGAGTTCCCATTCATAATATTCTCTTTAGACAGCTCCCCATTTTCTTCCTGGAAGTTGGAATTATTTCTCTTGGGAAAGAATTTCGGCAGAGAAAAAGTGTGCTCCTGTCAGGGAGTCTTGCTTTAGAAAAACAAAGAGGGATGAGTACAGAGTGTGATCAGTAACTGATAGCAGTCCAGGAGGACTGGACCACAGATGAAGTAAGCTGTGTTTTATCCCATGGGTGAGGTGACACAATGAAGGCTTTTAAGAACTGGACTGCACCCACATCCAGATTCTTCCATGTCAAAAGTATTCCAACATCTGGCTGACAGCTGCTGTCAAGTAAAATGTTAATGCCCCAATGGTCTTGGAGTTCCTTAATAAGATATGTGACGCTGTGGCAACAACAGCGAGGAAAAAACATCAAGAGCAAGTCTGTGCTCACCTACAACCTGCTGGATGAGATCCTGGCCTTTAGCTGCCCACAAACCCCAGACACAGCAGCTCTGGGGTTCACTCAGCAGAGCATCAAGAGTCAGCCATGGACAAAGGAAGAACAGCCTCAGATCACCAGTCAGGTGCTGGGGCAAATTAACCTGTGACACGAGGGCAGCAAGTGTCACTGAAATGATCTCTTCCTAGATCTGCTTGTGTATCCTCAAGGGCAAATGCTAAACACCCATTCCTCCAGCCGCACTGTAATGAAGAGCAATTTGAGTAGCAAGTCTAATGCAAATGTGGGATGAACAACAAGACAGTCATTGAGAAGCAGGGCAGGGCATGAGCAACACTTGGATAAGGTTGGAAAGAAGTCCCAAGAGAAGGCTGTACTCTCCACCAGCATGTCCTGGCCCTGAACAAAGCTCATCACTTCATTCCACCTAGAAATGGCCTAGAAAATGGAGCTCCAGATGCCAATGCTGAAGACTACATGGGTCTGTCTGCATGAAGGGAAATGCCAAGTTCAAGGCCGGTGAGAATGCCATCTCACTGACATTCAAGCACATGGAGGGAATGACGGAACCACTGATTTTAGGAGAATCTGTGGTGGAATAGGGATCGGAACCCAAATCCAGCTCTGCTTCCTCAGTACTACTCTTTCTGCTATGTTGGATCTATTTTGCATTTACTCATAGGCATGATGGTTATCCCACTTTCCTTCCCTACTCCAGTAGAGCAGGCAGTGTTGGACTGTTTCATTTTTGTCGCTATCTCCAGTGTTCAATTCTGGCACACAGTAGGCACTTAATACAATTTTGAACTGAATTGTAAAAAAAAAAAAACCTGGACTGACAAGTATTAGGAAGATTGTTTTAATTCAATTCAATTTAACAGGCATTTATTAAGTAGCTGTGTGACCTTGGCTGACCAGGTCCATCTCCCCTAGGATGAAGAGGTTGAACCAGATAGCTTCTAAGAGCTGTGATGTCTGTCACCCATGTTTCATTACCTTAACTAAAGGGTATTATGGAAAACTTTCCAACTTACTATGGGTAGAGTATTAACAAAAAGGCAAGAGCACTTGCTCTCAAGAAGCTTACAGGGGGATTTGGGGTAGGGGGAAACAGCAGCTAACCAGATAAATAAAAAAACACAAAGTAACGGGGGGGCGGGAGAAGGACAGGGATGGCACTGGTAATTGGGAAGTTCAGGAAAGGCCTCTTGAAACCTGAGCTGGGCTCTGAAGAAGTCAAGCTCCCCAAGAGTCAGGAGTGAGGATGTGGAGAAGTCTAAGCTCGAGAGCCACCTTCCATTACCCAGGTCCAAGACACATCTCCAGGCCAGAGAGAAGTAGTCAAGGTCTCAAGGAATGAGGGCCCCTACATGGACGAGGACCAAGAAATAAGTTCCAGAACCATAGCTGAGTGGCTCAGAGCCCAAGAACAGGAGGGGGAGGGGCTCTCAGTTCTAGACTTAGTCCAGCATATATGCCTGCAGTGGAATAACCTGGGGAAGCCAGCAGTTCAGTCACTGTGAACACACACAACCTCCCAGAAGCCTAACAGAAGCTCAACTGAAGCTCAACCACACACAAGCCAAGAGACCCAAACCCAGGAAGGGCAGTGAACAGACTAGATCACAACACTGTGTAAGCACTAAAAACTTACAGGCCTCCAGACTGTGCTGTGAAAGCAGCAATAACATAGAAGACAAGAGCTCAGGCCAGACAGAAACCTTCCTTCCTCTCCCCCTCAAAGAGGTGTATGGAGCCCAACACTAACAAGAAGAAGGCTGGAAACATTCAAGAGAGGGAAAAAAAAACCAACCATAACAAGCTACTGTAGTGACAGGGAAGCTCAAAATACAAAAAATGATGGCAATGACTTGAAAGCACTTACAAGCAAATCTTCAAAGAAAAATACAAATTAGACACAAGTCCAAGAAAAGCTAAAGAAAGATTTTCTTTTAAAAGAGTAAAAATTTATTTTAAAAATCAAATAAGAATGGTAGAGGACAAACTGGGAAAAGAAATGAGAGCAATGCAAAAATTTTATAAGAACAGTCTGGTAAGAAAGGTATAAAAAATACTGAAGAAAATATCTCATTGATTTTTTATTGTGGGAGAACAGAGCCAAGATGGCGGAATAGAAACAGGAAATTCCATGACCTTCCCCCACAACCACCCCAAATGCCTATAAAATATGACTCTAAACAAATTTTAGAGCTACAGAATCCACAAGATGACAGAGAGAAACAACTCTCCTGGCAGGCCAACAGGAAGGGTCCATCGCACCAGCACTGTAAGCTGAGCACAGTCCCATGTGAGCTGTAGGGTTTTAGCCCCGGGGAGGCAGCTGCCAGAGCTGACTTCGGGAGACTGGATCACCAGCAGCTGTGGTGATTTCCAGATTTTTCAACCCATAAATGCCAAAAAGAAAGTAAAAGGTCAGTAGGGAACTCTGTTGGAAAGGAAGGGCAAGGTCCAGCCCCTGCCCCCGGGGTGAGAGGTGACTGCGTTGTGTGGCTGCCTGGGGAGCTCCTGGCCTACAGATCATAGTGGGACCAAGCGACCATTCTGAAGGTAATCGCTCTTGCTTTGACCTGCTTGGATCTGGGTTGCTTTGTCCCAAATCGCTGGGGTTTTCACAAATGTTGTCAGAAGTCTGAGGAGGGAACCTTCTCTACAGACACCACACTGGCAAACTCTCCTCTCTGGAAGCAGAGTTCTACCCTGACAAAGAGCCCAAAAGTCAAGTAATTGAGTGGCAACATGAGCAGTACAGGAAGCAAAGCAAGCACAGCAAGCAAACCTTAGAATTCCTTTTTGGGGACAAAAAGGATCAAAGCATGGAACAGGAGGAAGACAACAAAGTCACAACTCCTGCATCCAAAGCTTCCAAGAAAAATATGAACTGATTATAGGCCATGGAGGAGTTCAAGAAAGATTTTGAAAATAAAGAGAAGTAGAGGAAAAAACTGGGAAAAGAAATGAAAATGATGCAAGAAAATCATAAAAGCTAGTCAACAACCTGACTGAAGAAAATAATACCTTAAAAAATAGACTAACTCGGGGTGGCTAGATGGCACAGTGAATAGAGCACCGGCCCTGGAGTCAGGAGGACCTGAGTTCAAATCTGACCTCAGACACTTAACATTTACTAGCCATGTGACCTTCGGCAAGTCACTTAACTCCAACTGCCCTCCCTCCCTGCAAAAAGCAAAAAAAAAGACTAACTCAAATGGCAAAGAGGCCCAAAAAGCCAATGAGGAGAAGAATGCCTTAAAAAGCCAAATTGCCCAGATGGAAAAGGAATTTCAAAAGCTCACTGAAGAGAATAATTCCTTCAAAATTAGACTAGAGCAAATGGAAGCTAATGACTTTAGGAGAAACCAAGATGCTATAAAACAGATCCAAATAAATTAAAAAATAGAAGGCACTGTGAAATATCTCATTGGAAAAAACCACTGACCTGGAAAATAGATCCAAAAGACATAATTTAAAAATTATTGGGCTACCTGAAAGCCATGATCAAAAAAAGGACCTAGAAATCATCCTTCAAGAAATTCTCAAGGAAAATTGCCCCGATAATCTAGAAACAGAGGGCAAAATAGAAATTGAAAGAAATCACTAATCACCCCTTGAAAGAGATCCCCAAAAGAAAACTCCTAGGAATATCATAGCCAAATTCCAGAGTTCCCAAGTCAAGGAGAAAATATTACAAGCAGCCAGGAAGAAACAATTTGAGTATTGTGGAAACACAATCAGGATAACACAAAATCTAGCAGCTTCTATATTAAGGGATCAAAGGGCTTGGAACATGATATTCCAGAGATCAGAGGAGCAAGGATTAAAAACAAGAATCACCTACCCAGCAAAAATGAGTATAATGTTTCAGGGGAAAATATGGTCATTCAATGAAATAGAGGACTTTCAAGCATTCTTGATGAAAAAAACAGAGTTGAATAGAAAATCTGACTTTCAAATACAAGAAGCATGAGAAGGTAAACAGGGGAAAGAAATCATAAGGAACTTATTAAAACTGAATTATTTACATTCCTACATGGAAAAACAATAACTGTAACTCATGAGACTTTCTTCAGTATGAGGATAGTTAATGGGAATGTATATGTATACATACATGTATATGTGTATATGAGAGGGCATATGTGCATATAAATACATATGTGAGTGCGTGTATATATGTGTACATGTATACACAGACAGAGGCAACAGGATCAGTTGAATAGGAAGGGATGATATCTAAAAAAATAAAATTTAAGAGGTAAAAGAAGAATATGAGAGGAGATATTGAAAAACAGAACAGGGTAAATGACGTCATACGAAAGAGCCAAGAGAAAACTGTCACAATGGAGGGGAAGAGCAGGAAGGTGAAGGGGAAGGGGACAACCTTACTCTCATTGAATTTGGCTTAAGAAAGGAATAACATACACACTCAACTGGGTACCTTATCCTACAGGAAAATAGGGGGAAAGGAGATAAGAGGGGGGATGATATAAGGGAGGGCAGATGGGGGGGAGAATAGTTAGAAGTACACATTTTTGAAAAGGGATAGGTTTAAATTAGAAAAAAGAATAAGTGGGGGAGGGATAGGATGGAGGGAAATATAGTCATTCTTGCACAATATATCTACTATGGAAATGCTCTGTGTAACTACACATGCACAATCTATATTGAATTGCTTGTCCTCCCAGTAGAGGTAGTGACGAGGGAAGAAGGGAAAGAATCTAGAAATCAAAGTTTTAAAATCAAATGTTAAAAACATATATATTATTATTTTTTTACACGCAACTGGGAAATAAGCTATACAGACACTGGGGTATAGAAATCCATCTTGCCCTACCAGAAAGTCAGAGGGGGTATGAGGGAAGATATAAGAGGGGGCAGACTGGGGGGAGGGGTATTCAGTAGAATCGATATTTTGGGGTGGGGGTAGGGGAAAGCTGGAGAGAAAATTTGTAACTCAAAATAATAAAAAAAAAAAAGAAAATATTTCCTTAAAATCAATACCGGTCAACTGATAAAATAGGTATCAAATATACATACATACACACATACATATATATATAAGAAGAGGTCACTGAAGAAAAATACCCCTTAAACATTGGGATTGGCCAAGTGTAAGCTAATGACTCCATAAAACAGAAACAACAAAACAAAGAAGTTAAAAGACTGAAAAAATAGAATAAAATGTTAAATAAGTCACAGGAATGCAAATATACATAAGTGAAAAGTAATGTGAAAAAAGTAAAGAGTACACCCAGAACCAGCCATAGTATTCTTATTAGGGTCTAACCATTAGAGTTCAATGGGACTACCTTTTAGATACTCTTTCTATTAATATCACCTGAAACTGCATTAGCTTTTTCAGTGTATAAAAAGACCCTGAAACACAATAAAGTGTTGCCAGCTAGGTGGTGCAATGGGTGGAGTGTTATTCCTGGAGTTAGAAAAACCTGAGTTCAAATCTAGGCTCAGATACTAACTGTGTGACCCAGGGCAAAATAGGGATAATGATAGCACCACCCCCTCCCAGGACTACTCTAAGAATAGTAGCTGTTCATTACTATTATTATTATCATCATTACATTGTGGTGGAGCCTAAGAAGGGTGCTGAGCTTTCCATGGAAGTCATTAATTAGCAAGTAAACACAATCAGAAGAGATGAGACCAGGTGGTTTGAACAGAATTCTCACTCAACTCTTTATTTCACTCTGGCATGGTCCCAGGACCCTTTCAATCTTCTTACACCTAACCACACTCCTCACACTCTGCAATCCAGTGCCACTGGCTTCTCTGCTCTTCCTCACATAAAACACTGGGCATTTCACCGGCTGTCCCCATGCCTTATATTCTCTCCCTTCTTAAACCAGCCCTCCTGGCATCATAGACTTCTTCCAGGTTCCAGCAGAAATCCCCTCTACTATGACAAGTCTTTACTGACTTGACTTGACAGTCATTTTCATGTTCTCTCCCCCACTAGAGTGTAAGCTCCTGGAGAACAAGGACTATCCTTTATCTTTCTTAATATCCCCAGTGCTTAGCACTGTGGCTAGCACATGGTAGTGCTTAATAAAAGCTAAATGACTAGCTGACTTGTATTACAGCTATTTATGCACACATCTCATTCTCCTAGAAGACTCTAATCTCTTTGAGTGTAGAAAACTGTGTCCTTGTGTGTGTGTGTGTGTGTGTGTGTGTGTGTGTGTGTCTGTTCCTAGCACCTCAAAGAGGGCCTAAGTGCCCCTAGTAGTCAGTTAATACATTCACAGAACTGAAAAGTAACTTATCACTGAGTACTTGAAGGGAGGTCAAATATAGAGACTGTTTCCAGAGTCCTAGCTAAGCTTTCTCTACTTTTGGTCCCAAGCTGAGGCTCAAATTTTCTCCCACCTTCAGTAAGGAACATTTTGGGTGTGGCTGCTCCCCCTTCTCTTACTTGTAGACCTCTTGGTGAAAGGGATCATAGGCATTAATAGTGAGTCACCAGTTGATACAAAGGACTCAAGGAGATAAACTAACTTGTCTAAGCATAGACAGAGCACCGTTCTCCAGACCTGTATGTAAAGAGATTTTTATATACTGCAAATTTGCCCAGGCAGGTGGGGAAGGGAAAGAAGGAAGCAGTAAAGGGGCCCAGACCCAGGGCCACTAGCCAACACAGTGTTTGAGGACACATGGGGGCTACAGACAGAGAAGTGAAAGCAGGGACTTGCAGTTGCAGCAGGATGGTCTCTTCTGCTTTCACTTACAGGGTTTTTTTGGTGGGGATGTGGGAGGCTAATGAAAATGGCAGGAGGAGAGGAGAGAGAGAAAAAAAGAAAAACAGTAAAGTTAACAGGTACCTTTTTGAAATGTGGGTTTCTTTCAGAACTATTTTAAGGAAAGTCCTATCTGTGCAATGCAAATTTTCCTAAAGCAAGACCTGTCTCAATCCCATACAGTATTATGTACAAGAAAACCACGTGGGCAATTTCCTGATGGGAAGTACTTGTGAAGCTAGGTCTTCTCATTCTTTTTGTTTTTTAAGCAATTGGGGTTAAGTAACTTGCTCAAGGTTACACTGCCAGTCATTATTTATGTGTGGGGGCTCATTTTCTGAGGCTGGATTTGATCCCGGGTCATCCCAACTCCGAGGCCGGCACTCTTACTCACTGCGACCTACGCGCCCCAGGTCTTCTCATTCTTAAAACAGAGATGACATCATCTAGACAAATCAAGGGGCCTGGAAAGAAGAAGACTTGAAGCAAATTAGGCCTCAGACACTTACTAATTGGATGCCCCTGGGCAAGGTACTAAAAGGAGCCACCTTAGAGGGGCGGTAAGGATTAAATGAGACAAGTACTAAGCACAGTACCTAGCACACAGTAAGGAAATGCTCCACAAATGCTCATCCCCTGGTCCCCTCCCCGCCTCCTTACCCAAACTACCTTATATGGTAAGAAGGCCAGGCTCTGAAGACATCTGGATGTCAAACACACATCCAGAGTTTTATATTTGACTCTAGAGGTACTAATAGAGTTCGAAGAATGGGGCTGGGGGGGTGGGGAGCGGGGAAATGGCATAATCATACCTGAGCTGTAGAAAAATCACTTGGGCAGCCTATGGAGAATGAAATGGAATGGAGAGAGCCTGAAGCAAAGAGACCAGCTGGGAGACTATTGTGATCATCTCAGTGAAAGGTGATAAACTGAAGGGGCAAGGGAGAGGGAATGGCTATGGCAGCAGATAAAAGGGACTGAATGTTAGAGATTCTGTGGAAGAACTGACAAAATGAAGAGGCCCACAGCCACACTCAGGAGAACAAGTCGTCCTGCTGCTGCCTACTGGGAAGCCCAAAGATAGTTACTGTAAACAATCACTAATAAGCCCTTAGAAACGCACTAGGCAAAACACAAACACACTTAAAAATAGGGCAGTAAAAATTCTCACCCCAAACATCTCCTTCCCCTCGTAGTCACTGCCACAAAAGTGTGAAATGACTACCCTGGAGCCTCAGGTAGCACTCACTGTCCTGGGCCACTTCTTAGACAAAGTCACCTTCTCACAATCTGGAGCCAATTCTTCTCCACTATCTTCGGATCTGATTTCTGCCTGAAAGATTCTCCCACACTTGAGTCTCACTTCTTGGTTTGTACTAACACCTCTTCCCCATGAGTGTCCATCTACACCACCTGCAAGTCAGGACTCCCAAGAAGACAGCTCAACCACTGCACAGTTCTAAAGCTGGTCCTTCTTCTTCATCCCCATTTGCCCAGGAGCTGACTGCAATTTTCATCAAACATGGTTCCTCTTTAGGCCATCGGAAAGCCCATCACTGAGAGATCCAGCACTTCATCAGACCCATCTTCTCACTGATATGGGATGAGCCTGCAGGTTACAAAGGATACATCTCTTTCGGTGCTATTTTGGCCCATAAAAGAGAATAAAACTCAATTCTAAGTACCTATAGTAGAAATCATTTTCCAACGTGGGTCTGTTTCTTTGGCAAATGGTTCTTACCCTCCCTCTCATCATAAAAGCAAAGATCTATTGCTGTTTCTACCTCATCAAAAGCCTTTCAGTTTAGATTCTTCATTTAATGAGCTCTTTCTCTTTTACTTCTCACCTGTTCTGACTTCCTGCTGGCCTCTAAAAATCCCTGCCTCTTCCCACATAATGACAACCTGGCTTTTTGACCCCTGATGTACCACTGAGCTGAAAATGCTGTCCCTTAAGTGCCCACGCAGCTGACCTACCAAATCCAAAGGCTTTTGCTTTGTCCTCACTGTCTCTTTGAGAACTCTAACTACTGTCCCTCCTCTGAGGCAATTCTCCCTTCATTTCACTGTCACAAACTGTCCTCTCCTCTCCTCCCCTCCTTGACTCACTACTCCTTTCCTGATCATGAGCCATAAGCCAGGTCTCTTAGAATGTGGTCCTTCCATCTAGGGATCTTCTCTCCCTACCATCTCCCTTGGTGAGCTCTTCGCTCCCAAGGACTGAAGCATCATCCCCATGGTGACAATCTCCTAAACTATCTGGCCATAATCTTTCTCCTGAATTCTAATCCTGAAGGTGATATCTACTGCCTCCTGGACATCTCTTCCTGGATGTCCTGAAGGCATTTCAAGTTCCATGTTCATCTCCCTCGCCTTAAACTTTCATCTCTCCTCCAGAAAATCCCTTATTTCTGTTAAGTCCCCACCATTCTCCAACTCAAGCTCACATCCTCAGTTTTACTCACATTTCTTCCCTCTCCTCACCATCACGCTACTCTCAGATTGTTCTTGAACTACTGTATACTTGGTAGTGTTTGCAGAGAGCAGGCCTGGATCCAGAAAGAGCAGAGATCAGTCCGGACACAGTCTGGTGACTCCAGGGGAGAAACTCATGCTCTCAGTGATCTAGAAAACCGTCTACATATAAGGGGCAGAGAAGGCACCCATGTGCATGAGTAGATGGAGAGGCTGTGCCTGGGCGTTCTTTAGGTCAAGCCCTTAACAGCATTCTTTCCTGAAGAGCAGGGAGTGTTTTGTTTTCATCTCTGTAAGTAGTGTGGTGCCTCCTTCAAAAGATAAGCTGTATTTCCACCCATTGCCCTCAGTGAAGAAACAACGCAAGAAGCCTAATCTCTCTTCCACATGAGACTTCTTCAAATTCTTGTTGAAAGCCATTATTTCCCACCCAAGTCTTCCCTTCTCCCGGCTAAAATGTAGCCAGTTCTTTCCTCATATAAAGTTAAGCTCTTAAAGCCTGTCCCAGCTTACCGATTTCGTTCTTGAACTGTGGCTCCCAAACTGGGCAGTTGTGCTCAGCTGGGGTCATAAGCTGGCAGGACCAGCACCTGCCCTGGCCTAGACACTCAACTTCTCAATGCCCCTAAAATGGCCTCCACTGTTTGGGCAGCTATCTCCCAAGTCTGGCAGGAGCACCCCATCAATGAAATGACAAATCTTTCATAGTAACAAAGTATACAAGGGTAACCCCACATTAAACTTTCAGATCATTTGCAACCCCTATATTTTTCTTAGGAAAACCTGCTACATAGCCATAAGTCCCCCAGTGGAACTCATGAAGCTGACTTTCTTGAATCCAATTCAAACACTTTACATTCATTGGTACTAAATATGGAATGAGACCCAGGAATAATGGAGGGGCAAGCTCAGGGGTGCTCACCAGTCCGCCTGTTTCAGTAAGAGGCAAGAGGACAGACTCAAGGACACAAGGCGGATCTTCTAAGGAGGAGGTATAGAACAATTGCCCTCCTTTCATCTACACTAATTGCCTCCTCCCCTTCACCTCTATCTTATTCTTAAGCCCTTTTCAAAGCGGCTTCCAAGGCCACTGCTGAATGGAGTCTGCTTTCTCCAAGGTCCCCAGAGATCTCCCATGACCTGTCCAATCCCAAACTGTCTCCATCTCTCTGCTAAGTCTGGCACTGTCTATCACCACCGCCTTTTTCGTCTTTCCTTCCTGGATTTTCAGGATACTGCCTGTATAGCTGATCCTTCTCAATTTCTTGGAAAGGATCATCATCCATAGCTCATCCTCTTTATGCAAGTTTGTGTATGTGTACATATGCATACACATGCACACATGCATGTGTGTATTTTATTTCCATGTATATTTCTCACAGGGCTCTGCCTGGGCCCTTTCCTCTTATTTCTTTATATTCTATCTAGGTGACCTCAGGAGTCCTTCCAAAGGTTCAAATATCTCTGTAAATGCCTCACAAACTTACACATCCCCTTCTCTCTACTATGACCTCTCACCTAGATAACCACAATATTCTCTGAACCAGTCTCATTCCTAGAATTCGCTCTGCCCCTTTGCCCAGTCCAGCCTCCAAAGCTGCCAAATTGATATTCCCAAAGCACAAGGCTGCCCATGGTCATTCCCCTACCTAAAAAGTTAAAACTGCCATCAGCATCAAATACCAATTCTTCTGTTTGCCTCTGAAAGTCCTTCACAATCTGGCTGCATACTCTACATTCCAGTCAAACTGGCTTTGTTACTATTCTTCACGTCTCACCTCTGAGCCTTTGCCTCTCTGTTACTCACACCTAGAAGGCACCGGTCCTTCCCTGCTACCTCTCAACCCTAGCTTTTTTCAAAGTTGGACTCAAGTGTCCCTACAGAAGGCCTTTCCTGATCCCCCAAATAATCACTTTGTGTATATTTTGCATTTACATGTACATGTTATCTCTCCCTAATTGAATATAAGCTCCTTGAAGGCAGGAGCTGTTTCATTTTTGCTTTACGCCCCCAATACCTAGCACAGTGCCTGGCAACACAAAGGATATGCCTAAGAAATGCTTGCTGACTGAATGAGGGAACACAGACAAGCATGGCCTTTAAAAAAAAAAAAAAAGCAAAGGATCACAGATGTCCAGGTAGAAGGGACCCCAGAAGTGACCTAGTTCAAGCCCTTCAAGCTACACTGACTCATCACAGTTCATACAAGTGTCCCAAGCAGGCTCTGAATGCTGGTCCTGACTCTGGAGTCAGAGCTTTCTCCTATACTAGTTGCTGGCCATTTATAATAACCTCAAGCTGAGTTCTGGAAGGTTAAGAAGGGTCATTCTTCACAATTAGAAAACACTTTTCACACAAAGTCAGACCTAAATAACTGGGAAAATATCAGTTGCTCATGGGTAGATTGAGCTAATAAAAAATGGCAATTCTATCTAAATTAAATTACTTATTCAGTGCCATACCAATCAAACTATCAAAAAATGATTTTACAAAGCTAGAAAAAACAACAAAAAAATTCATCTGGAACAACAAAAGGTCCATAATCTCAAGGGAATTAATGAAAAGAAATGCTAGGGAAGGGGTGGCTAGGTGGCGCAGTGAGTAAGAGCGCCCGCCCAGGAGTTGCGATGACCAGGATAGGATCTGGCCTCAGAAAATGAGCACCCACACATAAATAATGACTGGCCGTGTAACCTTGGGCAAGTTACTTAACCCCAATTGCTTTAAAAAAAAAAAGAAAAGAAAAAAAAAGAAATGCTAGGGAAGGTAGCCTATCTGTAGCAGATCTCAAATTGTATTATAAAGCAGCAACCATCAAAACTACTTGGTACTGGCTAAGAAATAGAGTGGTGGATCAGTGGAATAGGTTAGGTACACAAGAGACAATAGTCAGTGACTATGGTAATCTACTATTTGATAAATCCAAAAGACTCCAGCTTATGGGCTAAGAACTCATTATTTAACAAAAACTGCTTGGAAAACTCCAAAATAGTATGGCAGAAACTAGGCATAGACCAACATCTTATACCCTATGACAAGATAAAGTCAAAATGGGTAAGTGATTTAGATATAAAGTGATTTAGGTATAAAGATATAAGCAAACTAGGAGAGCAAGTAATAGTTTACCTGTCAGATCTATGGAGAAAGGAAGAATTTATGCCCAAACAAGAGATAGAGAATATTATTAAATGCAAAATGGATGATTCTGACTACATCAAATCAAAAAGTTTTTGCAAAAACAAAGCCAATGCAACCAAGATTAGAAGAGGAGAAAACCAGGAAACAATTTTTACAACCAGTGTCTCTGATAAAGACCTCATTTCTAAAATACATAAAGAACAGAGTCAAATTTATAAGAATACAAGTCATTCCCCAATTGATAAATGATCGAAGGATATGAACAGGTAGTTTTCAAAGAAAGAAATTAAAGCTATCTATAGTCATAATGAAAAAAATGCTCTAAATCACTATTTATTAGAGAAATGTAAATCAAAACAACTCTGAGGTACTACATTACACCTAGAAGATTGGCTAACATGACAAAACAGGAAAATGATAATAAATGTTAGAGAAGATGTGGGAAAACTGAAACACGAATCCATGGTTGGTAGAGTTGTGAACTGATCCAACCATTCTAGAGGGCAATTTGCAACTATGTCCCAGAGGGCATAAAACTATGTATACACACCCTTTAACCCAGCAATACTACTTCTAGGTCTATATCCCAAAGAGATCATAAAAATAGGAAAAGGACCACATGTACAAAAATATTTATAGCAGCTCTTTTTGTGGTGGCCAAGAATTGGACATTGAGGGAATATTCATCAACTGGGGAATGGCTGAACAAGTTGTGGTATATGAATGTAATGGAATACTACTGTCCCATAAGAAATGATGAACAGGTGGACTTCAGAGAAACCTGGAAAGAATTCTATGAACTGAGGCTGAATAAAATGAGCAGAACACGGAGAACACTACACACAGTAACAGCCACACTGTGCAATGACTGACTTTGAAAGACTTAGTTCTTCTTAACAATGCAAGGATCTAAGACAAAACAAAAGACTCACAATAAAAAACGCTATCCACATCCAGAAGCACACTATTCACTCTCCTTCTTCTTTTTCATGTTTCTAATTCTTCTTTAGATCATGACTAATGTGAAAACATGCTTAATACGAATGTTTAAGCAGAACCTATAACAGATTGCATGCTGTCTCAGGGAAGGGGGAGGAGTAGAAACTTTAAAATTCAAAATCTTATGGAAGTGAATGTTGAAAACTAAAAATAAATTCTTTTTTAAAAAAAGAGTCATTCTTAGCACCTCCACACCCACCCCTCTCATTTTTCTGCTCTTCTGTCACTGATGATATGGAAGCAGGGAAGACTGCAAAGGCCCAAGAACATTTTTTAAATTTTGGCTTCCTGAGTTGCTATGGCCAAAGAATTCATCACCTATTGGCCAGGATGATAACAGCGTAAATCTCCCTACTTAGGGAGGCTGGTCACTCAAGAGCAAACTCAATCAAAGGTCAAGCTCATCCTCAAAACCACTCTGGCATGGTAGAACCTGCTGGAGCTTGGGAAATCCTGGCACAACCTGACCAGTGTAAGGAAGTAATGCTACTGGCAGGGATGAGCCTGGTGAGACTGAGCCAGTAAATAAGAACATGAGACTATAAGAACAGATTTGTAAAGGGTTTACTGTTTGTAAAGGGTTACTGTTCCTAGCATGTAACAGGTGTTTAATAAATGATCTTTCCTTCTTAACAAACAGATGTATATGTATATATACATAGAGATATAAAACCAAAAATTATTTCCCAAGAGCTAAGTAGTCAAAAGATGTGAACAGATGTCACAAGACAAATTGTAAACTATTAACAACCATATGAAAGAACGCTAGAAATCACAAATAAAGAGAAATCTAAATTAAAACAACTATGAGATTTTACCTAACACTCAGCAAACTGGCAAAGATGATAAAGATGGGAATAGTCAATTGTGAAGGGGCTGGAACACACCAGTGCACTGCTGGTGAAGCTGTGAATCAGTACAATGACTTTGGAAAGCAATTTGGAATTATGCAAAGACAATTACTAAAATGCCTCTACATGGAGACTGAGAGCCTTCACTATGTATGTATATACACACCTCCAGCAGGAAGTCATTGAGTAAAAGAAAAAAACAGTTCCCCCATACACCAATCATTTATAGCAGCCCCTTTTTAGGGACAAAGAAGTGGGAGCAATCATCTTCCCATCCAGTGAGGAGCAGCTAAACAAACTGCAGTACAAGAAAGTGATGCTATGAGAAACAACAGAGATGATGAAATACCAAGAAGCCAGGAAAGACTTAACATGAAATGATACACAGTGCAGTAAGCAGAGTCAAGAAAACAAAGATAAAATGACCATAAGAACGCACATGAAAAAAATAACCACAAATCATCACAAAATTACAAAGAACAAGCACGACCCCCAAAAGACAGCTCCTCCTCAAGCCTTTGCAATGGTGTGAAGTTAAAGGGCTTGGGAAATGACATTTATTTTCTGACTTTTTTGATGTATTGTTTTGCTTTTCTTTCTTCCTCTTTTTCTTTCAAAAAAATACTCTTATATGGGATGATATCTGGGAAAGGGGAAGGGAAGGGACATAGGGGGAAATTTAAGTAACGTAAAAACAAAAGATGTCAACGACAATTTATTTTTTAAAAAATATAGGCATAAAAAAAGGTTTCATAAATATTACCAAAAGTGTCCATCTAAAACCAAGAGTAAGCATTACTTATAAAGGGGAAATATGAAAAGCTTTTCCAATAACTCATGGATGTTATGAATAAGGAAGCCCTCCACTTCTATCACCTGACAGAAACACTCACTGCAGTAATAATAAACAGAAATTATTAAGCACAGCGAAGAGGCGGCAAAATGATCACTAAGGGCAGACAATATAGTTTTCTTAGTGAGCCCTACAAGAAACTGAGACGACGTCTTTGGCTACGTAGAAGGGTACAAAACAAATCCATAAAAACCATCAGCATTTCTGTATTTTACTAACAAACAACAAGGAGAAAAAATAGGAAGAGAGACTGCATTTTGATGAGTTAACTATATGCATTAAACAACCAGGATTTAACCCAAGACAGATAAGTACAATTTTAAAAGTTTTTACAAAAATAAGACGACTTACGTCATTGGAAAGACATTCAATTTTCATGACTGCCACACCAATACAGTAAAAACAATAACACAACAAAAATAAAAGATTTCAGGTTAGGTCAGTCAAACTGTCAAAGGTGTACTTTATAGCATTTGACAAAATAACAATAAAATTCATTTGGAGTAATAAAAAAGCCAAGAATACAAAGGGATAGGGGCAGTTAGGTGGCATGGTGAATACAACACCCACCCTGGAGTCAGGAGGACCAGAGTTCAAATATGGCCTCAGAAACTTAACATTTACTTAACAATTACATTGACATCTTTTGTATGTGACCTTGGGCAATTCACTTAAACCCAACTGCCCTGCCCTCCCCCCTCCAAAAAAAAAAAAGGAAAAAAAGGATATAAAGGGATGTAATGGATAAAAGTAGGAAGAAACAGGCTGGTGCTTCTAGATTTTGTATCCTACAAGCAGGAGTTATCAAAACCATCTAATGCTGGATAAAAACAGAGAAGATCAGTAGAAGAGATGCCATAAACAAGACCTGACACCATCCACTACTAGGGAAGGGGCTAGGGAGAACTGAAAAGCAGGCTGGACCTCCTCCTTTCCCTTTAAAAAAAAAAAAAGAGGTTAAAATTAGCACCTTGTAAATGACCTAAATATAAAAATTTGCCTGATTGAAAAAAAAACAACAGAGAATGGAAGCTTACATTGTTTACAAATATGGATAGGAAAAAGTTCAAAAGCAAATATGGGATAGATATGGGCAACCTTAATTACATAAGATTCAAAAACTTTCACACCAATAAAAACAATGCTGCTGGAATCAGAAGAAAATACAGACTGGGAAGAAACTTTGAATTCACAATCTCTAATAAAATTGCGATACTAAGAATTTACATGAAATTGACACAGATAATATAAGCAATTTTCAAAATAAGATATGTAAACTATCAATAACCACCTGAAAAATACCCCAAATCACTAACAGTAAAAGAAATTCCAAATTAAAAGCTGCCCTGTGGTGCCACCACCAACATCAGCTGGCCTTCCTCAATCTTTTTTTTAACCTCCCTGAAACACTGGTTCTTGCTGAACATCCTGTCAGGCCTCTTCTTCTGGATGCCCTTTGCCCTTTGCCTTCAGAGGTTCTGGACGCCCAGGTTCTCTTATCAACTCTTCCTTCCCTCTCTTCTTCCATGGCCACAGCATTTGACAAAATCATAAAATTCATTTGGAGTAATAAAAAATCTGCCTTTTGGCTTTCCCCTTTTCCCCCAGGGGTGTCATCCTGTCTTCCCCTTGGTCCAAACACTACTTCTTAGCCATCTCATTTGCTCCCAAGACTACAACTCTTACCCATTACTGGAGAAATTGTGAGACAATCACACTACCAGACTGCTTGAAGGAGCAATAGAGAGATGGCTTCAACTGTTTTGGGAAAAACTAGAATGATGGCAGGAACACAGCTGACTTGTCTAGACCACTGCCCCAGAAGCCCCTTCACTGCAACCACATTCCAAGGAAATTATTGGCAAGAAAGAGGGGAGGGTGGGGTGGAAAAGAACAAGCATTTATTGGGCACCTACTGCATGCCAGGCTGTGTCATCTTACTCGAAGCTCGAAACAACCCCATGAGGACTTTCATTTATAGATCCTGTGAGGACACGATTATTTTCTTCATTTTACAGTTGAGGAAACTGAGGCAAAGGTTAAGTGACTTGCCCAGCGTCTCACAGCTGGTAAGTGTCTGAGGCAAAACTTGAACTCAAGACCTCCTGACTCCAGCTCAGCACTTTCTCCACTGATCCAATAAGGAATTCAGAGAAGTATCAGAAGATTTGTAGGAACTGACATCAAGCTGAATAAACAGAACCAAAAGAACAAGATACAGTATGGGTATAACAAAGTCACTAAAAAGAAATCAAATTCCATGTAACTGAAAACCAAATGAAGATCCCAGAGAATAGACAAGGCCCCTTAGTAGGACCAGAGGAACCTTATACACGATAATTATAAAGTCAACACTGAGAGGTCCCAAAATTCTGGTCCAATACATTTTAATGGTTTAAAAAAAAACTTTAAAAATCAAAACAAAAATGACACCCAAAGTTTAAACATGGGTACCTGTGACTAGCAGTGTCCTTAGGGAGTCCAGAGTAGAGAGGATGAGTAAGTTCAGTTTCAGCAAAAGGTCACAGTGGAGAAGTCCCCCAGGGCATCTAAAGATAGGAGGCCGGGAAAGGTGTATGGGGGAATTTTTTTTTCCTTTTACTTAATGACTCCCTGCAGGAGGTGTGTATGTACATACATAGTGAAGGCTCTCAGACTGCTAAGAAGTGTTCAGACAAAAGGGAAGGCCTACAACAGTACCTCTGGTATAAAGGTGGCCAAGGAAGAAGAAAGAGAAGGAACGTTTGCTAGGAGACCTGGTGTCCAGAATCTCTGAAGGCAAAAGGCAAAGGGCATCCAGAAAAAGAGGACTGACAGGATGGCCAACAGGAGCCAGAACAGGGAGGAAAAAACAAAGCGACTGAGGAAGGCCAGCTGATTCTGTAGGAGACTAGGAAATTAGTGAGACCTGAGAAGGAAAGGGCTTCGGACTTCATAAGGCCAAGGTCAGTGGTGGGGAGTGAAAGGGCAGATGCAGACAATCTTCTCAAGAGGTTATTTACAGCACGATTGGATGGCACAGTGGGGGTTCCATAAGAGCCCGAGCATGTCATACTGAGATCTACTCTAAAAATTTAAATCTAAAATTTTCAAACATTTGTTAACCATATCACTACTCCCGTTACTTATCTCTTGTACTGTTATTTAAATTTCACTATCTATGTAAATACAAAGATAGGCAGATTGTACATAATGTACAGTATGTTATTTGTAATGTTTTATATATAATACTTTGTATGTTTAATACAATATATAAATGGTGTGTAGATATACATTTATACACATAACCATATATACACACACACACATCCCCATCTAAATAAATTCTCCAAGTCCAGGCGCCCTATTTTGATGCTTCTTTGAATCTCCTCCTGGGCAGCCCACCCATGATTAAAACTTAGGAACTATCTGTTGAATGATTAAAAAATGCAGCTTTAGGTGTAGAATTCTACAGAAACTTACACACGTGTCTAATATAGCCAAGCCTTGTTTGTGATGCAGTTAGGCAGAAATCAAGCAAAAATTTACCGAGCATTTATTTCGGGTCAAAGAGAGGCAGAGGCTGATCTGACCCGTCCCAATGGAGGGGTCCTAGGCAAGTCACTTCACCTCTGGACAATTCGACCAAACTAAATGTGGCCCAGAAGGTGCAATGGATCTAAGTGGAGGTAATTTCCTCTCGGGGGAGTTCCCTACACACCCATGCTAAGCCCCTACCCCCGGAGTGAACACACTGCTACAACAAAAATCCCTGCCAGCAGGAAGGACTTTCTCACTGTGGGTCCCGGTCCCTCTGCTCCTCAGGACAGTGTTTCTAACCCCTAACCTGAAGTCCAGCAGGAGGCCCCCCCATCCCCGGGATCCCAGGATCCCGGGCAGCAGCCCCGCTCCCGGCCCTGAGCGCTGGCCCAGATGAAACAGACCAACAAACCATAATCAGAAGAAACAGTTGCATACGGAGAAAGTGACAGGGGAGGGGGCGCCCCAGAAGGATGGCGAGGCGGGGCACTCAGCCAGTGCAGGGGGACGGCAGCTCCAGCGGCTCCCCCTCACCTGGCCTCCCGGAGCCGGGGATTTACAGAGCAAACACAGGGGCCCTGCGGGCCTCTCCCAGGTCAGTTCCCATCATTTTACAGCAGAGGACACTGAGGCCCGGGCGGACTGGCCAGGGAGTGTAGCAGGATTCAAATTCAGACCTCTCCTCCACTGCAGAAAGGGGGGATTGGTCCCCATGGCCCCCGGCTCCCTTCCAGATCTAGTAACAAAACAGTAACACCACCACTGCAGTCCCTGGCAAAACTCTCAAAGCTCTTTACACAGCCACCCCAGGAAGTGGGGGCGATGACTCCCCTGTTTTACCAAGGAGGAAACTGAGGCAGCAAAAGAGGTGACACCGGTCCAAGGCCAGACCAGCGAATGCACGAGTCGAATTTGAACTCAAGCCTCCCTGTGAACAGGCGCATGCTGTGCGAAGAATGTTCGGCCCTCTAGCCCTCCCCCCCGGCCTCAGTTTCCCCATCTGTAAAAGGAGAAGGTGGGATTCCACGGGATCCCTCCGAGTTCGGGCTAGAGAAGAACCCCAAGAGCGCCTGCCCCCGGGGAGCTTACCTTCTAGGGGGCAGGGGGAGGGGTCACGGGGCCCAGCACAGGCACGCTCCCAGAGACACACAAATACCGGGACCGCCCGCCCCCAGCCCCGCCTCCTGGAGGAGGAGTAGGAGGGTGCCCGCCGCGCACGCGCACGCGCACACGCCCGTCCTCCCCCTCCGCCCGGACAATGGCTCCCGCGGGAGGGCGCGCGCGCGCACATAAGCAGGAGCACGCGCCGCCGCCCCCGCGCACGCGCGGAAGCCGGAGCAAGAGCACGCGTCACTGTGCCCCCCTTTCCTCCCTCCGCCCCCGCGCGCACGTACCCCCTCCTCCCCCACCCCTACCCCCTCCTCGCGACCCCCGGGCCCCGGGCTCCCGCGCGCTCTTCCCACACAGGGGACTCACCCTTCCACAAGTCCGTGGCCAGAGCCCCGCGGCCGGAGCCCGGCAGACGCAGGGCGGGGAGGCTGACTAGACCACGCCCCGCCACGAGGCCCCCCGCTCGGCGCGGCGCCCGACGGGAAAAGGACTGCACCGCTCGGCCCGGCCCGGCCCAGCCCGCTTCGGACGTCACGCGCGCGGAGGGGCGCGCGCTCGGCGGCAGCGGTGGCGGCGGCGTCGGAGGCGCTCGCGCCCCCCAGGGGGCGGGGCCGGGCCGGGAGGAGGTGCGAGGAGCGGGGGGATGGGGAGAGCTGTGAGCGCGCGAGTGGCGCCCGGCAGGGGGCGCTGCGGCGTGAGGCCGGGCTGCTTTACACGCGAGGAAAATGAGGCCCAGAGCCCTGACCAGCCTGCGTGTTTTAAGCGCCTGCTGTATGTGGGGCTCAAGCAAAGGAAGTCTAGGGGCCTGTCCCCCAGGAGCCCGCGGTACTATTAGGGAGCCATTTATTAAGCGCCTACTGTGTGCCAGGCACTGTGCTTTTCTTCAGGGATGCCCCTGAGGGGCACACATTCGGCCCCAACTGTGTACAGACTGCCACAGTCCCTGTGAAAGGGGGAGGGGGCCTTGCCCACGGAAGAGGACTGGGGCAGAGGGCAGGGCTGGACTAGGGGCCCCGAAGGCCGGAGCGGAAGCTCCCTAAGGGCAAACCCCGTCCCCCCCCCCCCCCCCCGGGCTGGCGGCGGCCTAGTGTAGACTGGTACATTCCTCGGACCAAGGCTTTCCTTCTCATCTTCGTGTCCACCGCGCCAGGCACCGTGCGCACAGTAGGTGCATAATGCATGCTGGCTGGCGGGTTCCCCGGGTCGCAGAGCGTCTCAGCCGGCTCCGGGGTTCCGAGGCTGGGTAGGTGGGGGGGGGGGGGAGGCGGAGCGCTGCAGGCCAGGGCCCGGCCTCCTGGGCCGGTGCGGGGGCCATCCGGACAGTCTGGGCTCGGTAGACGGGCTGGAGGCAGAATTCGAACCCAGCGCCAGATTCAGAGCTGCCAGGCTGCAGAAGTGGCGCAGCCCGAAGCCCTGGCTCACCCCGGGGAAGGCCTGCAGCCCAGAGCTGCAGGCCGGCCGGCTCCTGCATGGGAGGCTGGGGCTGCTCGAGCCCTGTCTGGGGGCCAGGGGCACAAAGACTCTCCTCCCAAGGACGCCCTTTGCCCACCGCCCAGAGCGCCTGGGCTGTGGTTCCGATGGGAGCCAGCAGCCGAGTCCCTCCGAGGCCTGCAGCTGCCCCAGGGCGGAGCTCCACCCTACCTCCTCGGGGTGAGCCACCGCGGGGGCTCATTCTGGGGACCGGGTCCCGCGGCCCCCTCTCTTCCTGCTTCAGGAGCCAGGGCCGCAGGCTCCCCAAAGCCACCCAGGGGCGCCCTAGCCCCCCTCAGACACCAGGACCGCTGCCTTCTCGCACCCTCCTCTGCTTTTGCTGGCAAGACTTCCATTCCTACGGCTGACAATTCATCCTGAAGTTGAAGCGAACCAGCAGGCGCCCCATTCCACACTTTTGCCCTTGGACCCAAATAAAAATAATTTGTGAACTGGATCATACGTGTTTTTGCATAGGAAGACCTCTGAGAACCACTTGGCTAGTCTAGACTGGCCCCTACTGGTTCTAGTGTGAGAACCTGGGAGACCTCGACTCAGAGAGGTGGACGAATGACAAGACTTGAAGGCCACTAGCTGCTGAGACCAACAGGCTCACTCAGCGTGTCCATCTTGCTGCCCAAGAGTCATGCCTATGAAAGCACACAGCTCTACACGGAGGCTTGACTATGTAATGGATGGAGCCCAGTCATCTCAATACTCAAGAGTCCAGGAGTTCAGCATACTTTGGATGTGCCAAGTGGGGAAAACAGCATCTTGTGGGGTCATTGCCCCATTTCCCCCTCTTGCTATGACCTGAAGATCAAAGCACTGAAGACCCTGCCTTATCTCTCCAGTCCCTAAGACTTACTGGTACCTTCAGTTTAGAAGCCTCGTCCTTTCTCCACCTCTCAGGCACCTGGTGTCTTCTTAGCTTCTGCTTGTAAGTTGAAATTCATCAGTAAGAAAGTCCTGTTGCTTTTAAGTCAGCAGCTGGTCTGCTTCTTCTGTGGAAGCCCCTTAAGTCTCCAAAGCAGCAGCAACAGACTAGGACCCCTCCAAAGCATGTCTTCCTCCCTAAGGTCAGGGGAACTTCAGGTGTGGCTTCTTAGGAAATAGGTTCAGAGCATAGTGCTGGAATGAACCTCAAAGGTCCTCAAGTCCACAGCCTAGCACCCCTCAGGAGCTTTCACATGGTTCTTAATGGGACAAGTGGGATTTGAAATGAGATCCTCTGAATCCAGAGCTGGCTATCCTTGTGCACCATGCTACCCACCCTTCAGTGTCATCAGAAGGCCACCAACCTCAAATACAATGAAATGAAAATTCTCTAACAGTCTTGGAAAGTCTGTTGAGACAAAAAGAGAAGTGACTGTTGTAAAGACAGATGGAAAAGAAATGCAAGTCAGATTTTGACCCTGAACCTCTAGCAACAAAGGGTGAGGAGCCTGCAGCCTCGAGGCCCCAGGTGGCCTTCTAGGTCCTCGGGTGTGGCCTTTTGACTGAGTCCAACTTTTACAGAACAAATCCTTTTATTAAGGGGATTTGTTCTGGGAAGTTTGGATTCAGCCAAAGAGCTGCACTTGAGGACCTAGAGGGCCACGTGGGGCCTGGAAGCTGCAGATTCCCCAGCCCTGCTCTAGCACCTTCAGGGGTCCTGGGTGGCTGATAAAAAGATCCAAGCCACTAAACACTTCAGTTCTCTCAGTGGAAAAAGATGACTCACCAGTCAACTTAGTGAATTCAGCTAGCCCTAATTCCAGCCAATCCCTACCCTTCCTTTCTCTCTTTGCCAAGGAGTCCTCTGGTCTTAATTTGATTAAATAGACTCCCCACTCCCAACCTCCCCAAGAAGAAAATGACTGTATGGAGTGACTCAGCAAGTACTGTTGGTTTAGATAGTAGCATTTCATAGGATTTAGAACTAGAAGTGACAGCTTATATTATAAATGAGGAAATGGAGACCTAGAGTAGAAATGGTCACAAATTAAGAATCAGAGCTTGAATTCAAACCAGGGCTCATGTCTCCAGATCCAATGTTGTTTCATTATACTACAGCTGAATAAATGAAAAAGCATTTATTATTATACAACACACCTTGGGTTACCTAGGGGAGAAAGAGAGAAAGGAGGAAGGGAAAGAGAAAGAAGAAAGAAGAGAAAGCCGAGGAAGGGACAAAGGGAAGAAAGGAAGTGAAGAAGGAAGATGGAAAAAACAAACCGTGCTCTCAATTGGAGGAAACACAAAAAATGAGTTCAGCTGAAAAATGGGCAAGGTCCAGAGTCCCTGGGGGCACTAGGTCAGATAACAGCTCTGTGGGTCTGGAGAATATGGGCACAGGCTGGATGGGGAGGTCTAGTAGACGACCAAGGTAGTGGCAGGCTAGCTGGGAAGGCCTGGTCCTCGATCTTACCAGAAGGAACAAGCTGGGGATTCAAGATCTCATTGTAGTTTGGTTCTGAGCTGCCTGGGTTGGGGAAGAATGGCATAGAGAAAGCCTGGAGGGGCTCAGTAATAATGTCTATGCTTTGCACACATTAGGGTCTTCCATTTTTGCTGAATTTGTATTTTCCTGTACTCAGATCAGACCTTTTATGTCTACAAAGAACAGACTGGGCCCCCACGCAGACAGCATAAATTGGGGTGGGCGGGGGGCTGCTTCTGCCTCAGGTTAGCAGACCTTGGTCGACCCCTTGACCAGTTTCCTTCAGCCCCAAACTCAACATGATTTGGTACGGTTGACTCTTACTGGCAAAAGGCCATCATCTCTTGGATTTGCTTTTATTTTGCAGAATGTCAAGCACCAAAGTACTAGTTTTATCAATATACATATCGATACTGATTCTTCTAAGTCAGGAAAAAGAATGGAGAATGCAGAAATAACCCTCAAACCCTGTTGCTTGACAGATTGCTTTCCAAAATACTTGATGTCTGAGGACAGCTCTTAGGATGCACAGTGAAGGTCAAGAAGAGGGTACTAAAGCCACCACACCCTTTACTTACTTCACAAGGTTTGGACGCTTCCTGTGCAAAGCAGCAGACTGATCGTGGTGCCTAGTGATTTCTAAGCCTGTTTCCTGCCTTTCTTCTTCATGGAGAGGTCCGCTAGGCGGCCTGGTGGAGAGTGATGGATTTGGAGCCAGAATGACCCGTTTTCAAATCCTGCCCCAGGCACTATTATTAGTTGTGTGACCCTGGGCAAGTCACTCGATTTCTTTCAACCTCTACTTCCCCATGTGTAATTTAGCACCTACCTCCAAGGATGTAGTGAGAATTAAATGGCACGTAAAGCCCTAAAGAAATTGCAGCTATTATAATTACGTCTATAAGTTAATTAGCCAAAAAAACTAACCTCTAGGTGTTGAGCTACTGCTTGGTTGGGCTGGTCCAGATTTGGTTTCTCGTGGGCACCAAGCCTATGCTCAACTTTTCTGGCTTAGACAAGCCTTTCAGCATTTAGGCTTAGCTAATATAACCTCTGAGAACATAGGATCACCTTCTACAAATCAAGGAGAAGTTCCCTCCTGTTTCCCATTACACACAGGGGCATTAAGGTGTCAAGGAAAGGGATTGAAAGGAGATATGTGCAACCCATCATTTAACCCAGAACATTTAAAATATTATGGGCTCTCAAGCTTAAAACAACCATTTTCCCCCAGCAGAATATTTTCTAAGTGCAAGAAAATGGTGTAATTCCCCCAAACTGTTCCAGTGCTTTGATATCTCTGCTCTGAACAGTGTGTCAAGTTTGTTCTAAATCTCTGCTAAAGATGCAGTTAAATATTAAACATATAGGTTAGGAAAAGGACAAAGGCTTATTTTACAACTAACCCCTCACTCATAATGCAGTTGGACACCACACCTTGTTTTAATGATACTGGATGTGAATTCCCCCCTCCCTCACCCCTAAAGCTGTTAGAGGGTTTCCTGCAGTATAGTACAGTGTGGGCTATTTTTTATTAATCTTCATTTTTCCAGACTTCTCACAGAATCTGTATTGTAAGGAACCTTAGAGGCCAGCAACATTGACCATCAGTTTATTTGATAGGTATTTCTAGTGAAGAATAAAAAATAAATTTACCACAAACAACTTAAAAGATAGGATAGAATTTATTAGGTACATTACATTTTTTTAGAATTTGAAGAAAACTTTGCAAGTACATTTAAATAGAACACAAGTACTGATGGGCTACAACAGAACCTTAAAAGACATGAAAATACAAGGTTATCTTTCTCAATGCGGAGTCAACCTGGAGCTCTGAACTGACAACTTAGGCGGCCGTCACTGCTCCGGACTCCCGGTGAGACTGCAACTTGTGTCCAATTGGATAACTTGGTTTTACCAGTTAACCCCTAAAAAAGGATTAGCTCAAGTTTTTAACTGTCTGTAAATAAACTGGCAAAAAGTAACAGCTTCCAAGAAAGAGGAAAAGAAAAATCCTACTGGAGGGCAGTGCTAACATATAGCAGGATGGCAAAAAGAAAATTAGTGGATGTAATTTGTTGATGTGCAAGTATAACCTCTGTATTTCAAATGAAGTTTATCAGGTAAGGAGGTTATCTGAGTGTCATAACAAGCACCTTGGTCTGAAGACAGAAGAGAAATAAAACCACCCATGACATTCTGCCAAGCAATTGTTATAGTACTGCTTAATACACAATTGAAGGAATCCCTGGAACTAAGATGAGACCAATTAATATTTTTGAAAACTCTGGAAAACATAGAATACAAAGGGAAATCAATCATAAGCCTTAGGCCACAGCTTCAAACAAATAAATTATCACCATTTAAAGTGTTCTCATCTTCTCAGACTTGCCTAGTATTCCCTACACAAATTAAAAGGTGGGGGACTTTGTTTGCACTGCAGGAAACAAATATGACATTTACCAAAAGCAATTATGATGTAGCTTGAGAGTACAGTATTTGAAATACTAGAAAACGTTAGGCACATCCAGCAAATTCAGGCACAATTATTTCTGAAACATGGAAATTCAATTCAGACAGACATTTATTAAGCGCCTACTATGTGCAAGGCACCATGCTAGGTGTTGGAGACGCATAGACATGAAAATGACAAAGTCCCTGCCCTCTTGGGGCTTACAGTCTCTTTGGAACAAGAATGCAAAATAAGTTACTACACACTTGTGACTGTCTTCATCATCACTTGCTCACCCTGAGCACTAGAGTATCATGGTAATCACACAAAATTAAAAACATTCATACCAAAAAAAAAAAAAATCCCCACACTTCAAAAATATTGCCTAAAGTATGATGAAAAAGAGATAAACTATTCTCCTAGGTTTTTTTTTGGAATTATCGATGGATTCACACTCTCCTGGCTCATGTGGTCTCTGGCACCTAGCATTCCGAAATGACATAGTTCAGTAAGTCCAAACTGTCTTTGGGCCCAAATCGCCCCTGCGTTAATTACAGTACCTATCGAATTCATTTATTTAGTTAAAAGACTAATGACGTGAGTGAACATGCACTTGGTTTCTAACAACTTGGCTTAAACTAGTAAGTCCTTAAAGGCTAACATTGAGTGAGTGATGTTAACTCTTGCTAAAGACAGCAACTGGCTCCTTGACTTTGCACAAAGGCCAACCTATGGCAGCCTTTAACAGACATCTAAGATTCTTGTTAGACTAAACACAGACAGCAGATTATCTTTCCTCTGAGAAAACTGTCTGAGGTCAAAGATGCCTCTTGGCACAGGTGAGCCTCAAAGTGCTTCCTCACACACCTCCCATACCATTCGGCCTCAACTTTTTTTCATGAGTTAGGACAAAACAAAAAGATGGGCTCAGCCCTCAGTCTGGGCCCTCACAGCAAATTTTTATTGGCTATTGTCCTTTCTAGACAACATAAAAAACCTGGTATGTAGATGGTCAAAAGTAAAAGAACTTTTGTCACCATTTCCTGAGTTTCACTGGGCATTTGACAGTAGAATTAGGCAGGGGAACTAGATGGTGATTGCTAATAAAATAGAATGCACCAATCAAGAAAGCATTTTCTTTCTCTTTTAAGAGGAAAGAATGAATGTTAAGCCACTATCAGGGTGAAAGTCTCTTTTCCCACTCTGCCTCAAAGCCTAGAATTACAACTTTCTGAGAGTAACTGACTAGTGACAGAAGCCCAAATTTGAAGAAAAGAGGACAAATTAATTTCTATCCCATGTATTTTTCTTTCTTAAAAACAAAGAAAAAAAAAACCTTCCAAATTCTTGTGACGTATCTTGAGTTTTTAAACTTTTCCAGGCTTCTGGAGATCCAAAAGGTTTCCACTCTATGCCCATTCAAAGGGGTACAGGGGAGGAGGGCTCCTGAAAATGGAGAACCCAGGCAGATAGACACCCTTAACAAGAAATAATGATTCTCTTCAGTGGGAGAAAGCCCAGAAGTGTGTCTGCTGCTCTATCACCTAAAGAAGAAAGCCTAGCATTTAAAGATCTTTTAACTACTGAAAAAGAGAATAAATTCACTGCATTTTGTCCTCCCCTGGAGTAGCAGAACTAAATAAGCAGAACACATCATTCCTGAGCATCCCTCCTCCAGACTGGTTTGACATTACAGATGTGAACCTCCAAGGAGCTCTTTGTTATAAAGATGGTCACCATCTTTATAACCTCTCTTTCACATGTCCATAGTTCACATGGAAGACAATTTCCAATTTGCACTTGGTAAGTAAAAAAATGCTCTAAGAAATAAGCACATTATCTTCCATTTTATTTGTGGTCCACACGAAATTCTCCTGCCTTTCACCATGACAGATGTCTAGGAAGGATTCTTCATGTACAAGTGTGTGTCCACATGAGCAACAGATATGAAAAACCCCTCAATGGCACAATGACAGTATGAATGCAATCTTTGCCATTAACCTAAGCTGTAGTTCGAATGTCTGCACCAATAAATGGCAATCCCCCACAGTTGATTGGTTTCACTGAGAATGATACATAATTCTAAGACATTTCAAAGAATCAGTTGGGTCTCTTTAGCTCAAAAATAACAACTTTGTCTAAATTCGTTGGGATAAAAAAATACCAATTTTCCATGGTCTTTTAGTCACTAGTTTGGAAAATGACTTGTATATTACAAAGTTTCAGGCATTGATCAAGGAGAAAGAAATCACAGACTGGGAGGAGCTTGAACCTCTACCTCTAAGATGCAGATCTTGTCTACTGTGTCATGTTTATTACTAGAGTTGGTGCATGAAAGGTTTAAGGACGAATGCCTAAGCGTAACAAAATCCAAGTAAACAGGTTATACACAAAAGACAAAGAGGCTAGACCACATAAGTCATTTATCTGCAGAAAAACATTTCTCAATCAAGTGCCTTTATTTACAGGTGGGCACCAATTTACAAATACACATAACAATGCAAAAGAATCCCTGTATTGCTACCTTTGATGATATTATGTACACAAGAAATTATACAGCAGTTTAGTACAAGCAGAAATTCTTTGCTATAATGAGGGTACATTTATCCCCTAATTTCGGCTTAAATGTTTCCTGTTTTAATTCAGGTTAAGAGACTGTTTCACACTTAATTTTTCTAATGCTCCTGGATGCCTTCTTCAAAGCATCTTGTGATCTGAGAAACATCCTATAGAAACTTCCAGGGAAAGGTCTTTTTGTTTGGGTGGTCTTTTCTCTAAGACATTTGCAGAGTTTCCTTTTTATAGCAAAGAGAAGCACAGGATTCAGTTTCTAGCCAAGTATGAAAGAGCAGGTCATGGAAAACAAATGTTTGTACCCTCCTAAAATAAATGAAACAGTCCTGCATTCTATACTTTCTGATAATAGCTCTACAGATATCGCCATAGATGGAACATAGCTCCCCAGCATTTCAAGTTTGTGAAACTATGTTATATTGACACAGAAATAAAAAAGAATCTATTGTAATGAGATCCTTAGATGTGCCCCAGAAATGCACTGCAACCACCTCCCCTTCAGTGAAAGCTAGTGGGAGATTAATGAGGAAGGGACCTGGTTTTGAGGAAAGCTGACATTTCTGACAAGTGGTGGGGAGAAAGGATACATAACGTTGACACTGACCTTTAAATCAAGGTGAAAAGTTGTCTTTTTTTTTTTTCTTTTGGTAAGTTCATTATGAAAACATGACCCACTGTCATGGGTGGTCCCTGAAAGTGAAAAAGGGCTTTCCCCTCAACAGAAGTGGCAATACTTTGTAGCTAATGAAGACCCCGCTGAGATCACTGGACTCCCCCATCCAGAAGCTGGATCCTCACCAAATGAAGGCATCCACTTGTGAGATGAAAGCGGTTCTTGACCACATGGGCCCGCTTCAGGGAAATGAGCAGCTCCTCTGGCCTCCAGGGTCTCTCCCAGGGCCAGAAACTGTTTAGTCCAACCCAAGAACCACTTACTATGGCTTTCCTCGACGTGAGGCACCAGGCTATTTTCCTTTCCAGGGTTTTATACTTTCCAAATGAATTGGCCTGAGTTTTCTGGCCTTTGGGGATTACTTCTATAAGTCTCCCCAAATCACTGTTTTCAAAAAAGAGCAGTATTTGATCATAACCACCATAGCGGTACGGCGCCTCTCAGGCATTTATCAAACTGAACTAATCACCAAATTTCCATCCATAAAAAAGAAAAAAATTCACTCACAAATCTTTTTGCTTTAAACCTACTTCCTTATGATGTAGGATTTTTTTTTTTTGAAGAAAGGTTGAAGCATTGAGCGAGCCAATGTAGGCAAACTCAACAAGGAAGCCCTAGCTAGCTTTCCTCTAGAACGAATGTCACAATGAGGCACATACATAGAATGAAGACTATTCACAAATGGTGCAAAGCTGTGGAGGAAGGCAGGCAATACATGCCGCAGTCTACACAGCCCTACAATACCTGTAAAGGTTACCTCCCCCGAAGGCCTCTCTTGGGACAAGAGAGGGAACATCAGATCATTATTACCACAAGTCAGAGTCCTAATGACTAGTAAGGCTTTGGACATTGTACTATTTACAGTTTGGAAATGGGCACTGGCCCAGGGAGGCACAGGAACTCTCTTGTTTGCATATAACATGTAAAAAACCGAACACCAGAAACCTCAAGTGTCTGTTTGGGGCCCCTGGAAACATTTCCATTTGTGGTGGAAGCAGCAGCAGTGGTGGCAGCGGCTTCTCCGAGGCTTTCTGGCTTTACAGTTTAAAGCACTTTTCATTGTATCTGTGAATAGTCACACAGCCGTGATAGGACACTGGCCGAGGCATGGCGGCCACCCCGGTGATGATGCTAGTGGCGGGATCATAACAGAGAATCGTGTCTGTGGCTTCTCCATTTTCCCGTCTTCCACCCAGGATGTAGATTTTGCCATTACACACAGACATGCCGCAGTTTTCCTGTTTAATTAAGTATGTGAAGAAAAAAATGAATTATTCAAGTAGTTGTAGCTGGAAGCAGAATTGTGCCATATAGCAATTTAACATTTGCAAAGCACTCTACAATCACCCTCTCATTACCCTGAGAAGTAGGTGCTGTTATTACCCCATTTTACACATGGGGAAACTAAGGGAAACAGAAATTGAGTGCCCAGGCTCATACAACTAGCAACTGAATGAGGCTGAATTTGAACTCCGTCTTTGTGACTCAAGGTTCACAGCTTCTGGGTATATAAAAAGGAAGTGGGACTATGTTAGAGCATCCACTGGAGAGAGACAAGGACCAGCAGGGTCAGTTTTCCCCTGCTGAGCAAGGCTACTACAATTACCACAGGACACTGGACAAGCAATTCCTTTATCTGCACTATCTGAAAGACCAGCACTTGTGACCTCTCTATTTAAAACCTTAAAAAGAAAAAAATGACTTTCAAATGAATTCAGATCATGCCATCCTCATCTATATGGCCTACTACATTACATGGTAAAATTGCTAAATTTACATATAGTAAATGCCAGATGCCAGTGAGAGCACAATGGACAGGAGTTCATTGAAACATGCTTTTCCTTCTTGTGACATCCAGTCTGTAAAGCCTGTAGATGAGGACCAACAGGGAACTCTGTAGCCAGTAAACAAGCAAAAGAGAAATGCTCGGGGGGGGGGCAGGGGGGGGCAGGAAGAGAAGCCCTCCATTTTGCTTGCCTTTGTGCTTCCAAGCTTCTGGACCTTTGGCAAGCTGTGTCACTGTAGTGTGTTTGGGAAATTTAGAGAGGGTGTGTGTGTCTGTGCGTGCGTACACATATACATGTATACAATATACATAGAGACACGTATATATACACACAGAAACACACATCTGCACATACATGTGCGCACAAACCCACAGGCATATATATTGGGTAGGAACACAAGATCAGAGGGCCTGCATGGGGACATGCTGCTTAGTGATCCCAAACCCACAGGTTCACTGTTCATCATTACAGAGATGGCTCGAGAGTGGCCACTGGAGGATGAACCCGCTACTCCCCCCCCACCCAAGGTGCCCCTACTCTGTCACTCTGTAGGTGGGCCAGGGCACTGACGAGGATTTAGAAGAATCTTTTCAGCTGGATTTCATATTCTTCACAATGGGATTTTACTTGAATGGCCATCTTGCTTGCTTTCATTTTCCTAATTTAAGAATCTGGGGGCTAGAACCTGAGCTTCTAGACTCAAGACATTTACCCACTATGGTCCATTACTAATACCATTGTGTTGTTGCAAACATTTGACTAGAACACAAATTAATCACTTTCAACACTAAGACAAACTATCATTACTGGCAACATTCAACACATGAGGGATGGGGGTGGGGGTGGGGGTGAGAAGGTCCTATGTGGAAAAAAGGATGAAGAATGGTGGCTGGGTGGAGCCAAGGGAGTCTGGGTTAGAGGAAAGACTGATGGAATGGGTACAAAGTGGGCCCTGGGGCCGATCAAGGAAAGCTGATGGGGAGTGCAGAGGGGAGCAGGGCTTGATGGGCTCAGACTAATCACATAATAGTGAAGGTTTCAGGAAGTGAGAGCAGGGTTGGTCCCCTATAAATGACTTCTGACTCAACCACCAGGGCAAGGCTATCCTATCCAGGGTGTGTCTGTGCTCAATAAGCCTCCGAAACATGTTCAGGTCATTAGAACCCAAGGTGTTAGGAAGGACCAACTTTCACAACAACAAAATGGCTTGAACCAAAAGCTGTGTCATTGTCGAAGCCACACTGGGCCCCAGCATGATCCCAGAGAAAGTGGCCCTGCCTTCATTCCCAGCAGAATGAAGGGGCACCAGGATCATCAGGGACCATGTTCTCTGAGACCTTGGCTCTTTTTGTTGAACTCTGTAGGTTGTCCAGGATGGCCCAGGGTTGGGAGGGGGGAGAAAGGAGGACACGTGGAGAAATGCAGGTGACGTAAAAACAAAGATAACAATAAAAATGTATTACAAAAATAAAAAAGTTATTTAGCAAAAAAAATTTAGTCTTAAAATACGGGAACCATTTCCCACTTATACAGGGGCAATCTATATGTAAGTCAGGTGTCTAGCACGTGGAGTTTTTCCCCCAAAGCAAGAAGGGTGGGGAGGGAGGGAAGGAGAGAATGAAGGAAAGAAGGAAGGAAGGAAAGAAGAATGTAAGGAAAAGCAATTGACCTGCCTTCTTGAGCACCCAGCTGTACTGGACAGTGGAACTTCTCCATTTTCCTCACCTGGGGTGGGGGGTAACTGGGGGGGTGAAAAGTAGTATTTCTCCCATTTTAGAAAGAAGGGAACCAAGGTTTGGAGAGGTAACATTACTTGTGTCCAAAGTCACATAGTCAATAATGGCTGGAGGGAAGAGATAGCCCAGGTATGTCCTGACTCCAAATCTGGTGCTGGAAGAGCAAGTCACAAGTTGGTGCCCAGGTTTTGGCTGATTTTAAGTGGTGTATTTTATCCAGATGGCAAGAAATACAAAGAGAATTTGGTTAAGTTCTCATGCAGGGAAGGAATCTAGTGGACAAGACAGAGATGCAGATTGAATACTAGTAAGAAGTGGGGGCATGGTACAGAATGCTAATGAACACAAGTCAAATGGAGGGGCCTCTAGAAAGGGCTTTCAGGCTCTATCACTGGCCCTTGACTACTCAATGCTTCTGTCAATGACCTGCATAAAACCATAGATGGAAGAGATAACTAATGCACTGGCCAAGAGAAGTGGGAAACGAAGGTATCATAGGCTAGACTGTGGGCCTCAGATGAAAAAAACAAAAACAAAAACAAAAACCATGAGTTGCACTTGAGCCCCCCTGAATCAGGTACTAGGGAAAGAAGACTAAAAGTGATTTCATGTCAAGGTGTGAAGGATGGACCTGTGGTGAGCCAACTCCACGAGTCAGTGGGGCAATGGGACAACCCAATGAGCGGCAAGATCTGAGCCTATGCTCAGAGGGCAGTAACCACAGGATTGAGAGCCCCTGCACATCTTCACCCTTTTTATGTGTTGCAATGAAATGAAAATGGTCCTATTTGGCATAAACCACAGAGAAGTCCAAGGTCCTCCTGGGGCATGCACTTGGGATGGGATGGAAAGGCTCTGGAAGCTGGTCAACCTTGACATTACTCACTCCTGGTAACCCGCAGAATGGAAAAAGGTAACAGCACTAGAAGGAACCAAGAAAGATTTTATGGAGCCTGGCAAAGACCTCAAGGGCAAGGGGGTAGTCTCATCACTCCTGATGACTGACAGGAAGGTATTCCATAGGAGAACAGCACATCTGGGAAGTAAATGGCTGGCCAAGATGTTTTATGAGAATAAGGTTTGGATTCATCCTCTATTCAGTCACCAAAATTACTTCCCTAAAACATAAGGCCAACCATGTCACCTCCTGCTCCCCTGTGGCTCCCCTACAGCGTCCAGGGACAAATACAAAAATCCTCCCCTTGGCATTCAAAGCCCTTCATAACCTAGCCCCCTTCCACCTTTCCAGGCTTCTTACTCCCTACTCCCCGGTATGTCCCCTTGGATCCAGTGCCTCAGGCCTCCCAGCTGTTTCGTAAACAAGATCCTCCAGTACTTAGCTCCAGCATTCTGTCTGTCTATCCCACAGGCCTGTGAAGCTCTTCCTCCTCACCTCTACCTCCTGACCTCCTTGGCCTCCTTTAAGTCCCACCTTCTACAGGAGGCCCTCCCAACTTCTCAATTCCAATGCCTTCACTTACCATCTATCCTACACAGAGCTTGCTTGTCCATACTCTCACCTCTCACCTCCCTCATTAGACTATGAGCTCCCTGAGGGCAGAGCCCTTATTCTGCTTCCTTTCATATCCCCAGTGTTTATTCAGCACAGTGCTGGGCACACAGTAGCTGCTTGATGAATTTTACTGACTGCCAGAAAAGATGGGCTCTTGCCAAGAGACGACACATTTGACAACAATCAGTAAGAACTGATTTTTACCTCATCTTACAAATCTCACCAGGAGAACTTTAAACTAAAAAAGGAGGGTCAAAGAAAAGGAACCAAAGCAAAAGGGAAGATACTTTAGTTCTAAGAGGAAGGAGCGGGAATTCAGGGAGCAGGCATTCTTGACCTGGGGACAGACCCTAGAACAGTAAATGTCTTCCCCTGGTTATCCCATGTGTTTGTTTGTATGCATTTAAAAACGTGGCTCCAGCCACTACCTGCAGGGTCCAGGACACCACAAGGCCAGAGGTCCCATGGGATAGGGCAAGATCCCCAGAGCAGCAGCAGGGTGGAAAGGGATGAGATCAGAGCAAGGCTTAATCATGGCACTTGGTACCTCTAGTGAAGAGGAAAAGGAAGCACGTACACTTTTCCAACCCGAGAGTGGCCTGAAGGGATTCCGCTCTGCCAAGGGCAGAGTCAGTGGTACATTCCATTGTCCCAATAATCACGGCCTTGGAGTTTTTACCTGGCGGCTGAATGTGTTCTGGACGTGCATCCAATAATCTTCAACTGGGTCATAGCAATAGATGGTCTTGGTGAGCCCTCCAGCAACATAGATCAGGTTATTTAAGGACACAGCTGTGATGCATCTCTTGGCAATGGGAATTGTGGCACGAAGTAACCAAGAGTTAGTTTCAGGGTCATACGACTGAACCTGGTAAAGTGTGGAAACACATGTAATGAGGTTCCTGAGCCCCAGATTAAAAAAAAAAAACTTTCCTAAGAAGCACCCACAGAAATGAATTCTTGGCATCTTTAACAAAGAAAGAAAATTTCAGAAAGCCAGACAGTTTAAGATATCTGAATAATGTAATATTTGTCCATCTGGAATGACATGTTAGAACTTACTTAAAATACCAGGATTTTTGGGATACCCTGTATATACAATATCTCAGGATGATATTGAAGGTTCCCAATTAGAAATGTTGCCAGAACTGTACAGAATTGATTCACTGTTACACATAAATAGAAATGCTGAGAGAGAGAGAGAGAGAGAGAGTGTATGTGTGTACAGAATAAGACTTGTGACATACATTATAATGTGTAATATTTTCCCACAAAATTAACATTTGAGGGGCGGCTAGGTGGCGCAGTGAATAGAGCGCCGGCCCTGGAATCAGAAGGACCTGAGTTCGGAGCCGGCCTCCGACACCTAATCCGCACAAACAAAAACCTAGCCGTGTAACCTTGGGCAAGTTACTTAACCCCAATTGCCCTAAAGGGGCGGCTAGGTGGCGCAGTGAGTAAGAGCTCCGGCCTCGGAGTTTGGATGACCCGAGATCAGATCGGCCTCAGAAAATGAGCACCCACGCATAAATAATGACTAGCCGTGTAACCTTGAGCAAGTTACTTAACCCCAATTGCTTTAAAAAAAAAAAATTAACATTTGAAAATCTTTCAAAACCCGTTTTCTTAAGCAACTGTAAGACACCCAACTCTTAAGTCTGCCACTATTCAGAGAAAGTCCACTTTCTGGAGAGTGCTAAAGGTAGAAAGCAGTTCTGTCCAGGTCAAACAATGATGACACCTAGATGACTGATGGTGACCATACCACAGTTAGACTGTACTGAACTAACAATTCTTTCTTCAAAAACAATAGTTCCCATAAATATCAGTTGGCTCTTGCTCAGCCTTGCTGCTGACAGACACTTTCTGCCAGGAGGAGCATGTGGTTTTTCCACAGTCTCCACTTAGTTACTCTTCCAAGTTTCTTTTGCTGTTTCCTCCCCTTCTAAAATTCCACATAATACTCACTCCACAGGCTACTTGCTCCCTGGCTGCAAACCACAGGGCTGTGTTAAACAATCAACCCATTTCTTGGAGAGACTTTGGATTCTGTGAGCTCTACAGAAAAACTCCAATAACATGAAAGGATTTTTTAAATAGCCCCACTCCAAAAAGTTTGACCAAACTGTGACTAGCAAGCCACCAGTTATGCTGGGTGCATCCTTTGGAGAATTTAAGGAAGAAGACATAGAGGTACACTGCACATAACAGAGGGGAAGACCATCAAAGTCACCAATCCATGCACACAGTAGTAGACAGTATTAAAAACCTTTCCTGTTAAGAATTTAGCTGATAAGCACTTGGTATTAAGGTTCTTATCTAGTGATGGATCTGTGGATCTATCCACAGTTTGGTTCAGAAGAACACAGAGGCTTGCTCACCTTGTCTGAGCAAGTGTTATCATCAGGCCCTCCGCCAATCACAAACAACTTGCCGACACAGCTAGCCACTGCTGGGGAGCTCACCGCTTCTTTGAGGGGTGCAACTTCAGTCCAGCGGTTTGAAAATGAATCATAGCACTCGACACTGCTGAGTCTGTTCTGAC
>WOXC01007513.1:0-66778 GCA_011680675.1 Gymnobelideus leadbeateri | reverse complement strand
CATGCTTTCGAGTGTCTCTAAATGAAATAATATTTGCAAAGTGCTTGATGCACTGCCTAGCACAGAGAAGCCACCATGTAAATGCTTATTCTCCCCACCCCAATTAGATCAATAAGATGTATGTAATGTCACAAGTGAAATAACCAGAACGTCATTCTGTCATGGGGATTTTTTATTATTGATTTTCTTTCATTAAATTTTACTATTTGTGGAGGTCATGATCATTTCTCCTAGTATAGGAGGCTATTGATATGTCTGAAACTTGTCCCATGGGATAAGAAAATTTACTTAAGGTCTCAAAAACTCCTTCTATAAAAAGGCAAAGATTTTCCTGGGCTCTTAACTCCTTGGTAACATGTAAATCCCATCTCTCTAAGCCTGTTGTGAAACCTCTGAATAGATTTTAATCTATAACCTGACTGAGTTTACCTATAGAGTTTGTTTAACAAGGTTTGTTTCCTTAGGGGATGTATGAGATTCTGACTCTATTTAACTAAGTTTGTTCAAACTTCATGACATTGAAGGAAACATGGGATTACGAATCTGTCTTCTTTATAACTTTTATAGCTTAAGGGGAACATACAAGATTACAATATATAGAATTATTTCTGTCACTCTGATGTAATTTTGTCTATAAAAGGCCTTGTTAGAATTCTAATCATTGTTCAGGTTTAGTATTATTTTTGTCTGGGATCTGAACCTGGGCTTACGTGTGATAAAACTTAGATTCAATCTCTAGAATTGCTATGTTTGGCATACATATTTGGGCAAGTTACTTACCATATAAGGTGGTACAGTGGATGGAGTGCCAGGCCTAGAGTCAGGAAGACTCATCTTCCTGAGTCCAAATTTGGACTTAGACACGTTCTAGCTGTGTGACCCTTGGCAAGTCATTTAACCCTGTTTACCTCAGTTCCCTCATCTGTAAACTGAACTGGAGAAAGACACAGAAACCCACTCTAATATCTTTGCCAAGAAATCCCCAAATGGGGTCACAAAGAATTGGACATGACTGAATGACTGAACAACAATCTACCACATGAACTCAAAAAGAAGACATTCTTACTATGGTAATTCTAAGGCAATGCCTATTTAGATTGGTAGCAAGGAGTTGGGAGTCAGAAGCCCTGAGTTAGAATCCTTGCTCTGCTACTTGTAGCAGCTATAAGTTTTTAGTAAATCATCCAGTTTATCCATTTTCATAATAGTGTTAGGGTAAGGTCAGGCTACACGGGAAGTTAAACAATGTCAGAAACTTTGAATAGTGCTGTTTCTGAATTAAACATTGCCCCTTCCAAATCACAAAGAAAGCACACTGTACCTCCAACCCTGACCAATGCCACATGGAACCTATATCCAAGCATATTTTACGACTTTCAGCAAGTCTCAACCTCTGAATGTCTCAATTTAGGCATCCATAAAATGAAGGTATTAGACTATATGCTTTCTAATGTGTCTTCTAGTTCTAAATCTAAATCACTGTGGCTCTGGACCCCCAAGTCTCAATCTCATTAGATGCAACTCCCAGGAGTCAGAAAGCCACAGGTATATTCAGCTCTTAAGTATAAATTAAGCAATCAATCAATCAATTAATTGAAAAGCATTTAGTAAGTGCTGGGTGCCAAAGATATAAAGATAAAAACGAAACAGTCCCTGACCTCATAGAGCTTACATTCTATCAGGAAAGATAACATGTACAAGAAGATGTGAAAAATAATATATATATATATAAAAAGAAATAGGAAATTTGAGAGGAGAAACACACTAGCACCTGAGGGGATTAAGCAAAGATTTCTTGGAGAAAAAGAAATTCCATTTAGTGTTTTTTAAAAAAAGAGAAAGAGGCTTTTTGACATCAACTGTACTAATTCAAAAGACCTTGGAGTATTTCTTCAGAAACTTGTGATCAGAATATAGAAACGTTACTGCTCACATTTTTCTGTCTGAATTACACAGATGTTTTTCACACATAAGTAGTCAATTAGCGCCCTCTCCTGGCTAAAAATGAAACTTTTTTCCAGGAAGAACCAGGAATTGTAATGTTGACTTAGTTTTTTGTTTGAACTTTTTATTAATATTTGTTAATATGTATTTTATAACATTAAAACCATGACCGTGTTATCCAATGAAGTCAATAGTAATTTTACTCAATACACTTAATAAATATAAATAGCTGAAGTAAAAATTCTCCCTCAGCTGTCAGTGGCCTAAAGAGTGTTGCTTGCCCCAGTATTAATGTTTTGGAGTTGAATTTCTGTGTTTGGATTTATGTGGTTGGACTGTTAGATCTTATAGTAATAAACTTGATGATTCTCTGTCTATTGCACTATGTATCTACAAGATGCTGAGAATAGCTATTTTAATGTTAACAGGGTTTTTTCAATTTTCACCTCATTCTGAGATGCAGCTCCCACCAATATTTATTTGTGTGCTGCGTGTCCATTATATTTCTGTTATTATTTCGTTTCAGATTGCCTCTCTAATTTAATTTCTTAGTCTTTGCACTAATTACTTCCCTTCTTCTTCTGTGATATTGGTTTCTTAGAGAAACAACCCAGAAACTTTTAGGAAACTAAACAAGGGATACTCAGTCACTATGATCTTGTATCTACTTTCAAAGCCAGGCTAAGAGAAACTGATGAGGTAAGAAATTATTTTTGCCTTAGGTTTTGTATTTGGGAAATGATGCAAATGTTATCATTCTTCACAAAACATTTTGTAACCCCCTTATGAATGATTATACTTGGTGCAGAACTACAGAACTTCAGGGCTAGGAGAGGCCTTATTGGTTATCTGGTCTATCTCCTATCCTAAAGAGAATCCCCATCACAACATGCCTGAAGAATGAGCTTTGATTTAAAGCCTCCCATGATGTAGATTTCACTGTCTGGTGAAGTACCATCTTCTACTCTTGGATAGCTCTCAATTTAGAAAGCCCTCCTCTAAATCAAACTTAAATTTGCATTTTTCTTTTTCAATATTATATATAAACATTATTATTTTCCCCAATTACATGTTAAAACATTTTAATAGTTTTTAAAAAGTTTTGAGTTCCAAATTTTATTACTCCGTTCCTCCTTTCCCCCCCTTACTGAAATGGTAAGCAATCAGATACAAGTTATGTTTGTACAATCATGTAAAACATTTCCATATTAGTCATTTTGTTCAAGAAGAGCGAAGAGAAAAAGAAAGAGTGAAAAATAGCTTATTAAAACAATATCGGTTCTTTCTATGATAGTATGCTTTATCATTAGTTCTTTTGCAACATCTCTATCCATTTCCCTGGTTCTGCTCTCTGCAATCAAACAGCACAAATCTAATTTCTCTTCTATATTTCTATAAAACACAACTTAATAGTCCCACTTGAGTTATCTGCACTCCCCATCCCCCTTAAATATTCTCAGTTCTTTCAATTGCTCCTTATCTAGCATGGATTCAAGGTCCTTTACCATCCCAGGTTACCATCATTTAGATGGTTCCCAGGTTATCAATGTCACCCCAAACTGAATGTAAATCTCCATACGTGGTCTGATCAGGATGGGTACAATGGGACCTTCTTATTGCTAGATATTATGCCTCTCTTAGTGTAGCCCAACTTCACATTAGGTTTTTGTTTTTCATTTTAATTTTTTAATATCACAATATATTCTTGGCTTAGACCCCATTAGAAACCCCAGGTATTTTTGAGATAAACACCATACCTCGTCCATCTTGCATGTGACATAGTAGATTTTTTTAACCCAATGGTAAGATGTTATATTTACCTCTATTGAATTTTATCTTATTTGTTTCAACTCCATGTTCTAACCTGTCAAGATCTTTTGGGGCCCTATTGCTATCTAGTAGCTTTGTTCATCTAAAAGAAAATGAAGGAGACTCATGCAATATCTTCACATCATGATGCTTATAATCATAGCAGTAAATCTTTCTTTAAGATAGGGTTGTTATTCACGATGGAATTAAGAGAATAAATTTAATTAATAAATTTGCCAAGGCTTCAACCCTGCTACCTAACCTCTGAGTGATTATACCATTGTTAGAAACTCATCATTTCCAGTGCTATATAAATTGTATAAAGATAAATAAATCTAAACATAGCATCTTAATTATGTGCTGACATTATATTTTCTTTGGAGTTATGGATATATGTTCTCCTCAATATAATGACTTCCAGTTTCTTTAATCTGGCAGAAGAATTTGTACATTTTTGTTCTAAATACTAGAGAAAAGAGGGGAAAACATAAGCATAGACCTGGACTAGAAAATGCTAAGAGGAATCTTGTGACTTTAATCTTTATTAGAGGTGAATGTTTTTGGTTTGTTTTAAATGAGCATCATGTGAAAAGTGAGAGGAAATCACATTGTTCTTTGAAAGTACATTCATGACTTGCATAGTATTCTGTGCCTTGTACATAGTAGATAGTTAATTAATGGTTGTGGGATTTGATTGGGTTAGAATGGAAAACAAAAGAGTGTTTAACCATGTTCTTTTTATCCTGAGTATAGTTTGTTTGTATTTATTTTTTTCCTTGTTGTCTCCCTCATTAGACTGAGAATTCCTTAAGGGTAGAGACTATCATTTGGCCATCCACAGTGTTAAGTACAATCCCCAGAATACTGTAGGCATTTAATTAATGTTTATTGACTGACTGATTGACTGACATCTCCTCCACTACTCTTCTTCAGTCAACTCCACTACCTTCCCATTTCCTCAAGGACAGAGTACAAAATCCTCCATTTGGCTTTTAAAGACTTTCATAACCTAACCCTTTTTTACTTTTCCAGTCTGCTTACTCCTAGCAACACTCTTTCCCTCCTTTCCTCAATACTGACTTCCTTACTGTTCCTCTCACTTAGGCGCTCTATCTCCAGGCTCGGGGCATTTTCATTTGCTATCCCTGATGCCTGGGACTTTCTTCCTTTTTATCTTTGCCTCCAGCTTCCCTGGTTTCCTTCAAGTATCAGTTAAAATCCCATCTTGTGTAGGACTTTCCCAATACCCCTTGGTGGTATATTAGGGCCTTTCCTCTGATGCTTACTCCTAATTTACCCTAGTTTATCTCTAGTCTGTACATAGTTGTTCATATGTTTTCTCCCCATCAGACCATGAGTTCCTTGAGAGCATGGGTTCTTTTTTTTTTTTTTAAAGCAATTGGGGTTAAGTAACTTGCTCAAGGTTACACGGCCAGTCATTATTTATGTGTGGGTGCTCATTTTCTGAGGCCAGATTTGATCCCCAGGTCATCCTAACTCCGGGCCGGTGCTCTTAGTCAATGTGCCACCTAGCCGCGCCGAGCATGGATTGTCTTTTAACTTTTATTGTCACACAGCGCTTGGCCCATAGTAGGTCCTTAATCAGTGTTTATTGACTAATTGATGATGGACTCTTCAGAAAAGTCACTTCATTTCTCCACGTTTTAGTTTTTGCTGATGTAAAATGAGGGGGTTAGATAATTTCTTAAAATATTTTCTAGCTTTCAAGCATGATTCTACTTCAACCTACTTACTTTATTAGAAAAGATTTAACTATCTTCTCTTTAGCCAGAATGAAAATCAGGAAAATTCATTGGACATTTCATGAATTTTTTAAAATAGCCCATAGAATTCTATATGAGCCTGCCAGAAAGATTTGATCACAATTCTAACTTATGATGTAAAGTCTAGTATTGAAATAAAACTCTAAACCTCTATGGAGCTTCTATGAATATACATTTAGGCGGGGGCAGCTAGGTGGCGCAGTCAGTAGAGCGCCGGCCCTGGAGTCAGAAGGATCTGAGTTCGGATCTGGCCTCAGACACTTAATGCACACACAAACAAAAACCTAACTGTGTGACCTTGGGCAAGTTACTTAACCCCAATTGCCCTCCAAAAAGCAAAAAAAAAAAAAAAAAGAAAGAATATACATTTAGGTAAAGATATCGATACATAGCTTTGTACCATTTTTGCCATTTGATGGAGCTATGTTAGATAATAGCCATATGCTGCTATAATTAATTATTATATAGATACAATCTGTATGATTCAGCACTTCAGTAGACTGTGATCTTGTCCTGCACTGGTACAAATTACAATGCATCCTTTCTGTATCATCCTATGGACTTGTCATTTATATTCTTCCACTAATCTTGTATAGAAGATCTACCCAATACTCGGGGAACTTTCCTCTGGCTATCAGCCCAACATTTGGACTGTCTATCTTTTATCCTTTGCTCTTGCTCCATCCTCAGTCCACCACCTTTTCTGGCCACATATGACGTTGATAGTGGCTTGACCACTTCTTGAAGATGCAATATATGGCAATCTGCTTTTCCATTGCTTTTTTTATCTAACCAACCATTTTTATTCTTTGGGGACTAGTATTCCAAGTTTAGTAGTCATAGAGAATTATTAGGAGGAAAAACAGTTAAAAAGAATATACATTGATGGCAGGTGGTAGATAGCTTGAAAGCTCTGAAAAACTTCCCTAATATAATCAAGCTCACTCTCTTTCCTCCAGTCATCCCTATCAATTGCAAAACAATTGCCACCCATAGAGCAAAGCAAGCCAGCCTCCCTGGAACTACAAGGTATTTTGAAGTAAAGACAGGAAGCAGCTCGTGTCAGGCAAGTCAAACTGTCACCATTGTCTTGACCACCAGCTCCCTTAGCCCCTGATGGTGACGGCCCAGAATTCTAAAACCTAAGATCTTTGGGAATATCAATGCTTTCAGCCTGAAATGATCATTCTGGGAAGTAACTCCTGTGGAGATGCAGCCTAGCAATTGCTTCCACAGATGCTATAGTCACAGCTGCTGACAACCCTTAAAAGAAAGTTCTTGTCACCAAAGCCCTTGGCTCTGTCAAATGGTTCAACTTCAGAAATGAATAAGATTTTGTCAGCAGAAATGACCTTAAAGAAGAAGCATTTACATCTGGTTGCCACTATTCCTAAAGTACCACAGAACTTTTCCATTTACAGTTAAAACTTGCCATATATATTGTCTCCTCCATTTGAATGTGAGCTTCTTGAGAGAAGGGAATGTCTTACTTTTATATTACTACCCTTAATGCTTAGCACATACTAAGGTAAATGCTTTATTCAGCCTTTTAGACTCAGTTATGTGTGTTGTGCTCAACGCCCATCAACAGAATTTTTTCTAAGTCAAGTGTAAATCACTGATGGACTAACTCAATGTACTACTCATTTAAATTCATATTATACTTTAAAAAATAAATATGTGGCATTCACTCATTTTTTTATCATGTATTGGTAGACTGAATTTTAGTGTTTCATTGTAGAGATCCTTTAGTGTTCCAGGGATCAAAGTATAACCAAAATGTCATTCATAAATGGGAAGCATGCAAAAAATTTGATCAACTAGTAGAAATTCCCTTCCCAGTTGGAAGTTACATAGGATATCCTCCATGGCCCTGGTAAAGACCTCTGGTGACTAGTTGTCTACCTGTTTTATGCCTACTATTAATATCTATAACCAAAGGATTGAGTTGATGAGTATAGCCACCTTTTCAGTTGTATCTATAAAAAATGTATCAGATTAGCATTAGCATATGAAGCCTCCTTTTAGAGGAGAACCTTTAAACCTACCTTTGGTCTATTGTCTGTTTTTATAGAATGAGATATCTGTTTTTATAGAATTGTTTATGAAATTCTGCCTGTTTCTTTTCTCACTTCATCAAAGATGACCTAGATTCATGTATTAACTGTTCTAGTTAAGAGTAGGTCTAGGGGCAGCTAGGTGGTACAGTGAGTAGAGCATCGGCCCTGGAGTCAGAAGGACCTGAGTTCGGATCTGGACTCAGACACTTTAACACACACACAAATAAAAACCTTGCCGTGTGTGGCCTTGGGCAAGTTACTTAACCCCAATTGCCCTCTAAAAAGAAAAAAAAACAACCAAAAAAAGAGTAGGTCTAATTTCACTTTAATCAATCAATCAATATTTATTAAGTTCCTCCTATGTGCCATGCTCTATGGTTCTCTTGCTCTCTCTCTCCCTCTCTCTCTTTCTTTCTCTCTTTACACACACACACAGACACACACACACACACACACACATACACAAATATATGTAAATATACACACATACATATATAGAGAGCACTTTTCTATGAAATGCTTAGGGAAATGATTAACATATACTCTGGGAAAATCTTTAATAAATATATGAAAAGTAATAGTCTTGCTTTCAAATATGATTTTCAACTATAGAATATATCTTCATATATGTCCAATTTAAAGATACAGAAAATAAATTCTGTTAAATTTATTATTTGTTGATTATTTAATCAGCATTTGACTAAGCAAAATATAGCCTTAACAATCGTTTATTCAAGCAGGTTTATTATATGAATGTAATAACTAGCATTTATATAATGTTTTAGGGTTTGCAAAGTACTTTCTCTATACTATTTCGTTAGGTCCTTACCCCACTCTATTTATGGGAAAACTGAGGCTTAGAGAAGTCAAATGACTTTCCCAGGATCAAACAGCTAGTAAGTATCTGAGCAAGAGTTTAAACTCAGGTTTTCCTGACTCCAAATCTAGCTCTCTGTTCGTTTACCATGTTGTGAATATGTCAAACTTGTACAAGATTCCCTGAGAGATGCAACCAAGATAACTTAATTGGCAATCTTCTAGTAGTTAGTATCAAAAAAGGTCTAAAACAAGTAAGCATATGCTTACCAGAAGGCACTGTCATAGGGAACAATTTTACAAAGTAAGGAGAGATTTTGGTGGAGGGGAGAGTAATTGAGTGTCAGCAGCAGGAATGCAGAACAAAGGTCACCATTTTCAATACAATCAAGTTCTAAAATGATTACTATGACAATAAAACTGTGGTTAGGAATTTAGGAGGAATTACTGACCCTAACCCAAACACCAAACACTAGATTAAGGGAGTTGATGATGTGGGAAGCAAAGAGTTCAAAAAGTCATATTTGATCTAAAAATTTGATTTCCTTACAATCTGGGCATGACTATGGGTATGACTTATAAAAGAGTTGAAATATGCAAAAGGCTACACTTACAAAGTATGAATTACCTGTATGAATTTCTATAGAAGCTGCTTAGTATTTGCAATTCAGTAGAGAACCAGCAGATGGTGGCAGGAATTCAGCAAAGAACAAGTGGAGGGCAGCTCAGTAGATTAACAGATGAGATCATCAGCTTTGGGAGAAAGCAAAAAAACAGTAATTTAAGGGACCTGGAATTGCTCTTCTTGGGAAGCAGCTCTCTGGGCATGAGTCATTTTTGCAATGTGTGCTCTCTCTCCCATTGTTGGTATGAGAAACTCTGGGACAGTGTGTCTCCATGTGTTTTGGGGGATTTTGTTCTTATTTACTTAACAATTCTGTTTAATTAAATGTTTTTGTTTTGATTTAGGGGGGTTTGCTTTTGTTTGATAAGAGGAAAACATCTGTGGGGTTCATGAACTGTAGATTTGAATAGATCCCAAATTAAAATATTCTTTGGAATGTGTGTGGCTTTCAAGGGCCAATATTTGAGGGGTTTGGGGGCTACATTTATAAATGGGGAAGTCCTCCAGATGGTCCTGTTGGCAGGACTATTTTTCTTATTATACTCTTTAATGAAATCCCTCTGATTTGAACTAATTATGACCTCTGCTTGACTAGAAAAAGCAAACACATAGGTAGGGGCTCATGAGCTATGGTTTTAAGTAAGTATGGACCCATAGACTATCTTGTATATGAGAATTAATACAATTAAAAGAAATTAGAAATTAAGTTGCTTATTTTCCTTAATTTCAAATATATCATGACTACAATAATGTTCTCATACTGCAGAAAACTTCTAATGGTCCTTGTATAAATTGCCTAGTGTCAAAATGGTGTGTCTAGTGAGTTACAAATAACAATACATAAAAGGCAAAATGTTTGGTAATTCTGGACCCAAAATTAACAATAATAATACTGATCAATAGTCAGGAATTGAATAAATCAGGTCCTAATATTTTGAAGAATATTATGCTAAAGGAAATGAATTTTAAATAAGTAAAATATAAATTTGAATAAATTATCATTCAAATTTAATTTTGACAACTGTGGTGCTCTAAGTTCTAACATGTTAGACTCATATTTTTATGTAGGGGTCTGTGTCTTCTAGGCCTCCTTTGTTCCAGGATAAATGCCTGGATGGTGATAGTTCCTCAGCTATTTTGGGTAATACCTATGCTCACTCTCAATCACAAGCTAGAAATAGTCCTTCAGGGAACCTTCAGGAAAGAATAAAAAGTCTTCTTTTCACCAACTAATGCAATTACTCTTTGTTAATATTATCTGTTTTAACTATTTACCAATCAGCCATTACAACATTGCCTCACTGAAACTTTAACTGATCTTTCCTTATCCTCTGCATCTGAGCTAATGAAATCTGGAGACTGGTATACTTAGGGTCAATGGTTTCACTACATCCTCCATTTATCATTCCAGTGCTCTTTTCTCTTTTCATTCTTACCTAGTTCAATTGTATAATGTACACTTCAGAATTTAATATAAAGGAGCCATATCAGCAGTCATAATGTTCTTTGTGAACATGGACTAAAAGAGATTTTTATTTTTCCATAATGAATTAAAACTCCAGCATGTGAATTGAACTTCTTGGATCTCAGACCTCCATTTCACAATGGAACCTGTACTTCAGAGACAGGAGGAGTATTCTAGCCCTTGAAAAGCAATAATGAAATGAATATTAATGGCACAAGAGAAAATATTAAGATCTAGGGGAAATAGAGCTATTTTTTTCTGCCCTGGTCACCCTTTACAGGCTGCATTTTCATTCATTCTCCACAGATCACTGCTAGACAGGGGTTTTGTAATACTCCTTGCTCTCCATTGCCAATCCCAGATTCTTCCCTTTCTTCATCACTTTGTAACCTCTCTTCCTATTCTTGTTATTATCTACAAACCAATCAAATTCCTGATAGCTGTGGTCCACAGATCCCCAAGGCATTCCCTTTCTTTCCTCAATGAGTTCAATATCTGGTTTGTGATTATTTTCTCCTCCACAATGCCTGACCTCATACTAAGGGATTTCAACATAGATATTCCCTCTCCCTCAAATACCCTAATCACTCAGTTCCTCAAGTTACTCACATTTTCAGAGTTACTCCTCCACCCAACCTCAGTCACACACAAAGATGGCATTTCCCTTGATCTTGCCATCGCCCACAAATGTGCCACCTCTGTATTCAAGAATTCTGATATCCCCTCATATGATGATAATCTATTGTTTTTTTTTCAGGGTCTGCCTTTATATAATCCTATTCTTCATCTGTACAATAATTTTCAATTCATTGATGTCTCACTTCACTCTCAGGCCACACAATAGTCATTCTTTTCCCTTCTCCCCATCTTGAATCCTTGGTGAACCAATTCAATTCTACACTATCCTCCTCCCTTGGATCCCTACTTCCCTTATCATATCACTGATTACATCAAGTCAAGTCTTAGCTTTGGATCACTCCCACCATTTGTCACCTTTGGTCCTACATACGTGTGGTTGAACTAAGGTGGAGAAAATCATACACCCATTCTGACTGGGCCCACCATAAATTTATGTTATATATACTCAACAAGAATCTGGGGGCAACTAGGTGGTGCAGTAGATAGAGTACCTGGATTAGAGTCAGGGAAGATTCCTTTTTATAAATTCAGTTTCTGGCACTTATTAGATGTATGACCCTGGGCAAGTCACTTAACCTCGTTTGCCTCAGTTGCTCATCTGTAAAATGAGCTCGAGAAGTAAACAGCAAACCACTCCAATATCCTTGCCAAGAAAATCCCAATTAGGGTCACAAAGCGTCAGACACACTTGAAAATTACTGAACAAATTCTTCATAGGGTTCTCACTGCTATTAGGTAGTCCCACTATACCTCTCTTATTAACTCACTCACAAGAGAGAGGGATCACCATCCACAATGACTTCTGTCACCCCTCAAACCTTCCATGGTTCTCCTTCCTCCCACTTTCTCAACTGAGAACTTGGCCTCATATTTTACAGAAAAAATTGAAGGCATTTGCCATGAACTCCCTCTTTTCCCCTCTTCCTCTCAAGTCTACCTATTCTTCCCCAATCCTTCTGCCAGCCTCCAATTTCATATTACCCACCACAATGGCATAGTGGTAGAATCTGGTTTTACATTAGAGAGCTTTGAGCTCAAGTCATATCTCTAACACATATTGTCACCCACCTTTTCTGACATGCAGGCAACTCTCTAAGACTATAAATAGTAGAACACTTGCCAATTTTTACTAGTAGGAAATTCCTCATTAATCAGCTTCCTAAGCCAATTAAATCATGGGTACAGACCAAAAGAAAACAAACAAACAAACTGACATTGCCCTGGTAAATTTTATGTTTGTCTTCCATAAAAATAGGATAGAAATCAATCAATGTAAAGTTTTAAAATTGGGTTCAAAAAGTCAACTTTACAAGTATAAGAGACGTGATAAACCAAAATCCATGTTAAAAGAAAAAGATTTAAGTGAACTTCATTTAAGTGAACTTCAGAGTCAGTGATTTGACAACACAATGCGGCATCCAAGAAAGGTAATTCAATCTTAGGTCACAATAATAAAAAGGCATAGAACCTAAGATAAGGGGACATGATAGTGCTATCATGCTCAATCCTAACCAGACTATACATGGAAGATCTTGTCCAGTTTTGGTGACCAGAGACTATGAAGGACACTGATAAGCTGGAAAGTGATCAGAGGAAGATAATCATGGTGGTAAACATACTTGAGATAAGAGCACACTAGGATTGCTTGGAGGTGTTTAGGTTACTGCTCAGCCCTGAGAAGGGAAGACTTGGGGGGAGATAAAATCACTGCTTCCAAGTATCTGAAGCACTATCACTTGGAAGAGAATATGATTGTTGTTTGCTTTTCCTGCTTGACCTGAGAAGACATAACTATAAGCCAAAAGCAAAAGAAACAAAGAGACAAATTTAGGCTTGAGATAAGGAGAAAACAGCAACAAGCAAACAGTACATTTTTAACTATTCAAATTCTAGAAAAGTGGAATGGGATTTCCAGGCAGTTATTGGTGTTGGAGGAATTCAGACAAATACTTTATGCTCTCATGTCAGGTTTTAATATAAAGGTGGAGCCTGGCCTACCAGGCCTCTGTGATTCTTGGATTCTTTGAGGTACAATGGCACCTATGGAATAGGGCAAAGACTTATATGTGGAGTTAGAGGAATTGAGTTCCAACCTCTGATCAGCCATTCCTTAGTCTAAGCTTGTGACCATGGACAGGGTACCTAACATCTCTCTGCCTCAGATTGGTCCTGGCAAAATAGGGAATGTATTTTGTATCTACAGAAATCAATTCTGTTCCTCCTTTGCAGAATGGAGGAAAGCGTTATAAATCTCAAAGCATTATCTGAATGTGAATTGTTATTAGTATGACACCAAGACTATTGAATTGGTCTTCTGCCAATAGAAATCTTGGTATTTTTCACATTTTGGGATAAAAGTACTATTGGGGGTGAAGTGATGATAAGGAAAAACTGAGGAACTGCAGAAGCTTTTTCAGATGGAGTTCTGTTCTCTCCTCTGCTACCCTACCCTGATAATTATAACCACCTTAGATAGAGCCAGCTGTACTCCTTCCCCTCTCCTTTAGGACTTTGCTGTAGCATAGTCATTCTCTCATTCATCTTTAGTTTCTCTCTCTCCTCTTGTTCCTTCCCATCTGTCTAAAAACATGCTGGGTCTACCCAATCCCTTAAAAAAAAAGCTTCCCCATGAAGAATATGACAGCTCTACCATCCCATCTGTCTCTTTCCTTTCATTGCCAATTTTTTATGGTTTGCTTTGGCAAGTAACTGGATCACTTTTCTCAATCCCTTGAAATTTGGTTTCACACTACCACCATTCTATTGAAACTACTTTCCCAAAGGTCACCAATGACCTCTAAACACCAAGCTCAGTGGCCTCTTCCAGGACCTAATCAGCCCTGACTTCTCTGCAGTATTTCTCACTGGTAGAGACATTATGTTCTCTTGTTTCTTTTCATGTCTCCTTAGTTATTTCCTTTAACACTTCTTTGACTCTATCTCCTTTGGCCCCATGTCATTTCCCCAATTAATCAACATTTATTAAGGACCTACTATGAGCCAAGCACTGGGTTAAGTACTGGGGCTACAAAAAGAAAAAAATGAGTCCGTGCCTCAAGGAGCTTACAATAAAATGGAGGAGACAGCATATAAACATACAACTCTAAGCCTCATGATTTTCTTTTTTTAGTAGCAACATTATTAATGTTTCACATATTTGAAACATTTTATTATCTCTGATTCTTCCTCTTTTCTCATATACAGTAAATTAACAAGTCCTATTCCATTCTCATCATTCCATTCCATTATCTCTTACACAAAATTTCTAGCATGTATCCTTACAAATTCCATCTTTTAAAATCAGCATTTCTCCAATTTAACCATGCTAGAGGATAAAGGAGCTCAGATTAATGTACTGAGCAGAATCCTATATGCATATGCAGATATCTGTGAGATGGATCACTCCTCCACTTTCAAAGGCTCACAAGTCTTGAAATACCAAATTCATGAACTTCTAAAAACAATCAGAAATGTTGCCCAAACTAAAAGGCATAAACTGTTCTTCATATAGGACATAAATTTACCATAGTAATATGCTAGAAACATCCCTTGATTTTTTTCTGATATTGTGAAATATAATTATTCATCTGCCACCCTTTACATTTATTTTATGTCTAGCTCATCTCCTCCTTTCCTGATGATATCTTTTGTTCCTCTTTTTCTTTGGTGTTTTCCATTGGTTATATGGTATAGCTTGCTCATATCTGCAACATACCTCTCCAATACCCTTCTATGCAAGATTGTTTTTTTACAGCTCTTTAGGAACTAGTGTGTTGACAGCACAACAGGGACCTCTAAGGTCATTTCCAGTTTTTTTTTTTTTTATATTTTTGTTTTGTTTGGTTTTTTGCTTTTTGGAGGGCAATTGGGGTTAAGCGACTTGCACAAGGTCACACGGCTAGTTTTTGTGGGCTAGTTTTTGTGTTAAATGTCTGTGGCTGGATCCAAATCAGGTCCTCCTCACTCCAGGGCCAGTGTTCTACTCACTGCGCCACCTAGCCACCCCTCACTTGCAGTTCTAAATCTGTAATCCTTTGGTCTATGATCCTACAAGATATTTATTATATTTTGGGCAATAGATTTTTTTTTATCCATTTAGTTGAGGCAGCTAGGTGGTCCAGTGAATAGAGCTGACCTCAGAGTTAGGAAGAAGCCATTTCATATCCACCCTCAGGCACTTTTGTTATGGGAATGTGAATTTAAGATCTTCCCTGTCCCTAGGCCCTTTGATCAGTTTAAGTGCACCTGGAGCCATGGTGGGAGGCTTGCTTTGGGGAATGCTATTTGATTGGGCAGTGGGTCAAGTAAGTTGATACATTCTCTGAGCCAGAAGAAGGCTATATAAACTGTGATGTGAGGCTTTCTTTTGGGGCTTACTTTGAGAAGTGTTGTGTGATTTGACCAGACAAAACTCTGGGCAGCAGTTGAGAGTCACCTGGCTTTGAAAACCCCTGATGCTTCCCTCTCTGGTAACTGTGATTTGTCATGGATGTAATGGTTGGACAGTTTGGAAGCCTGTCAGCTTGATCTGTTTCTCTGTCTTGTAACTTCTGTCTGTATACTCTGAAATTCGGGGTGCTGACTTTTTCCCTTGAACTAGGTAAATTATATGTTTGATTGATTAAAGCAATATTGTTAAGTCATTTTGAGTTGCTTTCCTTTAAGATCTAAGAACCTATGTTGGCAGCCACCCTGGAGATGCTGGGGTGCTTGCTGCCACAACTTGTTACTTGTGTGATTGCAGATGTCACATAATATATATTTGCCTCAGTTTCCTCATGTGCAAAATTAGAATAATAATAGCTCCTACTTCCCAGCGTTGTTGTGAGAATCAAATGAAGTAATAACTGTAAAGTTCTCAGGGCAGTACCTGGCATATTTATATAAATTTATATAAATATTATTTATTGTTTCTATTATTTCTATAATTATTATCCTCATTTCTATGTGGATGGTTTTTCTCATGACTTTTAGAGTGTTATGAATTTCTTTCATTAGGCGTTCCAGAATTTCTGGCTTTGACATAACCACACAGTTTAATCCACCTAAGGAATATATAGGCAAAAGTGGGGAAAAACAAAACAAAACAAAACTTATCTTCAAGGAGCTTATATTCTTTCTTTTGCTTTCTATAGTGATTTTGAGTAAAATGGAAATTATATTATTTATTTTGGGCAAGTTTTAATGAATCTGCTAGAATTTGCTCATGGTACTATTAATAATATAGCATAAAATCTTAAATGTTATACCATTATTGTCCAGAAGAGGAGGATCCAACCATAAAGTTTTAGGTAGGCAAAATATAATAAAAACTTTTTAATCAAAAGAAATATTTCTTTCAAGAGTTGTGTCTGGTAAGTATAACTGACACAAAATAAGTAAGTTTTCTTTGGAAAGAAGCAAACATCTGTTTTCTCTGAATTTTCATCTCTGGTATAAATTAAACTGTGATGAACTCAATAATTTAAAATGAATTTGGAACTATAGAAAGGAAAAGTAGTTTGACTAAACCAAAACTTAACTTTTAACTTGTCATTATGCAAAAAAAAAAAAAAAACAACTAAATTAATGTAACTACCTTCAACAAACCCTTATTGAGCACCTTCTATGTGCAGAGTTCAGCTAAAGATACATTGCCTAACCTCATGGGGCTCACATTCCTATTGTGGAATATAGCATATTGTGTATAAATAGAACTACAGGATGACTGGATTTGAGCCTTGGAAGGAACCATAGCCATCCTCTAGCTTAACTCATACTCAAATAAAGCCTCACTGTCATGAACCTGACAAGTGGTCATTCAACATCTGTTGAAGAAATAGGTGTGATGCAGAATGCTATGTGAAGAGTACATGAGAAAAGTGGAGTGAAATATGAAACTGATGGACGGGGAGAGGGATGGATGAGGACATCTTAGGGGAAATTAGTGAAGGGATCATGGAACAGATGAAAAGTGAAAAGAGCATTAAATGATGAGTATGATTTTTTTTTTCCACTTTATTTTACTAAAGTAAAAAAAATAACCAGGATTGCTGTTTCTTCCTTCTACCAAGGGAATTTAAGAGAAATTTAAAATTTAAAAGAAAAAAAATTAAAAATTAATATTTAATTTAAAATAAATAGAAAAAAATCAATCATTGTAAGAAATATGTATAATTTAGAGTGAAGTAAGCAGAACCATGAGAACAATTTGTATGATAATAACATTATTAAGACAAATGGGCAGGCAGCTAGGTGACTTTTTGTATAAAGTCAGGACCTGGAAACAGGAGGACCAAATCTGGCCTCAGAAACTTAGAGCTGTGTGACCTTGACAAGCCACTTCACATCTGTTTGCTTTAATCTAATGGAGAAGAAAATGACAGTATCTTTGCCGAGAAAACCCCATGAAGAGTATGGTCCACAGGGTTATTTATGAAGTCAGATATTACTAATAGACTGAACAGCAACATCACATGGACAAATAAATTGGAGAAACTTAAGAACTTTAATAAAAGCAATGGCTAGCCATGACTGAACAGGACAAATGATGAAGAAAACTACCCTACTCCTGAAAGAGAGAGGATAGATTCAAGATGCAAAATGGGAAATAGATGTTTGGGCAAGGCCAATGTGATATTTTGCTTTGCTTGATTTTTATAGCTGGGGGTGGAAAGAGTAGGAGGATAGAGAGAGCAATTCCAAGGAATGCTTAAAACAGTCATTAAATCTTGAAACTCAAAGAGTGATAGATGTGTGCAAGTGATGGTAAATAGTTCAATTTGGCTAGAACAAAATTCATGAAAAATTATATATTCAGTCAAGACTAGAAAAGTAGGTTAGCTCCTTTTAAATATTTTGTTATATTGTATAGCAATATATTATATTATAAATATTATATAATATTCATCAAATATATCATATCAATATAAGAAATAACAAATATATTTATAAATATTTTAAAATATTTATATTTTATTATAAGGCTGAAAAACTTGTACTTTATTCAGTAAACCACAGGAAGTCAGTGAAGGATTTTGAGCAAAACAGGGATGTGATTGGCTCTTTATATAAAGAACACTAACCTGGCAGTAAGGATGGAATCTCTAAGTCATCTGACGGAAAGAAGGATTAGAATTGAAAGACACTGAAGGCTAATGTAACAATATGTTGGGTCTTTTAAAAATGTATGGGGGCTGGAAATTTCTGTCTGAATGCCCTTCCAATTTGAGGTAACACATAGACACCATTAAAAATTGATTCTTTTTCATGGAAATCTTTCTCCAGTGTATTATGCTAATCCCTACAGCATACTTTTTGTTGTCTGTAACTAAGCTAGATGATACAATGGATAGTGCTCTGGACCTGGAGTCTGGAAGCTTGAATTTGACCCAACTTGGTCATTAAAGAGAGGAATTTGTCTCGAGTGAAGTAGGATATTAAAACAAAACTAAACAAAATAAAACAAACAAATAAACAAAAGAAAACAAAAGAAAACAAAACAAAAAAACCCAGAACCATCAAAACTCAATGTTGATATAGGCAACTACAAAGTTATTGTAGGATGACCAGGAAAGACTCTTTGAAACAAGTTATGGAAATACCCTTTTTTCATTTGGGTTGCAAAGGAGGAGGTAAGACTTCAAAAGGGGGAATAGTCATAAAGAAGGTGTCTACATAAGCTTTGGCAACATCCAAAAGACCCTGGGAAAAATTCTTGCTATCAAATAGGAAAATTTACTCAAGCTGATTGGTAAACCTACCAGATTCACCAAACTATATATTCATTAATTTAGAAGCCTGGAGTTGGAACTAATATCTAATATAGACAGTTTGAGACTGGTTGATTCCAGATAAAATCAAGAATTATGGTAAGTCAAATAGGCAAGTATCATGGCTACATGAGGGCATAATTTTGAAGTCAAAATTTCAGAAGGGTAATAATGGAACCTATATATTGCTTTTTCTCAGAGATTATAGGTATAGAATGAGAGATATAGTTTCAGATATGGTCAATTGTGTTGACTTATTTTGCTTAATTATGCACATTTGTTACAATGACAAGAGTGAGCTTTTATTGTTTTTGAATGGTGAATAATGGGTCATGATAAAGAAGAAAAATCATCATCATAAAACATTTAAAAAAAAGAAAAAGAAGCATAGAAGGGTATACAAAAATAGAACATTTTTCTTACTTTCTTACCTTTTCCCAATACTACCTCTGATTTTCTGGACTTAACCACCATACCTTGGCTGCCATTTTACCCTGGGACTTCCCTCAGTGCCCAGCACCTCCTAAAGGTAGAATAGCCACCTAATATGCCCATTGGTGAGCTCTTCCCAGGCTTCTATTTTGAGCGGGGAGCCCCAGCTGGCTACCATTCTTTCCCTTCCTAACTCTGTTTCTGACCTTTTGGAATTCAATACCATGCCTCCACACAGATAACCCTTTTGGACACCACCCACATCACTTTCACTTTTCTTTTATTTGGTGTTTTCCCTCATTAGAATATAAGATTCTTCAATACAAAGATTGCATTTCTTTTTGCTTGTGATTGAATCCCCAGAATGTAGCTCATGCCTGGCAATAAGGTAAGTACTTAATAAATGCTTATTGCTTTGCTTTGCTTTGAGTTACTTACTTGATATATTTAATCGGTATTTTAAAAACAGTGGAATATCTCTGATGTGGATAAATGGCATGATGAGAGCTGGAGTTCAATGTATTGGAAGAAAAACTTTTGGTTTAGTAATCCTAGGGAGACTAGAGTGTATCTTAATTGTTGTGGAAGTTTTATTCAGAAGAGATGAAGACAAAGAGGCTGGACATATGATTTCAAAGGGAGCTGAAGTATTCAGCTTCTTTTACTCCTCCTCCTTTTCTACTCCTTATCCTAAGGGATGCTAACTTTTTGGTATCTGAGGATCCTGTTGAACCTAGATTGAAGAAAAAAGTGGTGTTGATTTAATTCAATTCAATAAAACTCATCAATTTTGATATAAGAGATTGATATGGACATAGTTATCCTTTTCTCTACTTACAACAATATTCAACTAGGCAAACAATCAAAATTGCAATCAGATTATTCAATACTTGGAGACTATGAATACATTATCCATTCCATGGATGATAGTTTTCTTGGATAGGTAAAGTAGATGAATGGGACACAGGAGCAGAATCCTATATATATGTATGTATGTATATATATATACATATATATATATATATATATATATATGTATGTATTATGCAATTTAAGCTCTCTGTGGCCCAGGAATTGGATAAAACTGTAAATTAATAATGATTCTCCAAATTGAATCTGCCATATCTGTCAAAAGAATCCCCACGTTGAGTTCCTTACCCAATAAGATCAAAGCTGAAAGTTAGAGAACAAACTTCCCCACCTCTCTTTCCCTCTCTTTTTCTTTCTCATTAATAATAATTGATTAAGGACCTATGTGCCAGGAACTGTTCAAAACACTGGGAATACAAAAATGGGCAAAACACAGTCCCTACTCTCAAGGAGGTGACAATCTAATGGGGAAGTAGCAATGTCAAAGCAACTATACACAAACTAGATAGATACATTGATTGATAGATAGATAGACTTATCTCCTATATATAAAAAATAATCAACATAAAGAAGGCACTAGAATTAAAGAGAAAGTAAGAAAGCCTTGTAGGAAGTGGGATTTTAGGTCAGACTTCAAAAAAGCCAAGGAAGTTAGGAGGTGAAGATGAGGAGGGAGAATGTCCAAGTCATGGGAGATAGTCATGAAAAATGATCAGTCTGGAAGTGGAGGATCTTGAACAAAAATTGGCAATATAGCCAGTGTCTTTGGATGGCAAAATATGGAGATTATGGCAGGGGGGTTGAAGGGAGAAGTAATCCTTACCATACTGTAAGGACTAGTTCTAGAAGATTGGAAAGGTTAAAAGGGGGCCAGGTTATAAGGGACCTTGGAAGGTCAAAGGTAAGATTTTATATTTAATCCTGGAGGTGATAGGGAGTCACTTGAGTTAACTGAATGGGGGTGGTGTTGGAGGGAGTAACATGACCATATATGAGCTTTAGAAAAAATTAATTTGACAACTGAGTAGAGCATGAAGAAGTCTCTATTTGTAACAGGGAAACCAACCAGCTGGCTATTGTAATAGCCTACGTATGACATGATAAAGACTTGCTCTGGGATGATGGAAATGTTAGAAGAGAGAAGTGGGTATATGGGAGGTATTACAATAGAACCTTGCATGAGATTAAATATGAGGGGTAAAAGAGAGTGTGGAATTGAAGATTACATTTGAGTTGTGATTCTGGGTGACTGGAAGAAGGTGGTGACTTCAAAGGTTATAGGGAAGTTCAGAAGGTGGGAGGGTTTGAGGGAGAAAGAAAATGAGCTCAGTTTTGGATATATTAAGTTTAAGATGTCTATGGGATATCTAGTTTGAAATGTCTAATAGGCATTGGAATCTGAGTCTGAAAGTCAACAGAAAGGTGATACGGAGATCTGAGAGTTATCAGCATAGAGATCGTAATTGAAACCACAGGAGCGAATGAGATCACACAGTGAAATCACATACAGGAAGAGAAAGGGTCCTAGGAAAGAGCCCTAGCTGATATCCATCTTTAGTAGGAGAAGACTGGATGAAGATCCAGCCAAGGAGACAAAGAGTGATCAGGTATACATACATACAAAAATACATATCTGAACATATGTATGTATATACATATATACATAAGTACATTCTGGGACCAGGATAAGAATTTTTTGTTTGTTTTCAAAAATTATTCACCCTCTAAAGTGACTAACACTTAAATATAGCTCCTAGTGAATGGAAAACTAAATAATTATTCTACTTAATGTTGACATATTTTTTCTCAAATGTAATGGGGAGATTTGGGAATGGAGGCATAGAGATCTGAGGATGAGTTAGAATTAAATATCAGGTCACCATTTGCCCCTATGCCTCCTAATCTTTATAATGGATAGGAAATAAAGTAAATATAGAAAGTCTCACTCATTCTTGGAAATACCAAACAATTCTGTGGATTGGAGGTCTTAGCACTAAGGACAGAACTTCTGGGTGTATTTCCAATTAGTAGTAAATTAAGTTTAAATTCTTTCAAGGCTCTCACCATGCAGCCATCAATGCAAATAGATGAGCACTGCTGCTTACCTTCTTTTTCTTAGGTCATGGTAGTTTCAGAAAACAATTCAGGTGCAGAATTGCTTTTCATTCTTTGGATGATATATTCCACAAATTCCTTATTTAAGTGGAGCCAACTAAAGGATCTTGTACTTAATTTTTTATCTTTAGAGAGGAGAAAAGTACCCAATGGAATCAGTTATGGATATAAATATTTCTCATTTAGTGAGTTTTTCCTAGGTAAACTACATGTGTATTTAAGACTGTCCCAAAAGTCTAAGTGCAATTCTAAGTTATTGAAGCTTAGAACTCCACTTAGGCTTTTGGGACACTCTATATTTAAGTTTGTATGTATAAATGGATTTTTCTCTCTCTCTCTCCTTCTCTCTCTCTCTCTCCACACATATATGTAATGTAAAACAATTATAAACTCAAAAATATATAGCATATTGTATTTGTTGAACAAGAGAATTCACTGGCGACCAAACAATAATTATGGATAAGAAAAAAACAAAACAAAACCCAAAAGTCCAGCTGTTTCCAAGACTTGACAAGCCAAAACAGCTTGAGGCTCTTTTCTACAAATAGTGAATATAATGCTGTTTGAATGCTGGAGTCCCATCTGAATAGCAAGAATTGTTTCTGGGGCGGCTAGGTGGTGCAATGAGTAGAGTGCCAGCCCTGGAGTCAGAAGGACCTGAGTTTGGATCTGGCCTCAGACACTTAACACACACAAACAAAAACCTAGCCGTGTGACCTTGGGCAAGTTACTTAACCCCAACTGCCCTCCAAAAAGAAAAAAAAAAGAATTGTTTCTAACTCTTCTGAAAGATTAACACAGTATTATAGCAGGGGAGGAGTATATCCAAGGCTTACTTTAAAAGTAACCTAACAACAATTGAAGTGGTAGGGATGAAATTCCAAATTGTCTTGAATTGTTCTATTGATGAGAATAAGTTATTCACAGTAGGTCATCATATGATATTATTGTTACTATGTACAATGTTCTTCTGGTTCTACTCATTTCACTTTGCCTCAGTTCATATAAATCTTTCTAGGTTTTTTCTGAGAGTATCTATCTTGTCATTTCTTATAGCACAATAATATTCCACCACAATCATTACAACAAATTTTTCAGCCATTCCCCAATTAATGGACATCCCCTTAATTTCCAAATCTTTGACACCATTAAAATAGCTGCAATAAAATATTTTTGTGTATAGGTCTTTTTCCCTTTTTCTAATCTCTTTGGGATATTAACCATCATTTCTGGAATAGTTTGGGATGGTGATTATAGGATTTGTTGGGGGGGAGGGGTGGAAAGGATGAAGGCAGGGAGGCTTATAAAAGGGTGTTAAGCATGGACAATTATTCCAGAAAATTCTTTCTCCTATAGTATAATTTAAAATTTTATCTTTAGAAAGTCACAAACTTTCACTTTCAATACCAGTATGATGAGAGGAATGACTCTTAAAAAACCCTTGGGGACAGAGCTTCCATTTGGAATCCTAATAGACCTCTGGAAAACAACAACAACACAGTGTAGTCTCAGAAAACTTCAATTACCACTTTATTTCATGTACCCCACATTATAGGAATATGTCATTTATATATTCCATAATTCAACAAACTCCTATTAAGTGCTTATAATAGAATGTAAGTTTCCTGAGAGTAGAGATGTTTTATTTTTGTCTTTGATCCCCCATAACTTTCCAGTCTGCACCATGAACTGTAATTGATATTTGGAACTGAATGTTCCATAGGCATCTCAAACTCAGCATGTCCAAAATAGAACTCATCGTTCCTCCAAAACACTTTTCTCTTCCAAATTTTCCTATTATCATCAAGGGTACATATATCTAAGTTCCATAAATGTTGACTGATTAAGGCATACTCTGTGCCAGGCACTGTGGTAGGTACTGAAAAAGCAATGAAAAAAAGAAAAAGTTCCTATACTTAAGGAGAACTTTCTACCAAGTGGGCGTGTGGGGATACATGCACAGGAAAACAAATACAAAATATATACTGAGAAAGTCATATCTAGCATGGAGAAAGGATCTGGTGACTTGGGATTTGGATAGGATTCCTGTAGCAATAGTATCTAGAGATGAGCCTGGGAGGGAATGAGGGATCTTATGGAGCAGAGGTGAAGAGGAAGCAAACACATTCCAGGAACAGGGGGCAATCTCTGTGATGCCATTGAGATGGCTATGGAATGTCACAGGGGTAGAGGAGGTTGGGGAGCAAGTAGTTCAGATTCACTGCAAACTCTCACCAGTTTCATGTACCTGGAAAGAAAAACCTAAAATATAAATCTGGAAATGTATTGTATCTTTTACTTATTTATTTTTTTTTACCAACTTGGTACATTCTAGAAGAATCATCATCAGTAATGAATGTTTTGGCCATAGCAGATATTAAAGACTTAAGTTCTTGAGGGATAGTGGTCTTAAAGGAAGCATCTACCCTACTGAAATCAGAAGTTCTTTTTTTTTCTTTTAGGAGGGGGAAGGCTGGGTAATTGGGGTTAAGTGACTTGCCTAAGGTCACACAGCTAGTAAGTGTAAAGTGTCTGAGGCTGGATTTGAGCTCAGGTCCTCCTGACTCCAGGGTTGGTGCTCTAATCACTGTGCCACCTAGCTATCCCAAAAGTTCTTAATGTATTTCAGAGATGATAATCTTGACTGACTAACTCATAACATTCTTCTCAGAAACCAAAATATTTTAGACCATTTCAATTATAGACCAGTTAAATGAGAAGATTTAACTAAGAAATGTCTTGTAAATTCTAGTGTCAGATGATTTCTGAGGGTATCTGGATATTTTCCCAGAAGGCTATTGATAGCCTATACATTTTGTACTCTCCCTAGACATCAACCATGATATTAGTGCTCCTCTTTGAAAACAAAGGATGAACAAGTTAGGAAAGCATTAAAGAGGGTGATGATTGATCCTTCTCCATATTGTCTGTCATGATGCCCAATTCCAGTCATGCACTGCAAATTGCCTATTGCATATTTAGAATTGGATTCCAGAAATATCTTAAAGTCAACATGTCAAAAACTCTTCCTTCAGCCTTGCCTTCCTCTGACCTCCTCTCCTCCTGTTGAGGACACCAACTTGCTTGCAGACACCCAAGCTTGTAACTTCAACATCATCATCCTCTCATTCTTACTCATGGCTACAAAATTGCCAAATCTCAACTTTTAAACTTTCAAGATATCTTCCATATATATTCCAGTATCTCCCATATACATCTCCTTCTTTTCATTCATACAGCTACTACCCTAGTTCAGGGCTTTCCCCTGGGCTCATCACTTTTCTCCTGGAATGCTGTAATAGATTCCTAATTGGTTTCCCTGCCTCAAGTCTCTCTCCACTCTAATGTAACACCACCCCCCACCCCCACCGGAAAGCAGCCAAAGTCCTCTTCCTAGAGTATAAGTCTGACTAGGTCACTCCTGTTCCCCCTCCAGTCCTCCATTCAATAAACAGCCAATGGCAATTCCTTTTGGAACAAACATAAACTCTTCATTTTGGCATTTTAAAATCTTTAAAATGTTTCTGCTTCCTACATATTGCTCCCTCTACACACTCTGTGATATCCTGTTTGCTGTTCCCCATGTTACTCCAAGTCCTCTAGCTGTTCCTCATCCCTGGAATGCACTCTCTCTTCACCTCTGACTCTTGAAAACCCTGGTTTCTTTCAAGACTTTGCTCAAAGACCTATCTCCTTCATAGAGCCTTTCCTAATTTGGCCAGCTACTACTCTCCCTCCTCAAAGAATTTCATATATGTTTTGTATATATTCTGAATATGCATACATATATATGTCTATTCACATACAGGTACATATACACGTATACATACATATATGCGTGTTTTGTCACTTTCTGGCACAAATAAGTGCTCAGTAAATACTTGCTGGCTTAAGAGATTGACAACATTTTATTGTGGGGTCATTAGTTCTTTAGCTGATGGTTCCTTCAATTCAATTTCAAGAAAGTATTTGCTGGAGCATTAGAAAGTCTTCCCTTTCCCCTCTCCCCCTGACTCCCCAGTAATACACAGACAAAAATGAAACTGCGTTTCCTTAAGGAGCTTACAATTGCCTGGCTAACAATACAACCTAGCATAGGACTTTGAGTTAATGCTTCCGTTTTTTTGTAAGGACAGAATGCTTAAATGAGTTTGTGAAAATTCTAAAGAAGTAAAATATTTCCTCCCGAAAGCAAGGTTGTAAAATTCCTTTCTTTTATCTAAATGTATTATGTAACATGTCCCAAATGCATAATGCCGTCAATATGGGAGGCAATAACTTTGAATCCTGGCCTTAATGCTTGCAAGCTTTGAATTAGATGTTTTTCTCAGTCTCTGTTTCCACATCTGGGAAATGGGAATGAAGGCATGCAAAGGTGTGCTGGAGTCAGTTTGTTACTGGATTGTGAGAGCCTTGACAATTTAGCAAACATGACAGTGCTTGATTTATTGTTTTGTTGATTAGAGAAAATATGAAAAATGTAGACTAAACTGAAAACTATATTATGCTTGATGTTTGATTTTTTTTTCTTTTTCCAGAGTGGGGTGGGGTGAGGTGGTATAGGAATGGGAGGGAAGAGCCAATTGTTAAACATTTATCAGTGCAGTCCAGAAGGCATGTATCTCACCTATCTCCTATCTCCTATGAGAGAAGGGCTTCATAAACCTTAACTTGCTATAGAAACGGGAGGTTGTACTATTCGTTGGAAGGTGTTCCACAGACTCTGGGGAGGTAGAAGTCTCCCTCCCAATGACAGGAGCGGTGATGGAGGACTTTCCTCTCCTTTTCAGTTTGTGGTACCTTGCTTGAAGAGGTGGAAGGGAAGAACTAGGCTTGGACAGACACATAGGGTACACGGAGATGGCTGAGGATAAAAGCAAATGCCAAGTCTAGTCAGTCGTTAGATGAGGGTGAAATAGCAATAGCATAAATAATAAAGATAATAATGCCACAATTTTCACCTAAAATTATAAGGTGGGAACAGACGTAGATTGGTTTGTAGTTTCTTCGAATGGATCTTTATAAGAAACATACACAATAAAAAAACACAATTACCTTCTATTTGTATTGCAAAACTACAGATAATAACCCTTTACCACATTCTTTTACAAAAGAAGAGAATACCATCTTAGGCTTTTATTCATTTTTATCCCATCTTGGTTTCTTTTAGCCACTTCAAAGAAGCTTAGCTGCAGCTAGGCAGCAAACTTTTTTTTTTTGAGGGGATTCGTGGATGACGGGATCTATTATTTCATCATTGTAGAAACTCCCTCTATTCAGAATCCATGATTCATCTGTGACCTATGTTCTTAGGAAATTGTCTGGGCAAATGGATTGGTTAAATACTTGACCAGGTTAACACAACTACTAGATATCAATGGCTGCACTGGCACCTGGGTTTTCTGAATCTAACACTGGCATTCCATATATTATGCCCACAAGTCCCTTTCCTAATTTATAGTATCACATTGAGATGTAGCTATTAGTCTCCATAATTAATCTGAAAAAAAAAAACCATAAAACATGTAAAACTTTTAACCTTTACAACCTATTATTGCACCATTTTCCTACCCCTCCCCAACCTACTCTCCTTGCCAAAGTCTTCCTCTGTAGTACATGATAATAACTCTTTTTAAAAAATATTATTTATTTTGAACATTTAAAAGTTTTGAGTTTCGGATTCTCTCCCTCTCTCCCACCCTCTGAGAGAGCAAACATTTTGATATCAATTATACAGGTAAAATTATGCAAAACATAATTCCTCATTAGCCATTTCATAAAAGAAAGAATGAAAAGGGAAGGAAGGAAAGTAGGAAGGAAAGAAGGAAGGAAGGAAGGAAGGAAGGAAGGAAGGAAGGAAGGAAGGAAGGAAGGAAGAGAGGGAAGGAAGGAAGGGAGGGAGGGAGGGAAGGAGGAAGGGAGGAATGAAAGAAAGGAGGAAGGGAGGGAGGGAGGAAGGAAGGAAGGGAGGAAAGAAGGAAGGAAGGAACGAAGAGAGGGAAGGAGGGAAGAAAATTATATTTCAGTTTGCACTCAGAGATAATTAGTCCTCTCTTTGGAGGTAGGTAGTATTTTTTCATCATGAGCCCTTCTGGAATTGTCTTGGATCATTGTATTGATGAGAGTAGCCAAGTCTTTCACAGTTGATCATCATTACAACATCGCTGTTACTGTGCAAAACATCTCCCAGTTCTCACTTTACTTTGTATCATTTCATGTAGGTCTTGACATGTTTTCCTGAAACTATCCCCCTTGTCATTTCTCATAGCCCAATAGCATTCCATCACAATCAGATGCCACAGCAGGTCCAGCTATCTCCTTACTGTTGAGCATTCACTTCATTTCGATTCTTTGTCGCCAGAAAAAGAGCTGCTATAAATATGAATAAATATACATGTATGTATATATAACATATATATGTATGTGCATCTGTATATATTACATCCTATGTGTATTGTATGTATGTATGTATTATACTATATGTATTATATTACATATAAGTCTTTTTCCTTTAGGGTAGAGACCTAGTAGGGGTATAGCTGGGTAAAAAGTTATGCAGAGTTTTAACATCCTTTGGGCATAGCTCCAAATTGTTCTCCAGAATGGTTGGATCAGTTCACTACTCCACCAGCAGTTTATTGGTTAGTGTGCCAATTTTCCCTTATCCCCTTTAGCATTTATCATTTCTGATGGATGAGAGGAGGCATCACATAGCTATTTTAATGTACATTTCTCTTATCAGCAGTGATTTAGAGTATTTTTTCCATATAACTATAGGTAGCACCAGTTTCTTCTTCTGAAAACTGCCTGTTTATGTCATTTGACCATTTGTCAATTGGGGAATCATTCCTATTTGTATAAATTTGATTCAATTCTATACACTCTCTCTATATATATATATGAGAAATATGTCCTTTATCAGAGAAACTTACTGTAATTTTTTTTATATTACTTCAATGTCTATAGTACTTTTAGCAAAATATAGTTTCCTTGATTAGACCTTTCAGTTGTCTATTTTTACTTTTGCTTTGTCTGAGATCATGATTGCCACCCCTGTTCTCTTCATTTCAGTTAAAGCATAAAAGACTCTGCTCCAGCCCTTCATTTCAATTGTGTGTGTTTCTGTACCAAGTGTGTCTCTTGTACACAACATATTGTTGGGTTCTAATTTCTGATCCATTATGCTATTCACTAACATTTTATTGGTTGGCTTATCCCAATCACATTCACAGTTATGATCACTAAATGTGCATTTCTCTCCATTCCATTTTCTTTGGTTTATCCTTCTCTTTCTCTTTTTATCCTGTCCCTCAGAAGTCTATCTTGCTTCTGACAATTTCGTCCTCCAATCCACCTTCTCCCTTAACACTCCCCAACCCCCATCAATATCTCACATCTCTTTCTTCTCCTATCTACCGATTGGTAACTCTGAGTGTGCATATATGTATGTGTATATATGTATGTATATATGTATTGGCTATGTATTGGATAGAGGGTTGGGTCTGAAGTCAGGAAGATTCATCTTCCTGAATTCAAATCTGGCCTCAGACACTTACTAGCTGTGTGACCCTAGGAAAGTCATTTAACACTATTTGCCTAGGTTCCTCATCTGTAAAATGAACATCTGTAAAATGAAAGACATGGCAAACCACTCCAGTATCTTTGCCAAGAAAACACCAAATGGGGTCACAAAGAACCAGACACAATTGAAATAACTGAACAACTCTCTGTCTCTATTTCTCTCTCCCCCCAATTCCAATGAGAGTGAGGTTTGAGCATAGCCTACAACCTCCCCATTTGTCCTCCACGATGAAAGCTCTTCCTTGAATGCCTCTTTTATGTGAATAAATTCTACCTTTCCCTTCCTTCTTCTCCCAGTACATCCCTCTTTCTCACCTTTACATTTTTTTTTTGTGGAGATCATATCAACATAATAGATTCATTCCTATGCCCTGTGACTATGCAGACTCCTTCTAACTGCCATAATAATAATAAAGCTCTTAGGAGTTACATGTACCATCTTCCCACATAGGAATATAAACAACTCCATTGAGTTCTTTATGATTACACTTTCATGTTTTCCTTTTAATACTTCTTTTGAGTCGTTTAGTTGAATGTCAAGCTTTTTATTCAGTCCTGGTCTTTCCATCAGGAATATTTGCAAGTCCTATATTTTATTAAATATACATTTTTTCCCTGAAAAATTAGACTATACTCAGTTTTACGGGGTGGGGTTATCTTGGTTGTAATTCTAGCTCCTTTGTCTTCTGGAATATCATATGCCAAGCACTCTGCTTCTTTATTGTTGAAACTACTAATTCTTATGTGATACTGACTATGGTTCCATAAAATTGCAATTGTTTCTTTCTGGCTACTTTCAATATTATTTTGTCGACCTAGTAGTTCTGGAATTTGACTATAATATTGCTGGAAGTTTTCGTTTTGGGATCTCTGTCAGGAGGTGACTAGTGGGTATTTCAATTTCTATTTTACCTTCTGAATCTAAGATATAAGGTCAGTTTTCCTTCATAATTTCTTGAACTATAATGTCTATATTCTGTTTTGGTAGTTCAATAATTCTTAAATTATCTCTCCTGGATCTGTTTTCCAGGTCAGTTGTTTTCCAATCATATATACCACATTTTCTTCTATTTTCCCCTTCTTTTGATTTTGTTTTATTTTTTTCTTGATGTCTTATGAAGTTATTAGTTTTAACTTGCCAAAGTTTAATTTTTAAGGACTTCAGTCAGATTTTGTACCTCTTTTTTTCTATTTGACTAATTCTGCTTTCGAAGGAATTCTTTTCTTTTACCATTCGGCCAATTCTGTTTAAGGTGTTATTTTCTTTAGTATTTTTTGTGCCTCTTTTATCAGGCAGCTGATTCACTTTTCACAATTTTCTTGCATCACTCATTTATTTTCCCAGTTTTTGTTATGCCACTCTTATCTCTCCCTTTTTAAAAAGACTTCCAGGGATCCTTGTTGGATTTAGTTCCAATTTGTGTTTTTCTTTGAGGCTTTGCTTGTAGCTGTTCTCATATTGTTGTCTTCATCTAATTGGTTTTCCCTGCTGTTATAGTAGTTGTAATGGTAACATTCTGTTGTTGATGTTTGCTCATTTTTGTAGACTAGTTCTTCACTTTGAGCTTTCTGTTAATGTTATGGTCTGCTTACCTGAGGAGGGGAGGCTCTGTGCCAAACGTCAGGCTTTTTCTTGCTGCTGGTTTCAGAGCTAGTCCTGGGGGGTGCCCCAAGTTTTCATTGCTTCCAAGGCGGTATTATCCTGGGGGAGGTCTGGTCACTGCTCTCCTGGTCTGTGCTTTGGTCTTTACCCAGAAATGACCCCTTCTCCCCTGAAGCCACAAGTACTAGTACTCCTCTTGGCCTTGGAACCATGACTAGGGACCCTGCTCCCTTGTGACCCATTGCAAATGCTCCTCTCAACCCTCGAACTACAACCCAGAATACTTATGAGAAATAGAGTTACCAATAATTTCTAGCAAAGGGCTCATCGTAGGCTTTTTCTGACCAACCCCCTTATCATCTCTGGGCCAAGAGCTCCTGAAGGTATTGCTGCTGTTGCTACTTTCACAGCTCCCTTTAAGGCCCACCACTCATGGTCCTACTTGTGCTCTTGCCACCTCCCCACCCTGGTCTTATAGACCTCTCTTTCATACCTACTAAATTGTCTTAGGCTGAAAAAAATATCTTCCTCTGAACTTTGTTGCTTCTGCTGCTCCAAAATTTGATTTGAGGCATTTTTTTAAAGTTGTTTGGAGAAGAATGTTGGGAGACTTTAGCTGGGTCCCTGCCAGTACTTTGCCATTTTGATTATGCCTCCCCAGTATACAATAAGTCCTTTAAAAACATTTTTCTTTTTCCTTTTTGGAGGGCAGTTGGGGTTAAGTGACTTGCCCAAGGTCACATGGCTAGTAAGTGTTAAGTGTCTGAGGCCGGATTTGAAATCAAGTCCTCCTGACTCCAGGGTCGGTGCTCTATTCACTGTACCACCTAGCTACCCCTTAAATAATTCTTTTTTTTTTTCTTTTTTTTTTTTTTAAACAAATACTTTATTAACTTCTGTTTTACATCATTCATTTCCGCCAGATTGAGTTACAATCATTTTCCCCCCATTATTCCCCTACCCAACCTCCCAGAATAGCAGTCCCACAGGATATCTCTTCCTCCAATCTGCTCTCTCCCATACCTTCTCCCATACCCCCATCGACTTTTCCATTACAGGAAGATGAATCTTTGTGTCCCAATGCCTGCACATCTTATCTCTCAATTATAGGCAAAAGAGTATTAATAATAGTATTTATATATATATTTGAAACATTTAATCTTACGACCTCGAATTTCAGATCCATCTCCTTCCTCCCTTGTCACCCATTCCTTCTTGGGATATAAGTAATTCAGTATATGTTGTACATGTCTAGCTATGCAAAACATTATCATAGTAGATATATTGTACAAGGCTGCTTATAATTCTCTCCCACTCATCCCACCCCCAACCTGGTCCATTCCCTACTTGATCCTGTCCCTCTTCTATAGTGGTACTTCCAACCTCCCCTCCCCCCAAGGATGCCCTCCCATCCATCATCTCTCCTCTCATCCCCCTTCCCCCTATCCTGCTGCAGGTTGAGATATCCCATTTAGTATGTATGTCATTTTCTACCTGAACCAAATTCAATGTGAATGTGGTTTTGCCTTTTTAGCCTTCCTTATTTTCCCCCTCCTTTGCACCCACTTCCCCTACATGAGATAGTTTACCCTACCATGTCTCTCCCCATCTCCTCTTGCCACTTTCCTCTCTCACCTCATAATTTCATCCCTTGAGTAATCTCCCTTCCCAACAATATCAACCTATGCCCTCTATCCATATATAACTGTAACCATATACACACACATTCACATATGTATTCGTATGACCACACCCCCTTCTTCCATTATTTTCATAGTGGAAAAGATATCATCAGTCACAGATATTGCTTTTCCATATAGGAATGTAAATAGTTCAACTTTGATAAGTTCCTTTTGATTTCTTTTCCCTAATTACCTTCTCCGGCATCTCTTACTTCTTGCGTCTGGATGTCAAATTTTCTATTCAACTCTGGTTTTTTCCTCAAGAATGCTTGAAAGTCCTCTCTTCCACTGAATGACCATATTTTCCCCTGAAACAAAATACTCAGTTTTGCTGGGTAGGTGACCCTTGGGTTCATTCCCAGTTCTTTTGCCCTCTGGAATATCATATTCCATGCCCTTCGATCCCTCAGTGTAGAAGCTGCAGGTCCTGGGGCCATTCTGATTGTGTTTCCACAATATTGAAATTGTTTCTTCCTGGCCGCTTGTAGTATTTTCTCCTTGATCTGGGGATTCTGGAACCTGGCTATAATATTCCTGGGAGTTTTCTTTTTGGGATCTTTCTCAGGAGGTGATCGGTGGATTCTTTCAACCTCTATTTTGCCCTCTGGATCTAAAACATCAAGGCAGTTTTCCTTGAGAATTTCTTGAAGGGTGATTTCTAGGTTCTTTCCTTGATCATGTCTTTCAGGTAGTCCAATAATTTTTAAATTGTCTCTCCTGGATCTATTTTCCAGGTCAGTGGTTTTTCCCATGAGATATTTCACATTGCCTTCTATTCTTTCATTTGTTTGCATCTGTTTAACAGCATCTTGATTTCTCATAAAGTCACTAGCTTCCATTTGCTCCAGTCTAACTCTGAAGGAATGAATCTCCTCAGTGAACTTTTGAGATTCTTTTTCCATCTGGCAAATTCGACTTTTTAAGGCATTCTTCTCCTCAATGCCCTTTTAGGCCTCCTTTGCCATTTGAGCTAGTCTATTTTTTAAGGTGTTGTTTTCCTCAGTCAGGCTGTTGACCCTCATTTCATACTTTTCCTGCATCCTTCCCATTTCTCTTTCTAATTTTTCCTCCACTTCTCTTATTTGATTTTTAAAGTCCTTCTTAAGGTCCTCTATGGCCTGCAACCCCTCATGTTTTCCCCTGGGGCTTTTGGAGCAGGACTTCTGACCTCACAGTCCTTTTCCTGCTCTATGCCCCCCAAAATAGGAGTCTAGGGTTGCATTTTTCTGTTTCCTTTGCCTTGGCATGTTGCCACTTAATTACTTGACTTTTGGGCTTGTTGCCACACTATGGCTTTAAGGCCAGATAGAGGAATTTTCGTCCCAAACGTGTGGGGGCAACTTCCGTTTCTGGCAAGCTGTAAACCCACCCACAACTTCCACCCTAGATCACAATCCAGATCCAGGGAGGTTAAAGCAAGAGCGATTACCCCCCAAGACTGATCGCTGGATCTCCCCACAATTTGTAGGCTGGGAGCCGGAAATGCCTCTGAAAACTACACAGTGGTGTGTCTCCTCAGCAGCTTCTAGCCCCCAGGGGAGGGAGCTGACGCATTCCCAAATACAGGTCCCAAAGTCCATAGGACACTAACCTCTTACTTTGTCCTAGGCAAGTCTATGTTGATAATTCTGGCGTCTCCACAGTTCCTGGTGTTCTGGGGTTCCTCCAGCCGGCTGCTGGCCCTGCCGCCCTGGGGCTAAAACCTTGGCTCACGTGGACCTGGGCTCGGCTCGGCTCCTGCGCTCTGCGCGCTGCCAGCTCCCAGACCACTGCGCTGGTCCTTCCTGCAGGGTGCTGGGCTGTCCTCAGCGGGAGGTTAGCTTCTCTGTGTTGTTCTGTGGGTGCTGGGGCTCCAGAAGATTTTCAGAATCCTTTTTTACATAGTTTGTGGAGAATCTGGGGGCAGAGAGGCTTGGACGAGCTGTTTCTACTCCGCCATCTTGGCTCCGCCCCCCCCCTTAAATAATTCTTAAAAGAATGGTGTTCTGTCTTGGGAAAGAGTGGAAGGAAAAGTGGGAAAAGTCACTTTCCTTTGTACTTCCTTCCAACTGAGAAAAAGATCCAGTAGGTGGTGGTCGTGAGCTGTGTACTTGGCAGGTACAGATGGCAAGTGGTACTGCAAAGCAATAGATTATTTAACATTCATTAGGCATATACCGTGTACCCGGAACTGTGCTTACTTCTAAGGAGAGAAGAAAAGAGGAGAATGTCAGTCACTAGCCTCAAGGATCTTACCATCTAGAGGGGGAAGCAAACTGCCAACAAGTATCTACCAAGCAAGCTATGTAGATAAATAGGATAAATAGGAAATTGGAATAAAAAAGAAATAGGGAAGGCTTCCAATAAAAGAAGGGATTTGAGTTGGGATGTATAGGAAGCCAGGGAGGTCAGTAGTTGGAGAGGAGGAGGAAGTGTGTTCCAAGAATGGGGGACAGTCAGAGAAAATATTCAAATCTGAGAAATGTAATGTTTTGTTCATGGAAAAGCCAGGAAGCCAGTGTCACTGGATGGAAGAGTGTATTCTGAGGAGTGAAGCATAAGCAGCCTGGAAAGGTAGGAAGGGCCTAGGTTATGAAGGCTTTAAATATCAGAGTAGTTTGTATTTGTTCCTAAGGAAATAGAAAGCCACTGGAGTTTAGTGGGGTGTGTGTATGGGGATGTATGAAATGATCAGACCTTCATTTAAGAAAATCACTTTAGTGGCTGAATAAAAGATGGAATGCAATGAGTATGTGGGATATTTAAGGCAGGTAGACTGACTAGCAAGGTATTGCAGTAGTTCAGGTGTGAGATGATGAGGGCCTGCCCTGGAGTGGTGGCATGTATGAGAGGAGACAAGGTGGGTGCATTAAAAAGATGTTCCAAAGGTGAAATGAACAGGTCTTGGAATCAAATTGAATGTGGGGTGGGAGGCAAGATGGTAACAGGAGGCTGAAGTGAGTCCCTACTTCCTAAGCCAAAGATTTGAGTTATGGTAACAACCACAGCCAAAATCATTTTTAAAAATGCTTATATGGAATAGGAAATAACATATCCAATTAGTCAGAATAATAATGGCAGTTCATGTATGAATTGGAAGATACTGTAAGACCTTAAGCTAAAAGTCACCTCCACAGAATCTGGCAAATTTTAAAATCCACATGGAAGAGTGAAAAATAATTTCTTCAGTTCTATAGAAATATCAGAAAAGGCTTGAGTATCCTCTGACATGTTATTGTTATCAACACACATTTGCACTTTATACCTGTTCTTCACACTCAATAACTGTGTTAAGATCCCATCCCTGGGATCTTCAGAGAAGGAAATCAGACAGTAGGAAGAATGCAACAGTGGTGAGGGAGGAAAATTCCTGTTCACCATCAAAAAGCAAGTCAACAGTAGATTTTAAAAATAATACTATTTGTTCTATTGGCTATTCAAGTTAGAATTAGTTTGTTTTAGAGGGCAGAGCTTCCTGAACAACCCATCTGTCAGTCATCGAATGTATTTAAAGAGACACTCAGACTTTGCAACTCTGGTGAGGGGAGAGAAGAATGTAAGCTCCTTGAGGATAGGAAATTTTTCCTCTTTTTCTTTGTCCCAGTATCTAGAATAGCATCTGGTACACAGTAGATGCTTTTATAAATTATTGTTGAATTTAATTGAATTAGAAATCAGAGATTCTTGGTGTGTATTAAGACTGAAATGTACTACTTTTTTGTCCTTGTGTAAGGCATTTTTTAAATCCTATATTTCCTTTCTGTATGTCTATGTGATCAGTGACTTCATGGTAGGGGAGGGGGTAAGAAGGAAGGGAAAGAGTCAGATACTGTCATTGTTTGTCCTTCATTCTCAAAGAGAACCAATGACATTAGGGAGGTGACATCATAACTTGCAAGTGACTTGGATTTAAGTGAGGCAGGGCTATGTGAAGTCACCATTCTCACTATCTCCTCTAGAGCAATTGGTTCAGTGACAAGATATAGATCAAGAAGACTAGAGATGGTCCCAGATGCTAAGGTCTTTCCCAGATCTCAATTAGTCTGAGGCAAAAACCATAAAGGCTAGGTAAGAAAAGAGGAGAAGAAGAGCCTCTTTTACCTAGTCAAAAAAGAAAAATCAATCTGGGAAGGAAAGACCCTCAGGGTTTCTGGCCAAAACAGAAACAATTGTTATTTACCCTCACTCTGAGCCATCAGAGCCCAAACAATGACCAAAGGAGGCTTGGGCTGGCACCTATTGCTGGTCACTATATGAGAGCCAGAGTGATTTGAGTTTAAGGTATGGTCCTTAAAAAATAAATCTAGCCTCAAAACCCCAAGATATCTTGCCAGATTTCAGTGATCAAACCTTGTGAGCAAAACTTACATTGTCAACTTCTTGAAGACTGGGCCTGTATTATGTCTGTCATCTGGAATCCCACAGTCACCAGAACGGGATTAAACATACAGTGATTATTCAGTAAAAACTGGTGATGATGAATGATGATAATGATGAGGTAGGCTGTAACAACTTGCTAAACTCATCCTAAAGAATTCAGGCTTGGAAAAAAGGAAACAGTGTATAGTCTCCAGTTCAGGTAGATGGTCTGCCCATTAAAGATTATGTTCCTTTCTTTCTCTCTCATCACCACCAGATATGTAAGTATAGCAGAAGGAGATACAGGCTTATAGTCAGGAAGACCTGGTTGCACATCTGACTTCCAATACTTATTGTGTGGCTATGAGCAAGCTGCTTAATTCTATGAGCCTTTGTTTCCTCATCAGTAAAATGGAGTTAATGATACCCATGATACCTACCCTATAGAATTGTGAGAGAATTCCATTAGTGAATAGGTTCAAAACCTTTCGAAATCCAGAAACATTTTAGAAATGTCAGCTATTTTTTATTAAGGCATGATCTTTTGCTTGTTTTTGCTTTGTAGAAATTTCCATATAGAAAGTCTGATGATCAAAGGCAAAGATGGCTTGTATAGAAGAATATCTTTGAAAATATTTCCTTCTTAGTTATAGGCAAAACTGGACAAACTCTTTTGTTTTTTCATTTAAAATTTTCTTTTATTCTTTCTGGTTTTCTTTTTTCTATTATTTATCTATTATTATTTTATCTATTATATACTTATTCTTAACAAATATCAAATGGAACAAATACGTTATTGAATAGGAGGGGATTGAACTTGAATCTGTGAACCTCTATGACTCTAGAGCTTGCTTTTCTTTTGACATATATAATATATTGAGCAAGTGGCTTTCAAAGTTGACCTGCTTGTTTGGGATGCCCTCTAGTCTGTTGTTCTCTTCTTCTTCTTCTTTTTTCCTTTTTAGAGGGGGGAATGAAGGTAATTGGGGTTAAGTGACTTGCCCAAGGTCACAGTGCTAGTAAGTGTTAAGTGTCTGGGGCCCCAGATTTGAACTCAGGTCCTCCTGACCCCAGGGCCAGTGCTTTATTCACTGCGCCACCTCGCCGCCCCTCTCTTCTATTTCTTTAAAGGGAAGAGAACAAGGACTTACTAAGCACTAAGTTCTTTACAAAATTGTGCCTTTTGTAATTCTCACAGCTCTAAGAAGTAAGTGCTATTATTTTCCTCGTTTTACAATTGGGTAAACTGAGGCAGGCAGCAACTAAGTGAATTGCTAAGGGTCACACAACTAGTAAGTGTCTGAGGCTGGATTTGAACTCAGGTCTTCCTAATTCTCCTTGAGACCTATACCTAACTCCCTTCCTTCTCCTACTTTGTTCCTTCAATACTGAAAAAGAAAATAATTTCTTTAAAAAATTTTGACACAAATATTCATAGTCAAGAAAAGCAAATTCCCTCACTGTCCATGTTCAAAAATGTATGTCTCATGCTGCATTTTGAGACCATCATCTCTATATCAAGAAATAACATGTTTCATTATTGGTCCTCTGAAATAATGGTTAGTCATTACATTGATTAAACACTCAAAATTGTCTTTTCTTTACATTATTGCTATTATCGTATAAATTGTTCTTCTGCGTCTGTTCACTTTAGTCTACATTATTTCATACAAGTATGCAGGGGACCTGGTATATACTTCAAAAACCTCACACAGCATTTCTTTATGTCCAGGATGCTAGGGAGCTGCTTTTTAGAGAATCATGAAGATGTACAAGGAAAATGATTTGATAACACAGTCTATGCCTAGACAATGCTGTAACTGGTTCTGGTCTTCTAACCTTATATTGAAGAAGAGGCTCTTTGGTAGGCTGTGGAGTCATTAAAAAAGTCCTGTCGAGCTTCAGCCACTCTCTTTGCCTTATTCAGTTCTGGACGATACCATTGAATCTTTTTCAGAAGCAGCTAAGTGGCACAAGGATAAAGTAGTAAACCTAAAGTTATGAAGATCTGAGTTCAAATCCTGCCTCAGATACTCTGTGATCCTGGGCAAATCACTTTATCTCAATCCATCATAGTTTTTCTTTTATTTTTTTCCAAATGCTTTATTAACTTCTGGTTTACATCATTCATTTCCATCAGATTTTGAGTTACAATTTTTCCCCATTTTCCCCCTACCCACCACCCCAGAATAACAGTCATACAGGATAACCCCTCATCCAATCTGCTCTCTCCCATCTCTTCTCCCATACCCCTTCAAGTTTTCCAGTAGGGTGAGGTGAATCCCCGAGCCTCATTGCCTGCACATCTTATCTCCCAATTATATGCAAAATAATATTAATCATAGTATTTATATATTTTTAAAAAATTGATTTTAAAAGGAAGATAAGCAACTCAGTATATGCTGTACATAAGTAGCTATGCAAAACATTACCATAGTAGATATATTGTAAAAGACTGACTATATTTCCCTCCCTCCCATCCCACCTTCCACCTTGTCCACTTCCCATCTTGATCCTGTCCCTTTTCAAAAGTGGGTGCTTCCAACATCCCTCCCCCCCAGCCTGCCCTCCCCTCCACCACCTTCCCCCATACTCTTCCCCCCCACACTCCTGTAGGGTGGGAACCTTATTTAGTATGCATGTCATTCTCTCCCTGGTCCAAATTCAATGAGAATAAGGTTTTGCCTTTTTGAATTCCTGTTCTTTCCCTCTCTTGCAACCACCTTCCCCTGCCTCCTCTACACAAGACAGTTCACCCCATTGTCTCTCCCCACTCCCCCTCACCACATTACTCTCTCACCTCTTAACATCACCTTTTAAGTATCATCCCTTCCTATTAAATTCGACCTGTGCCCTCTGTCTATGTATACCTGAAAACATATATACACAATTCACATATGTATTCATATACCCATATACAATTCTTCAACTATTTTCATACTGATAAAAGTTTCATCAGTTACAGTTATTGTTTTTCCCCTGTGGAAATGTAAATAATTCAACTTTGATGAGTTCATAGTGATTTCTTTTCCCTGTTTACCTTCTCAAGCATCTCTTGCTTCTTGTATCTGAATGTCAAATTTTCTGTTCAACTCTGGTTTTTTTCCTCAAGAATTCTTGAAAGTCCTCTAATCCACTGAATGACCATATTTTCCCCTGATACATGATACTCAGTTTTGCTGGGTAGGTGATTCTTGGTTTTAATCCCAGGTCCTTTGACCTGTGGAATATCATATTCCATGGCCTTCAATCCCTCAGTGTAGAAGCTGCCAGATCCTGTGTTAACCTGATTGTGTTTCCACAATATTGAAATTGTTTCTTTCTGGCTGTTTGTAATATTCTCTCCTTGATCTGGGAATTCTGGAACCTGGCTACAATATTACTAGTTTTCTTTTTAGGATCTTTTTCAGGAGGTGATCTGTGAATTCTTTCAATCTCTATTTTGCCCTCTGGTTCTAAAACATCTGGGCAATTTCCCTTGAGAATTTCTTGAAGGATGATTTCAAGGTTCTTTCTTTGGTCATGGCTTTCAGGTAGTCCAATAATTTTTAGATTGTCTCTCCTGGATCTATTTTCCAGGTCAGTGGTTTTTCCCATGAGATATTTCACACCACCTTCTATTCTTTCATTTGTTTGGATCTGCTTAATAGCATCTTGATTTCTCATAAAGTTACTAGCTTCCATTTGCTCCAGTCTAATTCTGAAGGAATGAATCTCCTCAGTGAGCTGTTGAGATTCTTTTTCCATCTGGCAAATTCAGCTTTTTAAGGCATTCTTCTCATCATTGCCTTTCTGAGCCTCTTTTGCCATTTGAATTACTCTATTTTGTAAGGTGTTATTTTCCTCAGTCAGGCTATTGACTCTCATTTCATACTTTTCTTGCATCTTTCTCATTTCTCTTCCCAATTTTTCCCCCACTACTCTTATCTGCTTCTTTTTTTCTTTTTTTTTTCAAAGTCAATCAATCAGCATTTATTAATTAACCAGATATTGTACTAGGTCCTAAGGATCCAAATAGAAAATGCCAGTCATCCCCCAGCATCTTGTCTTCCTCTTCCCCTTGACCTCTAATCCTTATCCTTCTTAGTTCTTTGTCAGACCATCGATTCTACACTGGTATGGTGACAGCAATAACCTAATCCCTCTCCATGCTCCCCACCTCCCACAAAGGGAAGGTTAGGATACTTTTCCTTAAAAGGTGTTGAAACATTCCTCTAGACTTGGCTGGCCCAGGGTACTAAGACCTCAGACTACAGATGGCACTTTGTCACCTAAGTACAAAGCACTCAGCTGAATCAGCTAAAGGGATTCTCAATGACTATCCTCACTTAAGATTCTTCTCTTGTTATCTTTTCTTACCAGTTAAATGACCTTTGGGTGTCGCATCAAATTCTAATATCAAACCTGACCTACCTGGGGACTAGCCAGAGTCATGCACTGCCCAGAATAATTAGTGTGGTCTTGCCAGATTGAAAGATTATAAACTCAGTCAAGTGGGGGAAGGTACAGTGCAGAGGAAGGTGACCCTATTCATGCTTCTTGTGACGCCTCTTCTGTGAGGTCTCACCCACATATACTGCTGGGAAATTAGAGAGTAAACTGCCTGTGGCCATTCACCAAGAAAAGAACAATGAGAGTATGCTCGGTGTCCTTTGGAACTGTACTTTGACCAGGTATGATGACACATGCCTTTAGTTGATGTTGCTGGGTGGGGTTGAAGCTGGTGAATTTCCTTTGTTCAGGAGTTCTGAGTTGCAATATGATTGAAGCCTATCTGGCTTGTCTGGCACTAAGTCTGGTACCAAAATGATGAGCCCCCAGGAGGAGAGGGTCACCAGGCTGCCTAAGAAAGGACAAACAAGTCCAGGTCAGAAAAAAATAAAGCAGATTAAAGGTCTTTGCCTATCGGTATCAGAATCAGACCTGTGAGTGGCTACTGCACTTCCAACCTAGGTGAGAGAGGGAGACTCAGTTTCAAAACAACAAAAAAACCACACTGTACCTTGAAGATAATTGTGCTAAACTGCATTTCAAGCCCTTGAGGATTGTTGGGCTTACCAGCCTACTAATTTAAGTGTCTTACTAGTGTTTCTCTAAAACTCAACTTACTTTCAAAGATGCCTAGAGGGACTGAATTGGGGGGGGATGAAAGGAAAGATTTTCCCCTCCTTAGAAAAGTACAAATTGAGAACCATTTGTGCTCACCTTTGCACTAGGCTTAGATGCCCTTGTATCAATAGTAGTTAATATCACCCAATTGTCTAGGAGGATACCTCGTGGGAAAAAAGGTTCATCCCAACTTTTAGGGAGTCATTTATGTAAAATGTTTGGTTTTAAATGAATTTTAAAAGACAGTATTGCTAAAACCAACAATCCTCAGTCCATGACCAGCCATTGAGGGGTTGCAAAAAGGACTCCAATAGTGAGTAAATGCAAATAAAGGCAGATCTCTAGCATTGTAGGACTGTCTACACTGTGCCAAAGAAACTGTTTGAATTTTGTTTTGTTTTGTTTTGTTTTGTTTTGTTTTGTTTGGAATTTGAGAGGCTAACTATGATTTTGCCAAATTGATTTTGTTGTGATTCTTTGGTGCAGACCATTAGGTGAGGCCCTTGAAAGGACATTGCTAAATTCTCATCAGGAGCACAGACACATCTCTGTATTGGAGATATGGACAGGGGTGGCTAGGTGGCGCAGTGAGCAAAAGCGCCGGCCTCGGAGTTGGGATGACCCGGGATCGAAACCGGCCTCAGAAAATGAGCACCCACACACAAACAATGACTAGCCGTGTAAGCAAGTTACTTAACCCCAACTGCTTATAAAAAAATTAAAAAAAAAAAAGGAGATATGGACGAATGTACCAATTGCACTGCATTTAATTAGCTGAGGACAGGCAAGGATGCTGCAACAGTTTAAAAAGTTTCTACTCTTACCCTTGATCTGTGAACTATGAACTATAACTCTTCTTCTTTGAAGCTTTCAGTGAGGAGCCCCTGAAGAGCAAAGAACTCCAGTTCCAGGAGCATTTCCCCACTCCCAGCAGAAAAGGCTACTGTTTGTCTATGGGAAATAGAGAAACATGTACTGGCCTAGACAAATTTCTGGCTTTGTTGTTTTTTATATTGCTTTGTGTCTTTTTCCCAGTGGTAGGAGCACTCACAGTTGTTGTTCATTTGTTCAGTCATGTCTCTTTGTGACCCCATGGACCATAGCACAGTAGGCCCTTTTATTCTGCACTATCTTCTAAATTCAGCACCCCCAATACTCCTATGCTGAACACAAGACAGCAATGGCATCACAGGCCCCTAGTAATCTTGAGTGGAGGTGAAAGCAATAGTGGAGAAAAAGTGCTCAGGCCTATAGCAACATTCTGTCCTACATTGGGCAGAAAAGCTCAGGCCCTAGTACTGGTAGTTGTTCTTTTCTGCCATGGGGGCAGCAATCCACCTTGGTGGAGTAGGCAGTAGGCAGGGGGCACATACTATTACCCAGATAATATTAGTGAGGAAATAACAAGCAGAGACTCAGGGGTACTGGTATGAGGGCAGTGAACAGAGATGCTGCTGCAGCAGGTAATGGATAAGCTCTTAGCAACAAGGGCAGCCCAGTGGCAGAAAAGTGGGAGCTGACATGTACCATGGCAAAAGGCACTATAGCCCATTAATTACTGTAACATAAAACACTGGTTCCTCCAAGTTGCAGCCAATACAACACCCAATGATCACTGTACCATTTTAACAAAGGGAGGGTCAAAGGATGCCATTATTGTAAAAGAGCTTGCTTTATGGCCACAAGGGGTAAGTGAAAGTGTTTAAGCAGCCTTGAAGATGAACAATCCCTCAGAGACCTCTTCTGGGGCAAAGATTTTTGTATCCCCCACCCCCTCCAATCCCTTGTATTCCCAGGTACCCAAAGAACACTAAGTGAATGGCAAACAAAGAGCAATTCTCCCTTATCTGTGATAAGAATTGGTGACTATGCAGGAACTGCATGATAAAAAGTGATAAACCTTTGTATAGCCCAGATGTTCCCAGTGTTGCTCCTGCTTGTGGTTATCTTTTTATACTGAGACCCACTATGAACTGAAAAGATTTGGTATCACCCACTACACGACCCCAATTGTTTAGTCCCGGGACTCAGGCTTTTGTGGGACTATCCCAGATTCAAGGAACTGTTACATTATTTGTATTGTTTTTATGATGTTTCTGTTTTCATTTTTTTTCTCTTCCTCCTTTGATGACACTTACATCAGGCTTCTTGAATACTGGAAGTCAGGGTTAACCAAGTGGTAAATAGTTCTCTAGAACAAAGGTGCCAAATTTACTGTTTGAATGCAGCCACCAACATCTCCCAGTGCTCTACCAGATTAATTGAAAAATGTTTAACAAAATAAAATAGGGATCCCTTTTTATTTGAACATGACACCCCTGTTCTAGAAAACCTAAAGTACCTACCACCAAGGGATGGAATGTGGCAGGAACAATATCCTAATCCCTCACCCCATGCAGGTTAGGATAATTTTTCCTTAAAAGATATTAAGGCATTCCTCAAGATTTAGCTGACTCAAGACTTTGCATCAATGGACTAAGGGCTCAGACTACAGATATCACCTCCTTATCATTTAGCAACAAGGAGCTCCAGGGTCACTCTCATGTTGGACTGGTGGGTTTTGATGGAAGGTTCACTCATTTGAATTAATTCAAAGGGTCCTTAATGTATATACCTGTTAAATATCCTTCTCTTGTTATCTTTTTTATTATAGTATTTTTTCCTAGTTACATGTAAAGACAATTTTTAACATGCATTTTTTTTAAATTTTGAGTTCCAAAAATTTTCCCTCCCTCTCTCACCTCCCCCCCTAAAATGGTAATCAATTTGATATAGGTTATATATGTACAATCATGTAAAACACATTTCCATATTGGTCATGTTGTGAAATGAGAAACAGAATAAAAGGAAAAAACACCAAAAAAAGTGAAAAATAACATGTTTCTATGTGCATCAGACTCTATCAGTCTTTCTCTGGATGGGGATAGTACTTTTCATCATGAGTCCTTTGGAATTATCCTGGATCATTGTATGCTGAGAAGAGCTAGGTCATTCACAGCTGATCATCATACAATATTGCTGTTACTATATACAATGTTCTGGATTTGCTCATTTCACTTTGTGTCAATCAGTTCATGTAAGTCTTTCCAAGTTTTTCTGCAATTATCCTGCTCATCATATCTTACAGCACAATAGTATTCCATTACATTCATATACCACATCTTGTTACCTTTTTTTTTTTTGGAGGGGCGGAAGGCAAGATAATTGGGGTTAAGTGACTTTCCCAAGGTCACACAGCCAGTGTCAAGTGTCTGAGGCCAGATTTGAACTCAGGTTCCTCCTGACTCCAGGGCCAGTGCTCTATTTAACAGTCACCTAGCTGCCCCATCTTATTATCTTCTGATAACTATTAAATGACCTATGAATGTCTCATCTTGTTCCAGTATCAAACCTAAACTACCAAGAGACTGGCTTGAGTTAGGCCCAACCCAGAACAATTCTTGACATTCTCTTCCATCCCCCATCTTGATCCCTTCATAAACCAGTTCAAGTCTGTTTTCTTGGGTCCCTTGCTCCCTTATTCTTTCTTGGATCTTTGCATGGAAAGCCTCAGTCTTAGATTACTCTCACCAGCCAATATTTCCCTTCTATTTACATGCTGCTGAACAAAGCTGGAGAAAATGACAAAACCAGGCTGAGTGGATCTACTACAGATTTATGTTACCTAATCTCATGGGCCCTCACTATTGCAAGGCAATCCCTTTGAACATCCCTAATCAATCCACTATGCTATTTCCCACAGAACATTTGCCAAATTTTTCATCCTTCCTCAAATCTCCCTTGGCTCTCCCTCCCTTTACCCTCTCAGCTGAGAACCTTGCCTTAATCTATTTGTCTCATCTTAGTCTCTCTATTGACTTCATCTTAAATCTCCAACTGCTAATTGGACATCTCAAATAAATGTTACATAAACATCTAAAACTGAACTAATTAACTGTCCCTTAAAAACCTTCCCTCTTCTTAACTATCCTATTATTTTCAAAAATATTACCATCCTTCTAGTCATCCAGGCTCACAACCCGTGTCACTTTCAATTCTTTGTTGTTATTGTTCTTTCATTTCAGTCACATCTGACTCTTCCTGACCCCACTTAGGGTTTTCTTGGCAAAGATACTGGAGTGGTTTGCCATTTCCTTTTCCAACTCCTTTTACGGAGGAGAAAACTGAGGCAGAGTTAAGTGGCTTGCCCAGGGTCACACAGCTAGTGTCTGAGACTAGATTTGAACTCAGGAAGATGAGTCTTCCTGACTCCAAGCCTGGTATTCTATCCACTCTACCACCTTCAATTCCTTACTCTTTCTCATCCCCCATATTCAATCAGTTGCCAACTTTTATTATTTCTACCTTTGTAACATCTCTTCCATATTCACCCTTCTCTCCCCTGACACTAATGCAACTCCCGGTGCAGGTATATATCACTTTATACTTGGACTACTGAAATAACCTGGTTAGTCTCCCTGTCTCAAATCTCTCCTCACTCCAAGCCGTCCTTCCTTGCCATCAAAATGATCTTTCTAAAGTGCAGGTCTGACCGTGTCACCCCTCCCTCCCCCATTCGATAAATTCCAGTGCCACTTCATTGCCTCCAGGATCAAATATAAATCCCTTTGTTTGACTTTTAAAGCCTTTCAGGAGGAAAGAAAAAAAAGAGAGAGAGAGAGAGCCCTTCACAACCTGGTTCCTTCCTACCTCTCCACTCTTCCTTTACCTTATTCTATGTACTCTGCAATAACCCTCCTTGATATTTCTCAAACAAGACACTTAACCTTTGGTTTTTTCAGTTAACTGTCCTCCAGGCCTAGAATTCTCTTCCTCCTCATCTGCATGGACTGGCTCCCTTCAAGTCTCAGCTTAAATCTTACCTTTTCCAAAAAGTCCTTCCTTTTCCCTCTTAATGCTAGTGCTTTTCTCCTGTGATTATCTCCAATTTACTGTATGTATCTTTTCGTACATAGTTCTTCCAATGTTGTTTCCCCCATTAGAAGGTAAGCTTCTTGAGGTCAAGGACTGTGTTTTTGTTTCCCCTCTATGAGGGGCTTAATAAGTGCTGTGGATAGATTAACATTCTATAGAAAAGACAACTTGATGTACATATAAAGTACATACAAAATACATCTCTTGTGTGATTTGAGGAGTGGGCATCCTTAAATTCCATTCAAGAACCCCGGGCCTCAATAATACTTAAGTATTCTTTAGTAGAGACTAATAAAGATAAGTTTACCTCCTAATTACAAGAGTCATTTTTAAAAAAACAAGCCTAAGGCTTTCCCTTCACAGGTAGCTTAGAAAGGGGAAATGCAAAGAGAAAGTAGAGGGTGCTCCCGATTGGTTTAAGAGAGGAAACATGATTTGTCAATTACACCTGGTCAGTGCAAATTATTTTCTGACTCCCTGCAGACCTCAGAGGTGAAAGGACGGTGGGGGTCATGCGTACTACACGTCGGAGAAGCACAGCTGGGAAGCTAGGGGCGCCCCTGATCGGCACACAGGAATGGCCCCGGAGCCCTGGGAGGTCTAAGAGTGTCTTTCCAGAGGTCTAGTGCCCTGTGGAGTTTTCGGTTAAAGTCCGGGTTCTCCCTCCCTTCTTTTTCCTCTTCCAAGACTTCGGAGACCCCGCCTTCTTCCCTTTCCCCTTCACGCCCCACCCCCGCCCCCATACACTCGCTCGCACACGCACAGGCCCGACGCGCGTGGGCATGGTGTGAAGACCCTTCCCCGAAGCCTACGTCACTCCCCAGGGAGCCCCGCCGAGCCTCCTTCTGCTCTCGCCCCGCCCGAAGTCTGCCTCTCCTCTTATCTGCTTCTTAAGGTCCTCTATGGCCTGTAGCCAGCTTGTATTTTCATTTGGGGCTTTTGGTGCAGGAGTTCTGACCTCCCAGTCCTCCTCATGTTCTATGCTTCGATCCTCTTTGCCCCCAAAATAGGAGTCTAATGTTTCATTTTTCTGTTTATTTTGTTTCCTTTGCCTTGGCATGTTGCCACTTAATTACTTGACTTTTGGGCTTGTTGCCGCAGTAGAACTTTGCCACCAGCCAGAGGAACTTCCATCCCAAACTTTGGGGTTTTCTCAACTTCCAGAGGTATTAGTTGTGTGGCCTCTGTGAAACCTCCACACACTCTGGCAAGCTGGTCACACACCCCAAGACCTCCACCCCAGACTGCAATCCAGATCCAAGAGGGGTAAAGCAAGAGTGCTTCCCCTGCAGACTGGTCGCCGGATCCCCTACAGTTCACAGGCCAAGAGCTGAAGCTGAGCTGGTTTCTCAGCAGCTTCTCACCCCCAGGGGAAGAAGCTGATGCATTCTCCCAACCAGTCCTAAAGTCCATAGGGCACTAACCTCTCATTTTGTCCTAGGCATCTATGTGTTTATAATTCTGAGAATGCCACAGCTCCTGGTGTTCTGGGGTTCCTCCACCCAGCTGCTGGTCTGGACACCCACAGGCTAAAACCAAGACTCACACGGGCCTGGCCAGAAAGCTGCACTGGCAGCTCACAGAGAGCTGTGCTGCTGGCTCCCTGCCAGGCTGCCGGGCTGTCTTCAGCAGGAGGTTAGCTTCTTTGTGTCATTTTGTGGGTTCTGGAGCTCCAGAGGTCATTCAGAGTCCCCCTTTTACATAATTTTTAAGTGATGTGGGTTGGAGCTCCAAGGAAGTGCTGTTTTTACTGTGCCATCTTGACTCTGCCCCCGATACATCATAGTTTTATATAAAATGGGTATAATAGTCATCTCACAGAGTTGTTGGGAGGATTAAATGAAATAATATTAATAACATGCTTAGCACAGTTCCTGGCACTTAAGAAATGGATGCTTTCTTGCTAGTCCGGTTGGATTCTGGTGAAGGGAGTGGAGTCTCTGGATTCAAGAGTTTGGAAATGTTGAGAGAAAACCCCAGAAATTCGGGAATCAGAGGCTAGGTCAGGTTCCTTAGACATCATTGCATCAATACCCTTAGGAATAAGGAGCCACCATTGGGACTACATTCCAGCAGTAAGATTTCTTTGACATTTGTGCTGTATATAGACATGAACTTGGTGAGAACTATGCCTTGTATGGACTGAACTAACTTTGGAGCCTATTTTCTCTGAAAATTATTTGTTATGGCACAATATTATTCCATATCCCATAATCTGTTCAGCCATTCCCCACTCAATGGATTTTTAGTTCTTTATCACCACAAAAAGATCTGTTATAAATACTTTTTGTAATAAGGGTTTTTTTGTTCTTTTTTTTTTTTTGATGTCTTTGCTGGTTTAAGTGCAGTAGAGAAAAACCTCTTTTGAAACATAGAGTTGATAACCATATCTTGGGGTATTTTAGAACTTGTTTCCTGCTATTCTTAGAATAAGCCATTATTTGTATGGATAAAATTTTAATGGACAGATTAAAATCAGCAGCAACTCCAAATTTGTTTTCTCTGTTGCTATAAGGCATCAACATTGATCAGCATTTTATCTGATACTGCCTGGTTCCATCAATGGCTGTGTCTGTTAAGTTTTCAAGTTTTAAATTTTGTTTTTAGTCACAGTAAATAAGCAGAGGCATTTCCCACTCTACAGAACATATATATATATATATATATATGTATATGTATATATACATATATATATATGTATGTGTATAGTCTTTCAAATTTTAACTTCTTATAATTAGAATATGGAAAATGTTAAAAGAGTGGCTGATTATTAACAGAACCTTGAAGTCAATCTTTTAATAAAACAAGAATTCTTTTGTAACGAAAACAACAATCCCCTAATTTATTGGTCTGCTGTTTTTTACTACCCTAAACATAGATTTCAGTTTACTTAAAGACACAGTAGCCAACAGCAATGCAGGTTTAGAATACAAACTCATCTGCAAAATATTATAGAGGAGGATGCTGGATTATTGCTAGAAGTATTCCTTCACTAAAACAATGAAAAGTAGTGGAGAAAGAAAAAAGTCCTCACTGGAAATCTGGAGTGAGACCTAGCTAAGGCACATCATGAGTATAGCACTTAGAGATAGAACTGAAAGGACAACAGATAGGAAATGCAACAAATCTGTCAGTATCTCTATAGCAACCAGTTCTCATGACTGTTAACAATGGAGTCACTCTATCTGAATTATAACATCTCAATACTTGATGTACTATGTGAAGACGTGAATGAATAAATGAACTAATGAATGAAAACAGCAGACAAAATTGTTGATAGGACCTGGTCAAATATATACTGAAGAAATCAGCACTGGATAATGAAACAATTTTGAAGGCATTTGAGAATTGATTTTATTTAGCCCCCCCCCCCCCAACTAATGTGATTGATTTATTTCATTTTAAAGTGTTTTATTGATTCTTTTTTATTGCTATCATTTTATAACATATCCCTCCCAGTAAAAACAAACAAACAAACAAACAAAAGCAAAGCAGTATAGTTAAGCAAATGACCACATCATTTCTGAGAGCATATGCCACACACCATATCTAAACTCTATTGCCTCTCTACAGGAAAGAACAAGGAGACCAGACTCATGATACATCTCCTGGAGGCAAGGCTAACTGATGCATTTATCATATATATCTGAGTCCTGATATCTTTTAGTATTCTTTCCTTTCATATTATTAAGATCATTTTTTACATTGGTTTCCTGATTGTACTTACTTTGTTCTTCTCCAGTTTATATGTGGGGGTTTTTTCCTGTTTTCCTCAGACTTCTTCATCTGTGCCCTATCTTATGGCATAACCGTAATATTCCATTGCATTCATATTCCAGTTGGTTCAGCCATTCCTCATAGATAGGAACATGTTGTTTTTCTTTGTGCTACAAAAAGTGCTACTATAAATATTTTGGTGTATATGGGACCTTCCCCTTTGTCTTCCTTTCCTGTCTTTCCTTTGGTGATAAAAGTCGAGAATTACTTTTCAACATATCTCAAAGGGGTAAGCTTCAAAAAGAATAGAAAAAGACTGTGGAATTTATTCCTATGATAAAAAGAAGGGGACTAATATGACATGTCCACCACTTTTTTCATCTCTATAAAACATTTATGAGAATTGCCTGTGTATATATCAAGGAAATCTTTGATATAAATATTAGAAAGGAAGAAATGGACCTCTGCAGATGATTTTCTAAAAAAGATCATACCGTGTCTGAGACTGAGTGGTAAAGAAAATGAAAAGTCCTACTGTGTTTATTGTTCATTGATTTTGTTTAAAAAAAGACCCATTTTAATTAGTAAAGATACAACTTTAGATACAACTCACACACACTCTTAAAGGTTCTCCTCCAATAATATCTCATCCTTATGTATGTACATCTGTTAAGACTCTATAAGATCTCTTCATAGATACAACTATAAGTTGAACTTAAATCTTACTTCTCATATTGCTTGTATGACTTGAAACAAGTCACTTAACCTCTATGACTCCCATCTGTAGAATAAGGGACATTAGATTATATAACTTCTGATGTTTGTTAATGTTCTGGACCAATGATCACATAAAATAGGGAGTTATATTTTCATACACAAAAAGGAGTTTATCAGTGTGATGAAAGATATTTCTTTATAAATGATAAACAGAAATGTAGATGACTGTTTATGGGCAAAAATGTACTAAATACATTGAGTCTTTGAATATTACAAAGCTGCCTCAATGAGACCCATGACAACTCAAGAGAAATTTCCCCAGCAATCATTGAAAAAACCTAAGTGGATGAATGTTGCAAACTACTCTGATCATGGTATGTATCTGGATTGGCAGTCCATTGATTTAGTTCATTGGTAAGTCACTGAAGATAAAGATATGTTGGACCTAGATTTGAAGAGGAATAAGAAAGCAGGGTGTCTGACTTTTAAGAAAATGGAATATGGGGCGGCTAGGTGGCACAGTGAGTAGAGTGTTGGCCCTGCAGTCAGAAGGACCTGAGTTCAGATCCGGCCTCAGACACTTAACACGCACAAACAAAAACCTAGCCGTGTGACCTTGGGCAAGTTACTTAACCCCAATTGCCCTCCAAAAAAATGGAATATGCCTTCAAAGATTCTAAGATACTTGCTTGCATCAATCTAATGATTTTCATACTGATATTCTGGATGCATCATGTGGAAATGAATAGTAAATCTGAAGAAAAAAAAAAGAAAATTCCAGGTTACTTCCATGGTAGAATTTTTTTAATGTTTAATTTATAGAATAAAGAAAGCATTTCCATAGCATAGTATAATTTTTTTTAAAAAGCTGATTGCATATGAAACTGCAAATCTTTTACATAGAACTTGCTTTTCCTTTCAAATACATAATAGTTATCTTGTAAATTTCTCTTTTTCTTCCTCCTCTCCATCCTAGAAATAGTTACTGTAGACACAAATATGTGTATACACACAGACATATATATATATGTGTGTGTGTAAATATGTGCATATTGTATATGTATAATATAAAATAAAATATGTATGCATATATGTAAAATCATTCTGTATATACTTCTAAATATCACTTCTTTCTCTGGATATAGATAGTGTCTCCCTTCATATGCCCTTTGTAGTTAATTTGCATATTTATAATAGTAAAAATTACTAATTTGTTCAAAGTTTTCTTAAAACAATATTGCTATTACTGTATGCAATATTCTTTTGGTTCTGTTCATTCACCCTTCCTTATTTCATGCAAATCTATCCATGTTTTCCTGAGATCATTGAACTCATTGTTTATTAAAACACAGCAGCACTCCATCACGATCATATGTTATAATTTGTTCAACTATTCCCCAATTGACAAGCATCCCCACAGTTTCCAGTTTTTTGCCACCCAAAGAGCTTTGCTATGAATACTTTAGAAGTTGTATAAAAAGGATGGAGTTAAGTAGCAGAACCAGAATTCAAGTCCAGGTCATAGAATCACATGGTCATCAATTTAGAGTTATAAAAGACTTTAGAGGCCAGCAAGACCAAACAACTTATGTGATGCTCTTTAATTTTCTATACACTGTAGAAGTAGTGCTATATGGAATAGACGAATTAGAAGATCACTAAATGGGAGGTCTGAGGTAGCATTGGTACCTGCCCTCCTGGTTGTGATAGAAGGGATGTGCTTGAAGAAAAGCAAAACCAAAAACAAACAGAAACTAAACTAACTCTATTTTCCTTTAAATCTGATAAGCATTTGGTACTGATTGAGGAAAAGCTACATTCTCTCAAAGAAACTTGATCCCCATGGAGCCAGTATAGATAAATGGTTCTAGCTATAAATTAAGACCAAGAAATAGGGTGGATGAAAGCAGGAAATTGATATCCCTTAATTCAGTGCCACTTGCTTCCAAATGGAAAGAATGGAATTGATTTCCTCAGCAATAGCCCCTTTGCTAAGAACCATATAGTGAAATGGAAAGAAGAGTGGATTAGGAGTCAGAGGACTCAATTTTGTATCCCAGATCTAATATTTACAACCTGCATACCTTTGAGTGAATCAAGTCACCTCTTAAAGTCTCACTTTCCTCATTTGTGAAACACGGTTCTTTTGACACCATGAACTCTAAAGCCCATGATTCTAAGTCAATGACAAAATAATTATAAATTAGTGCCTCAATATTTTCCCTATGCAGAGGTGTACTGGTAAATGTTTAATAACTAACTCTGAGGGAGAAAAAATGTACACAGGACATAGTTCAACCTTTAATCTGCACTATTAAATTTTTTTCCATTACTTCCTTAAATCTAAAAATCAAGAAACAATTAATCAAGCCCTGATTTATAGTGTTTGCTGATTTTTGAGATGTTAATGTTCATACTGAAAATTTAAGAAGCATCTGTCATATGTCTGTGGAAGCTGGCTCCAGCACACTCTTGCCCCTACCCTACTGCATCTGTCATTTGGCTAAATTAATCAGTGCTCTTTAGTCACTAAATCATACAACCATTCTGTTAAAAAAAAGTACATTGCACAACCCTGGTTTTATCCTTTTTTTATCCCCCAATCATTTTAGTTTTAACATATTCCCTAATTCCTTGTAGAAAAAATATCCAAAAGGTCAAATACCACTGTTCTCCCAATAAAAGAAGACAATGTAGGTTAGAAGGCAAATAATCAAGGAAAAAATAAACTACTGAAGAAAACTGACCATTTTTAGTTAATGGCAGAGTGGGCATGAGGGGAGGGTTTAAGTATCATTTATGTACATGGTTCCTTTCTTTTTTCTTTACATTAAATCTGGGGTGTTTCTTCAAATGTGTCAAAAAGCTTTCTTCCATCATTCTTTATGGTTTTATAACTATGAAGGTGTTGTTGAAGTTCAGTGGTTTGTTTCCATCATGATTTTCAATAAATCCAATTCAAGGGGGACAAGTTCTCTTAAGCATAGCATCACACCATATTAACACTCACCCTTACTCATTCTTTGAAGCAAATCAAAACAACTAAAAGTTTCTGGAGCATAATAGGAACATTGAAAAGTGCTCTGATCTCACTGAAGTAAAAACAGGCAGTGGATAATTGTATAGCAGGATATATACTTTTCCCTTCCTTTCATAGTCCAAAATATTGACTTCCAGAGACAAGTACCTCCATGGTTCTGGAGCTAACCTTGAGATCCGAGGCAACCTGGAGAATTTCTGGTGAAGTTCACAGTCTCCACTTAGTTATGCCCCATGCACCACATTTTCTCAGCCTTACACCAAGCTACCAAGCAACATGACATCATGGGAAAGCCGCTGAACTCTTCAGCACTGAGCCGTGTTGATGATTCCCTAGCCAAATACTACTATAAAAATGGCACTTTGAGTTGTAAAGGATTTGAGCCTCAAAGGGCTTGCTCATGTATGCAGCAGAGTTCAGCTTTTTACTTGACTGATGCCTCTTTCTCAGACCTGGGAAAACCTTTGTGGTGGACCTCCAACTGAAGACATGATACACTGCCATTAAGTTGCTATCAGTTAGATCAGTCCCTAGTCTGTTTTCTATAACACGTTTTGTAGGTCTAAACAAGTTTCAGACAGTATCTCCAATTTGAGTTCTAGTAAAATTAAACAAAAGGTGCCTCATATAACAAGGCAAAGTAATCAAATCATTATAGCGAACCAGGCATCATTAGTGTTCTCTACTGAAATCTTAGAAGGCTCTGATTAGATTAGATTAAGACAGACATGGAGAAAAGGGTAGGGCATGTTCCTGACTTGATGACTATAATTCTACTGAGATTTTTCTGAGAGTATTTCCTGGTTAGCTCCTGAGGGAGGGGAAAAAAAAGGAAACACACCAAGATATGAAATGTCTACATCTACCTAGTAAATTATCAGAAACGACCTTCTCTAAATAGCAAAGACATTTAGCAGGGTTGGTAAAGATGATGTTAATTTTAACTGATCTTCAAATTATTCATCAAGGGCCTGTGTTTGTGCTCTAAATATTACTTGATGACATTTATAGGTAAAGAGATTATTCCAATGCACTGCTATATTCATCTTTTCGGAATGGATGACTTAGCAATGTGTTGTGGGCCCTATGTGCAAAAATGACTCTAGTGAGCATTGAGTTAATGTGCAATGACTTTTTAAATGGTTCCCTGAAGGCAACCTACAGACCTCCTTGAAATGGACACAGTTTACTCCTGAGTGGAATAGACATGCAGAGAGGGCATTATCTCAGAGAGCAATGAAAAAAGAAATAGTGACAAGTGAGCTTTGGGGGCCTAAGTCAGTCCTTAGGCTTGGATCCAGCTTCTATTAATTAGTATTAATTCAAGGTTATCATAGAGGCAGAATTCATTCACAAATTTTCACAAGGCTAACAAGGTCATAAGGAGTAGAGTTGGAATGAACCTCAGAGGCCATCTAATTTACCCTTGTCATTTTATAGATGGGGAAACTGAGGCCAAGAAATTTGAATGACTTGAAAATGATGGCTATATCTGAATTAGCATTATTTCTAGTTTTTTCATAAGATCTCAAAATAATAGGGCTTAGGGGCGGCTAGGTGGCACAGTGAGTAGAGCGTCGGCCCTGGAGTCAGAAATACCTGAGTTCGGATCTGACCTCAGACACTTAACGCACACACAAATAAAAACCTAGCTGTGTGACCTTGGGCAAGTTACTTAAGCCCAATTGCCCTCCAAAAAAAAAAGCAAAAAAAAAATAATAGGGCTTTACTCCACACATTCCCAAATCACTTAAGATGAATGCAAACAACCCACATGGGGCAAACAACCAATTTCTGAGAGAAGATATTGTGTTCCCCCACTACAGGAGTAGGAGTAGCTTCTTCCTTTTGGCTATGAAGCTGGATCAGGCTGGGTCTTTAAGATCACCAACTTGGGAGAGCCTCTATTTCCAGCTGCATCCAAAGAGTGTTAAGGTTCTGTTCACTCTCAGCATCAAAGCCATGAACTGAGCTGGGTGGGATTCATGGCAATGGCAGGCTTTGGACTTGGAACTTGGTGGAACTGTGTCATAATAGTAACTAAGCTGCATTGTGAACTCCCTCTTGCTGGAGACTGAGGTGGTATAGGATCAGCAGTGTTGATAGTAGGGCATTTCTGTATTTTCTTGCTCCACCTTTGAAATAGTTATTTCTTTGTAAAAGTTCATCTGACCATTGAGTAGTTAGATTCAACAGGCATGCAGGGGAACTACTCGAATTAGATGTGTGCCATTAGTGGGAGATGGAGTTTATGGCAGAGAGGCTGGATGCCCAACATAGAATGTGAGGGGAAAAGTGAAATATAACATACCTGGCCTTCAGGCAGTGGGGCCAATATGGTCACTGATACCTTAGGATCATAGGTGTAGACCTGGAAGGCACCTTAGAGGCCCTCTAGCTTACTCATTCATTTTACAGATAAGATAATTGGGTAGAATAATTAATTGGGCTAGAATAAGGATAGTCAAGTGACCAGAGTAAACTTGTTGTTAAATGCTAGAGGCAGGAGTTAAATTAAGAACCTCCTGGCTCTATGTCCAGTACTATATCCACAATGCCACTCAAGTTAAATTCTGGTTGCATCATCATCATCATCATCATCATCATCATCATGTCAATAAATAGCTTCTTTTGCTTCTTCTTCTTCTTCTTCTTCTTCTTCTTCTTCTTCTTCTTCTTCTTCTTCTACTACTACTACTACTACTACTACTACTACTACTACTACTACTACTACTACTACTACTAAGCAGCCTCACCCTTACCCCACTTCCAAATATGTTTTCCCATCTCTTCCTAAAACAAAACAACAACAACAACAAAACCTGACAAAAAGGCATACGTTTAAAAATGTTCTTCAGGTAGTCCATTGCATCCAACTCTTTAGTACAGCACTCCATTTATTTTGGGGAAGCTAGGCAGTTTTCTTCTTCTTCTCCCTCTCCTCTTCCTCCTCCTCCTCCTAATCCTTCTTCTCTCTGTCTCTGTGTCTCTGTTTCTTTCTCTACTCTCTGTCTCTCTCTCCCACTTCAGTAGTAGAAGAAACTTTATATATAATGGTCAGATATTATGCAATGTTTCTATTAGTGGGTATCGGTTTTCTACAAGTATTGCGTGGTATATAATATGGGGAAATTTTTCATGATGGTTTTAACAGTGACCTCTTTCAAATGGCAAAGAATAATATTTTCCTTAAATTACCTTTTAGTCAAGTGCCATCAAGATGACTTTAGGACTATTTTTTGAGCAACGTCTGATAGTTCTGCTACATGGGACAGGGATCTAAAACTTTTTCACTTGTGGACACAGTATTCATTTTGAAAATCACTGATGTCCAACAAATGCCTACGTATGTGATTTTTTTTCAAAAAGGGTTTGAAGAATGTTTGACTTTCTTCTAAGACCCCTAACTGTATAATTTTAACATAAATTACCCTGCCTTTTATTTATTTAATTTTTTAAAATACCAGGGGAAAAAAGCTTCTTAGTTGCACATACTCTACTTTTTAAATTAGAATATCAGGACACATTCTGTTTCTTAAGAGCATTGCTTCTAAGTTTAAAATGTCCCATTAATGATTATAAGTATGTGATGTAACATGAGATAAATTGGCTATTTAGCTAGGTGATGCTTCATACTTTTACAAGGTATTGATTTTTTAAAATAAGAGTTAAAATTACTTCAATAGAGAAGATGAATCCCTCATCACTTGTATGTCAGATAGAAGCACATTATATTAATATCTAGCATTTACAGAGTGCTTTAAAATTTACACAGTGCCTTACAAATACAACACAGTTGATCCTCACTACAACTCTGGGAGGTGTGTGTTATAATATCTCCATTTTAGAGAGGAAGAAACTGAGGCAGGCAGAAGTTAATTGACTCACTCAGGATCACATAGCTAAACACCATATGGGACAGGTTTTGAACTCTCACCTTCCTGATTCTAGGTCTATCCACTGCACGTTCTATTATATTACTAGTTGCCTATTATATTACTTTTTCATGTTGATATAATATATTGTAATTGTTTTGTACTTGTTACCCTTATTTGAGAGTGTGTGGTATCCCACATTAGAATATAAAATCAAAGTAGGCAAGGAAAATGTCATATTTTTTTTCTATGTCCATCAGTCCTAAGGTAGTGTTCTCACTTTGGGGCTGGAATTGACCTAGCATCAGACTTATGATTTCTTTTTTTTTTAAAGGGAATTCCCAATGAAGATAGTCCCTGTACCAACACAGATTAGCACCTCCTCTGAAATATTTGGTCTTTCAGAGCTATCTAAAACACTGAGAGGTAAAAGTGACTTGCCTGGGGACATGAACCCAATATATGTCAGAAGTGGGGCTTGAACCATGGTCTTCCTGGATAATGATGCTTTCTCATCTCTTAAAGCATCAGGGATTCCTGGCCTATTTTGTGTGTCGTGGTCCCTTTTAACAACCCAGAAAAGCCTATGGCTCCCTTCTCAAAATGTTTTTAAGTGTATAAAATATGTAGAATTACAAAGGAAACCAAGTATCATGAAGTATAATTTTTTTTAAAGTCCATGAAGCCAAGGTTTAGAACTCTTGCCTTTTTTGACACAACGTGTCTGGAATGTAGTAGAAGCTTTATAAATGTTTATTAACTGACTGATTTTTCATGGCAGGTGCTCTGAACTGTTTGTTGAGTTGAATCTGTGAGTATAATTTGCCTTCTCAACTAGATTGCAAACACTTTAGGTTAGAGACCATGCACATACATTCTACTGACCATTAAATGTTTGGTTTTTGATTGATTAACTGATTCGACATCTTACCTATTCTTCTTGTCCCCAAGCAGTTCTTGGAATACAGTGGATGCTCAATACCCTCATGATGATTGATTGACTTTCAAAATTAAAAAAAATCTCGCCTGTGATTTAAACTACATGCTTCTCACTGAATGGATACTTGTTTGAAGTAAAGGCCATTTTTCATAGCACTAAATTTGGAAAAAGTTAAAGTCACAAGATGAACCTAATGAAACATTGCTGTTATTGTGTTTTTCATTGATCCTTTGTCTTCTAAATGAGCCATGACATAATAGAGTGATGGGGTGATATCTTGAGGTTTGCATGAATTGTTTGAGGCAAAATTGCACAGGATAAAAGTTGTCAGCTTCATTCTCTCTTAAAATCTAGTGGCAAGATAAATTCTAGATGACTGGCAATGGCCTGGCATGAACTGGATGATCTTGGTATCTTTGATGTCTGACCAAGCTCTGAGAGCTTCAAAACACCTGCTTCAGCTGCCTTCATGGCTGCTGGAACACATTGTCCTCATCTGCCCTTTCTGCCAGCGAAATCATCATGTGCTGGGGGTAGACATCTTTTAATTCACCAACAGGTTTGAGGTCTGTTGGTTGCCCTCAATCTGGTTTAATTCATCTGCCCAGATGCTTATAACAGTGTGGCCAATGCACATGCTACAACTTCTTGGAGCCACAGGTGAAAGTTGAATGCCAGGTGGCCACCAAAGGTGGGTGAGTAGCCCTGAAAAGGCCTCAGGAAGCCCTCAATCAGTGTTAGTCCTCTTTGATCACCCCATAAACCTTATTAGAATGTATGAGAAAAGTCAGAGAAGCTTAGATAGAAGAGATGGAAGTTTGAGCTTAATCCTTATGGATAGGTAGGGGGATGGGAGGAGGGACAATATTTTATGCAGTGGGAAGAGCATGAGTGACCAAAAACCTGGGATTAGAGGTGAAAATGGCACATGACCTCTAGAAAGTCACTAAAGTAGAATACCAGAGTGAAGATTTCATATTCAGGAGTGAAGAGGAAGAAAGTTGAACTAGAGTCTAGAAGTAGAGAACTTTAATTTAAAAAGGAAGGGTGGTAATAGGAGAAAATATTCATTGTTATTCTGTTCACAGCTTCCTAGACTGTCCTCATTATAAACATTATGAATACCCTTAACTGCATGGTACAGCTCATCAGGAATGTTGCTTCTGTAGCTGGATCTTTGGCAAATCTTTTTACAAAGCAGTAAGAAAGAAAGGAAGAGGAAAGAGAGGAGATTGTGACATTATCAGGGAAGCATTGATAAATCTTTCCAAATACTTGGATTCAAATGACCCAAAGCTGAATCTGATATACAACTTGGAAGAAATATCAACCAGAATTTAATTCTTATTGTCTTGTTTAATAAAAAAAAAACCTTTGCATCAGCACAATTTACTTTTAAAAATTATTTCCCCCAGACTGCAACATGAAGTTGGATACCCAGTTCATTGAGTTAGTTCAGTGGGACATATATTTTGGATAAGCAATGCAATTAGACAATGAGCTGAGCTAAGAATTAAAAAGAAGGGAGAGAAAGGGGGCAAGCAGAGCTTTTGGTGATCCTGTGTTGTTCCCTGGCACACAAAGTCTCTCTTTTAAGCACAAGTTTTCCACCTTTGAAGCTGTGAATCTTAAGGCATTGCTATCTCTGAAAAATCAAAGTTTCATCCTATCCAAGGACTGAAAAGAGGGGAATGATGGGCCTGAATATATAGAAGTATGTTTCTGATGATTGCCAAGAAGTTACATAAAGAGTACCATACAGGACCTGATGGTGGGAAAAGGAAGTGGGTCTGTCATGTAATAAAATTGAGAGATATATTACATGATCAACCAGAATGATAACCAGATTTTGGCAGCCTCAAAATGTAAAAAGGCCTAAAGCAAGATACTCAAGCACATTGGTTTGACATTCTGTGGGTTCTTAATGGGGGAACAGTCATGAAAATTGTAGAAGGTTCTCTCTTTCTCTCTCTTTTTTTTTTGTTTTGCTTTTTGGAGGGCAATTGGGGTTAAATAACTTGCCCAAGGTCACACAGTTAGTGTATAAGGTTCTTAAGAGAGAACTAGTTAACTCTTAGTTTTGCTTTTCTCTGCCAAGGGAGATTATTTCTGGAATGGAAAAGACAGGATAAAATATGGCTCATAGGATGTTTCATACTCTAAATGAGTAAGGAGATTGTATCAAAGTAACTAGTTGACTTTGACGAGTTTATGTTACCTTACCCACATCAATTACATTTGGGTGTTGAAAAATTCTAGATATGATTGCTTAGCCACTATCTAAGATCCCTGAAAGATTGTAGAGAGTACTGTCTTGAGGGCAGAGACTTTTCCTCTCCCCCTTTGTGTACCTTCAGTGCTTAATATAATACCTGGCACATAGTTAATTTGACTTGGCATGATGAAATGTATTCCAGGATTAGAAAAAGAGCAAATAATGTGCTTATTTTCAAAGAAAGGAAGGGAATGCATATGAAAAATATGAATTAATGAGCTTGACTTTGGTTACTAGCAAAATCTGGACTCTATTATTGAAGGTCTCACCAGTAAATATCTAAAAAAGGATTGATCCACCAAGAAAAATGTCATGGAAGACTAACCTTATTTCTTTTTCGGATATTTACTAACATGGGGAATCAATATAATTTAGTGGATATTTTATGAAGATTTTAACAAAGCATTTAATAAAGTCTCTCTTGTAGAGATAACTTATGTTCTACATCTTGACAGAGAAGTGAGAGACTTCAGATGGAGGATGTAGCATACATCGAAAAACTTGATTGCTTTTTCAGTCACTTATACTTAACTGTGTTTTTTTAAACAAAGGAAGGTTCAATAAATCAATCTATCTAAAAGCATTTATTAAGGGCTTGCCATGTGGCAGTTACTAGGAGGATGACTATAGATATAAAGAAAAGGCAAAAATAATCTCTGATCCCAAGAAGTTTATGTCCTAATGGAGAAAATTATATACATAAGTTAATACATACAAATATTGAATAAGTGGAATATTGGAGAATGACAGTAATGTAACAAAAGTGTCAACTAAAATAATAAGTATTTTTATAGAAAAAATGGAACAAAATAGTTCAGTCATCTGGATTAGCAGCAGGTTGAATGACTGAAGCCAAGAGGAGGTGGTAATGGATTAATATAAAATGGAAGTACATTTCTAATTGGGTCCTGTGCTGAATAAAGGTATAAATGACATAACTATTAATTTTTCAAATGACATAAAGCTGAAGGGTATAGCTAACACACTGGATGACAGACCCATATTTAAAAAGATCTTGCCATATTGGAGGATTGGGTCAAATTAAATAAGATAAAATTTAAGAGGTAGAAATGTAGTCATACTTATGTTAAAAAAATAAACAACTTTACAAGTACAGTATGGGAGAGATTGAATTTTAGTTTGTACGAAAAAGACCAGTGAGATTTTATATACTGAAAGCTCATTAGTGGTCAACATGCATATGGCTATGGACAATGCAAATGCAACCTTCCACTATATGTGGCCCTGGAGAACTGGAATATTATGTTCAGTCTTGAGTAACACATTTGGGGAAGGACTTCATTAATCATGAGAGCATCCAAAGGAGAGCAACCAGGTTGGTGTACAACCTCTAATTAATGCTACATGAGGATTAGTTGAAGAACTGGCAATATTTAGCCTAGAGGAGAGAAGACAGGTGGAGACATGATGGCTGTCTTCAACTGCTTGAAAGGCTGTCATGTACCAGAGGAATCGTACTTACTCTATTTGGCCCCAGAGACCAGAACTAGGAGGGAGTTGTCAAGAAACAGTTTTGGGCTTAATTAGGGAAATTGCACGCACGCACGCGCACGCACACACACACACACACAAACACACACACAGACAATTAAATCTACTTCAAAGTACAATGATTAATGAATAATTAAGCTGGTTGGCTCCCACTTATATTAGAAATCTCGAATCTTTTAGTTAATCAATCAATCAACAATTTGTCTACTACATGCCAGTCATTGAATACATAAAAAAGTGAAGCTGCCTCTGTGACTGTCCTTTGTGTTCTAAGAGGGAGGGACAACATGTGTGCATATAATTAAATACAGCTGATGTTTTATCCTCAAAATATATAGTAATGTGAAGGAGGCACTTGCAACATGTAGATGAAAATCTAAATCCCTTGAAGGAAGTAGCAGTTAAAGGATGTTAGGGATTACACAAATCAGAGATGAGAAAAGGGGACATTTCAGGTCAAAAGATAGATTATGCAAAGGTATGGAAAGAGAAGAAGGAATGACATATATGGAGAAGAGTAAAGCAGGTCCATTTGGAGGTAGAGTGTTTAAGGTGAGTATTGTGTGTAATAAACCTGAAAGATAGTCTGAGCCAGATTGCAAGGGGCTTTAAATGCCTAAAATCACAATTTGTAAATTAGCCAAAAGACCACTGAAGTTACTTGTGCAGAGAAGTTATATGGCCAGACTTGAACATTTAGGAATATTGTTTGGGAAGAAGAGGGATTAGAGAGGGGAAAGAATGGATATAGAAAATGAATATATGAACTAAAAGGCTATTGCAGCAATCAAAGATAGAGGAGATTATGTCATAGATAAGACTGATCATGGTATGGGTAGAGATGAGGGAAGAGATGTGAGAGATTGAGTTGGTAAACAATAAGACTTAGCAGTTGGTTGGTTAAAAGAGTGAGAGGGAAAAGATAAGGTGAGGAGGAACAAGCAGTTATTAAACACCTACTTCGTGCTGAGTATTTTAAAAATATAATCTCACTTGACCTTCCCTACAACCCTGGGAGATTTTTGTTATTATTTTTCCCATTTTATAGTTGAGGAAACTCACCAGACAGAGGTTAAGTGACTTGTTTAAAGTCACATAGCTATTAAGTTATCTGAGGGCAGACTTGAATTTAGGTCTTCCTGACACGAGGCTCACTAGAAATTTAGCTCATTCAGAATGATTCTTGGCTCATGAACCTGAGAGACTAGAAGAATAGTGGTGGCCTTTGCAAGAAAAAAAAGAAAAAGAAAAAAAGAAGTTAGAAAGAGAAGTGGGTTTAGGAGGAAAGATAGTATGTTTTTAGATAAACACTTCTTCTTAAAATGTATATATATATATATATATATATATACACACATATATAATTTTATACACACACACACACACATATATGTATGTATGTTTTAACATTCACTTCCATTAGATTTTGAGCTTCAAATTTTCTCCCCTCTCTTCCCTTCCCCCTCCCCAAGATGGTCTGCAAACTGATATAGGTTCTTACATATACATTCATATTAAACATATTTTCACATTAGTCATGATGCAAAGAAGAATTAGAGCCAATGGGAGGAACCACGAGAAAGAAGAAACAAAACCACAAAAGAAAAGGAAAGGAAACAGTATGTTTTCTTTGACATTCAGACTCCAAAGGTCTTTCTCTGAATGTGGATAGCATTTTCCATTGTGAGTCTTTTGAAGTTGTCTTAGACCCTTGCATTGCTGAGAAGAGCTAAGTCTGTCAAAGTCAGACATTACAAAATGAGGTTGTTACTTGTCCAATGATCTCCTAGTTCTGCTCATTTCACTTATCATCAGTTCATATAAGCCTTCCAGGTTTTTCTGAAGTCCACTTGCTAGATGAACATTTCTTAAGTATATTATAGTGGAGATCCATTTTCAGGTATGAATTAAATTATATCTCTTCCAATTCTGAAATTTTGTGATCATCAGACACGGAGAAAGTCCTCATGGTTAGTAGTCTTCACACATAAATGACAGCACAATTTTTTTGAAGTTTATGACACATATAAACATTGCTTTTTGAGTCAGTTGTTAAGGCCTCAGTAAAAGGGATCACTTAGTTTGCTCTGAATGAGGAAAACAACGAAAAAAGAGTGGAAGGAAAACTTTAGTTCTTTAATGGTCCCAAATCTCATTGTAGAGAAGATTTCCTCCATCAGCACAGGTGGACACTATCTATCCTTAAAAAAGCTGCTGTGGTCAAGAAATTGACCACTTTGTGGACAAACCAGCAATTATTTCTATTAACATGGTTAGTCTAGTATTTAGAAGTCAAATTTCAGTTCATTGTGAGCCCCATACTCAGGGTCTTTGATGCTTGACAGCTTGCAGATCTGGGACTGTAGTAGCAAAACTATCAAGAATCCCTTGGTCCCACCATGATGAGGGGATAAAAGATGAAAGACTTTGAATGGCATTAACAAAGAATATGACTAGGAAATTCCTTATTAGCTTGATCCCAGGTGAGCTTGGAGTTCATGCAAATGTCCTTTTGGAGCAGAAGTGGGGACAAGCCTGATGAAAAGAACATACCTTGTTATTTCAGATCTGATAAGGGGAGAAAAACTCATTTGGTTCTTCCTGATGTGTCTGAAAATGTTTCAGTGCTAAAGTGATATTATCTCAGACTACCTGCTGTGACCTCTAGGTAGTCAGTTTACTTGTATGTTTGGCCCTAAATTAGTATCTTGGAATATCAGACAGATGTCATCAGCTTGCAAAATAAACTGAATAATGACTTCCAGGTTGGAAAACAGCTAGATTTGCATTTAATATTCTTACATACCCACTTCCTTTGGCCCAAATTAATGTTTCATGTTAAAAAATGTTGGAGGGGGTGGAGCCAAGATGGCAGAGTAGAAACAGCATTTCCAATGTGCTCTGCCCCAATCAAATTTCAAGCAATGTGAAAGGGGACTCCGAACAACTTCTGGAGCCACAGCACCCACAGAATGGCACAGAGAAGCTAACCTCCTGCTGAGGACAGCCCAGCAGCCCTGCAGGGAGCGGCCAGTGCAGCGCTCTGAGAGCAGGCAGCACAGCGTGCTGGGAACCAACAGCGCAGTGGGCAGAGCTGAACCCAGGTCCTCAGTTTTAGCCCCAGGGTGGCTGGGCAGTCAGCCAGCTGGAGGGACCCCAGTACTG